>JASVEL010001823.1:0-207645 GCA_032618575.1 Nicotiana noctiflora
TTTTTCCTTCTTTTTACTTGAACTTTATGACCAGTTAAATATGCAACATAAATGTATTTGTTTTGAGTAGGCATAAGATGATTCTAGTCAAGATAGGACAAAATTTTCTATTGCTCATATCTTGAAAAGGGATTCTAGTTGGGTGTGTGATATATGCTGAACCCTATAAATCAATTCATATAGTCACAACCTCAAAATTTTAAGTAACAATAAGAATAACAATTCTAATCGTGTTTGTAATAGTTATTAAAGCATTTAAATCATCGAGTTAGTAGTAGTATTTTTTTTTATTTGTAAGAAATGTTAACAATAAAATATTTCTTCTTTTTGTTTTCTTCGTAATGGCAATTTATATGATATGTAATGACAATATGTAGTTGTAGGCATCAACACAGCTCTACATGAAAGTAGTAATTACGTATATCAAAATGGGAAAAAACAATTCTCTCTCAACGAAGAAAACACTTCCAAACTCTAACCACTTAGCTTCTTCACCATCAATACCACCAAAACCACCTCCTTTACCATCAATACCATCAAAACCACCTGACAATCCATCTTTAAAATCTATAACTATGAATACGGCTATGCAACTAGATTCATCAACTCAATTGATTGATATTTCAAAGCTTTCAAATTCCTATCTTGATACTCTAACTACTAATAGCCCCAACCATATAGAGTTTAATTACCCTACTCCATGGATGGACTCTTCTGATTATACTGAAGAAATAGAAGCACCTACTGATTCTTCTATTTTTGTTCTATTAACAGTAGAGTAAAAATATCGACTCTATAAACCTTGGGAACATGCTGTAATTATCAAGGTTTATGGGCGTAAGGTGGAACATCAACTGCTAATACAAAAGGTGTACTACGAAGCAATGGATACACAAACTCTATGGCAATTAGTTCAATTTCCCTCCAAGGTTGCAAATGCAAAGCAAGCACGTAAAGGGGTAAGTTTTGGTAAGTGAAAGTCTTTGGCTAATGTTAATCCTAATCATCTCCCCTTTACTCAATTATTTTTAAATCATACATATTTACCTATTAAAAAGGCTATATTATTAATGATCAAACAAATGTAATTGTAACTAATAATAAGTTTGATTTATTAAAGGATGATAGTAATCATTTCAATGCTTTAAATCATACTAATACTACTCCTAGACAAGACAATACTCTTAGTCAAATTTCAACTAGCAATCAAGCACCTAATAGTGGGGTCCAATTAGAAAGTCTTGACCACACCACTACTCTTATCTCTCAACATGCAAAGCGCCACGTCACACACTCACAACATGCAAAGAGCCACGTCACACACTCACACATGCAAGACAAATTAATACATATACACTTGCATGATCACACCATTCCCTCTTATATTAATTCTACCTTACTAGACCATCATTTCCGTAAAATACTTACAAATCCTTCTTCCCTCATTAATTGCAACACTCCAACCCTAGCAAATGATCACATGCATATAGGGCAAAGCACTCACTCAATCTTAACTTCTAGGTCAAACCAAAACCTTTCTTATCAATCTTGTCAACCGGTCAAAATGCCCACTAATATATCTACTAACATATCTACTAATATAGATATTTCTATTATTAATAATCCTACTCCCTTATCTCCTTCTACAAACACTTAAATGTCACTCAAGTTGCAGCAACTACTCAAGAGTTCCTTTGCAATATCAAGGTTATTACTCAGGAAGATGCTTAATCCAAAAATGGAGTTAATCTCTAGAGAACAAAACAGTGTGGCAGACTGTTTAGCTAAGTTTGAAGCAACTCAAGTGGAGGTGAATACTGTAATTTTTTCAAGACCTCCAAGTTTTGTCGTGCCTTCTTATCAGCAAGATCAGTCAGAGATGCTGAGTAGAAGATTATGTAACCAATCGGATATATCAAGTAGGTGTATTAGTAGTAGTAGTTTTGGTTTAATTAATGTGTGTAAGTTAGTAGCTGTTAATCAGATGCAGTGTATGCATCCAACATCAAACTTTCTGTAAACTTTTTTATTTATAATATGTTATCTTTCTTACCAAAAAAAATGTAGTTGTAGGCAGAGGTGGATGCATAACTATGGCATTGGATTCATAATTTTAATGTAAAGCATAAAAATAAACTTAAATCGCAACAAATAATAAGTTTGAATCAATAATATAAAAATACAATGAATTGTTAAAATAAAATTGAATTTATAAAGTTTAAATTAAACCATGAATCCAGCTCTATCCATACATAGGAATAAAGACAATATTAGTAAAACAAAATTTAGTTTGAGAATATTGTGACATATTTCGTGTTCACATTGATAAACATTAATGAACCATCTTGCAAAGTTGTCACAACTCACAAACTTATAGACTAGATAGATCATGTCATAAATACATTGCTAGTAAATGGTGACATATTTTGTTAATAAATGTTTTCTTATCCTATCATCTTTTTCGAAAGAAAGTACCATGGCCTAAATGAAGAAATCAAAAGGTAAGGCCATTATGGAGAGAGAAAATATTGCAGGACCAAAAAGAAACATACTTCTCTCGTTTCACTTTACTTGATCATATTTGAATGGACATAAAAATTTAAAAAAGACATAACACCATTCAAAATTTGGCATCTTAAATATGTATGGTATTCGTATGTGTATAAAGAGGTTCACAAGCATAGAATATGAATGAGAATAAAGACAAGAAGAGAGAGTTAAAAGAGGAAGAGAATATTTGGTAGAAAGGCGTACCAAAAAGGCGACTTTTACATACCACCTTTTCTCACCCTATAAATTGTTGTAAAATAATATATGCTTTTTCGTTTTTAACTAAAAATTTTTTGTATAAAATACAAATATATACAAAGAACATATATTTTATCGCTGTTACTTTTATAATCGGCTAAAATATATATTTCTCAAATAAGTATCGAACACTTATAGTCTGTTTAGCCAAGCTTTTTTGGGCCAAAAGCACTTTTGGCCTAAATTGAGGTGTTTGGCAAGTTTTTGGAAGGAAAAATACTGCTCTTGAGGGAAAGAGAAGCGGTTTTGGAGAAGTAGATATCTCCAAAAGCAATTTTTTTAGAAGTAGTTTTAAAAAGCTTGGCCAAACACTAATTATTATTCAAAAATACATTTCGAATTAATTAACCAAACACAAACTACTTCTCATTAAAAATATTTTAAAAATACTTTTAAGAAAAACACTTCTCAATGTAAGTTGATGGCTATTAGCCTGAAATGAAACCAACAAAAAGAAAAAATAGGACCACCTTTTCTCATTTATTATTTCTCTCTTTGTCCCTAACTCTCCTATGAGAACCGCACATTGCCTTACCCAATTTTCTCACCCATATATTCATTTTTTGCCTCTCTGTCTAATCCCTTTTCACAACTAAGTATTTATTGCAAAAAGTTACATCATCACTAAAGTTCCTACCATTTGGTTTAGTTGCATTTACTTTCCATAAAAGTTCATGATATACTTTCTTACCCTTCTTTCTCTTTATTATTCTCATGCATACCACATTCGGGAAATCTCCAACTTTCCTAAATTGGGTAGGTAGCTAGGTGCATAAGGTTTCTATTGTTCAGGTCAGATCCAAGAAAAAATCGTATTCCAAAAAATGTAATAAAAATGTAATGTAAACACCTTAGCTAATGTATTAGGAAAAAATTAAATTTTTATTAAAGGTGACGTGGCATGACACGTGGATTAGTCAAAGGGTCAACACACAATAATTAAATGAAAGACGCGAGGAGAAGAATTAGGTACGAGGTGTAATTCTAATACGAGTCTCGTACACGTTTAGAGCAAAGTGGGATGCAATTCTAATGACAAAAGATACAGAAAGCAGTTTAGATACGTATCTCGTATCAATTCAAGACATTTAAGGCCAACAGATTAGAAAGCATTTAAAATATGGCTTTGAAGACAAAAAGGAGCCCAAATTCAAGTATTAAAGTACCTGATACGTTAGAAAAAGGTATTTAATAGGAATGATTGTGTAACGGCTTATTTAATGACATTTATTACTCATAATTGTCTTATTAAAGCTTAGGTATCATTCTTTTACATAGAATCAGCTATAAAAGGAGAAAGTCTCATCATCTGTAGACACAAAATTGACTACTGACATCGTATTGAAATACAATTTTTTTTGTTGTTTATTCTTTTTATCGAAAGCCTACTATACTTTTTGGTCTCTTGATTATCAGTAACTCAATTAATCTCTTATTTTCTAGTTTTAATTGAAATTTTATATTTTGGTTAAACAGCTAGGTTCCGTTATCGAGAACCTGATAATCTATTTTGTCCAAGATTACACACCTTATTTGTTGTTAACATCATGTCGAGCGCCACCAACAACAACAATAACAATGCTGTTAAAAACCAGATCCATCGTGCTCAAGGGGACTTGCACAATGCTAACATAGTTCCTTCCCCTCAAGCCTCTCCACGCCAGTCTCGTGAGGGTACTCCTGTACGTGTATCACATGCTGACGAACAAGAGCAGTCAGAATATTTCGAAGGGCCAGAACAAGCTCTTCAAAGAATAGTTGATGCACGAGTTAACCAAGCTCTTCAGGATTTAGTTAGCCAGTTGCCTACTGTGCCACTCACTCCTTCCCCTAATAACAATACACTGGAGAATCCTCGTTCTGGTCTTGATAACACAAATGAAGGATCCCCCAGTGAACCACGAGAAATGGATACAGGTAATGCAAATAACTCTTATTTACAAAATTTGGTACTAACCTTGCAGGTACAACTCAAGGAGCAAAGCGAGTGGATTGAGCAAATACCGAGTGTTCCTCCAATAATCAAAGGGATAGATGCGGATAAATATTCTCAACAACCTTGGAAACCAAGTGCAGCTCCTCTTCCTATTCCCAAGAAGTTTAAAATGCCTGATATTTCAAAATATGATGGTACAACTGACCCTCAAGATCATGTGATGGCATTTACTACGGGTGTCGAAGGGAATGACTTAACCAAGCAGGAAATTAAGTCCGTAATTGTCAAAAATTTTGGGGAAATACTCACAAAGGGTGCACTAACTTGGTATTCTCTCTTACCTAAAAATTCTATTAATTCGTTTGTTGAGCTTGCAGATTCTTTTATAAAAGCGCACTCAGGAGCACAAAAGGTTGAAAAAAGAATGGAGGACATCTTCAAGATTATACAATCAGGCACGGAGTTACTCAGAGACTTCGTTGATAGATTTCAACGTGAACGAATGACTCTGCCCCGTGTACCGGATAATTGGGCTATAATAGCTATTACAAGCAATTTGAATGATAGAAGTTCGGAAGCTATGAGAAAACTTAAAGAAAGCCTTCGTGAATTCCCTGCAACTACATGGAACAATATTTATAATAGGTATACCACAAAACTCAGAATTGAAGAAGATGCCGTACTCCAACACTCCCATGATTCAAGGAGCATATCTAGAAGGTCCGAAACCAAAAAAAGATCAGGTAAAAATAGATATGATCCATATCTGGGCCCTGCAGGAAAAGATTCAAGAACGAAACAGAAAAATCAACGATATGATCAAAAATCAAGAAACAGGAAATATGGATCTTCTTCAAAGTCTAGGAATGATAGAAATAGACAAGAACCACATGATGATGATGGTAGTTTAAAGTCAAGATTAGGTGGGTATAATTTTAATATTACTTCCTCTGAGCTCGTAGCTATTTTGAGTAGCATGGGAGATAAGGTACGATGGCCGAAGAAGATGCGGTCAAATCCAAATAACCGCAATCCAGATCATTGGTGTGAATTTCATAATGATCACGGACATAAAACTTTAGAATGTAGATTCTTACAGAGTGAAGTGGACTATCTACTGAAACAAGGTTATCTTACTAAGTTATTTAGTGAGAAAGGAAAGCAAGCTTACATGAAAAATAGACAAGAACTACCAAAACCCCCGTCACCTAAGAGGACCATGAATGCTATAAGCGGGGGAGAAGGTATTTATGAAATGACATATCCAGCTTCAAACAAAGTTTCCAAACTCATAATCATGCACGGGAAACGTGCGCGCCAAACGTTAGAAGATGAAGTTATCGCTTATGATGACGCGGACATGAAAGGAATGATCACCCACCATAACGATGCACTGGTAATATCTTTACTCGTACATGATATTAAAATAAAAAGAGTTTTGATTGATCCAGGAAGTTCATCAAATATCATCCTACTAAGGGTGTTGCGAGAAATACAAATGGAGGATAAGATGATTCCAAAGGCGCATACTTTATCAGGATTCGATAGTTCCAGTACAGAAACTAAATGAGAGGTAAATCGAACAACTTTTGTAGAAGGTGATGTGAAAGATACCAAATTTCAGGTAGTAGATATGGAAATGGAATATAATATAATCATGGGGAGACCGTGGATTCATGATATGGGCGGTGTCCCGTCAACCCTTCATCAAGTCATGAAATTCCTGTCACCATGGAGAATCCGTCAAATTCATGGGGAACAACATATATCTAGGAGTACTAATGTTGTAACAGGTACAAGTGATGTATACAACATTGAAGGACACTCGGACCAACACCCAAGTAATCAAGAAAAGCCAGGTTTGAACTCTAAATCTGATATAATCCAAAAACCTAAAGAAGATGAAAGTATCAAAACATCAACTGAGGAGTTCGAGCCTGTGGTACTATTTGGACAATGGCCTGAATGAAGAATTTGTGTGGGAGCCAGCTTAAGCTCAGACACAAGAGGTAAGTTAATTGAATTCTTAAAAACTAACGCAGATTGTTTTGCTTGGCCCCATGTTGATATAATAGGGATACCATCTGATGTGGAAATTCACAAATAAAGATACATCTTGCATGATTATAAAACGAATGGGAAGTAGAAAGCTTTCAAAAATTATGTAAAGCTAGAAGAAATCCCAAAAGCTATTCAAAATTGGGTCAACCCGGAAGGACCAAAGGTGGGTGAAAAGCTATCCATTTATTGTTATCAGAAGTTGCGGTAAGCATTGTCTAAATTCGGAAAGATTAAGGTAAACAATCTCTTATTTGTTACATAAGTAAGTATTTTATTAAATGCTGGAACATAATACCCGTAACTAGAAAAATTAGCTTTAGTTTTAATCATGGCATCTAGGAAAGTGAGACTCTATTTCCAATCCTATTTCCTTGTTGTGATTTCTATTTTATCACTTCAAATCATTTTGCATAAACATGAAGCTAGATATTAACCTAAAATTATCATAAAATCTCGAGAGTTAGTTGGTTCCATAGCTGGTTTCAGTCAAAATACCATATTTAGAAGAAGGGTGAAAAAGTCATAAATGGTCCAAACCCATAAACATGAATCTCATTTATTGATGATTCATATAATATAAAAGGCGCGGGCCTAGAGATGTTTCACATACCTCTTTTAGAACTATTAGACTCATTATAAAATATTATTTTATTACTAACAATGAAGTAGAGTATGAGGCTATAATTGCAGGTTTAAAAATTGGTACGGGAACTTGGCATAAACCAGATTGTGACCAAGAGAAACTCTCAACTTTTCGTTAATCAAATACTGGGGACTGTTATAGCAAGGAAAACTCGAAAGCAAGAAATTAAACGACATTGCAATCCCAAGTCCTTCAAAACTGGGGACTTTGTCTCAAAAAGGTGTTTCAATCAACGAAGGCTACTAATTCAGGAAATCTAAGTCCAATGTGGGAAGGACCATATAGAATCTGTAACGTTGCAGGAAAAGGTGTGTATGAGCTATAGACTATGGATGGTAAAATTCTACCTTCACATTGGAATGATGTCCATTTAAAAAGATATTACTTTTAAGGAAGTGGACATGGTTAGTATCTTTATGTTAAATTCTTTTTCATTTAAATTATTGAATTTTTACTAACAATTTTAGATGCTAGGCAAAACCCCTAACCCGTGCCAAATGATGAGCCACAACCTGCATGGCAAAATAGAATATTCTTAAATTCTAAGCCTAGGATTATATCAATCTGATGGAAATACATGCGGGGTAGGTAGTCTTCATCTAAAATTGTACCTCGGGGTCCCGTATAATTTCTGTTTCAGGAAAAGGACCAACATGTGAGGACTAAACAAGTGCTCAAGACATCGTTCTTCAACGCTTAAACACTTGGGGGACTATACATTATACATTGCTTCATGCAGAAAAATGAATGCAGGTTCGCAGAAAATAGATGCGGGTTCGTGCAAAGAAATAGATACGGGTATCAAGTAATCGTGCAGAAAAAAAAAAGATACGGGTATCAAGCAAAAGTCGACCAAAATTCAGCTGCAAATAGCTACGTATCGAGTTTCAACTATAAATAGCCAAGTGTTGCGAGGAGAATGAAGTCACTTAGCATAAAATATTAAAATATTCTTCAATGTTGCTTTACATAAAACATTTTTCAAATGTTGCAAACACCTTCCAAACCCTTTCTAAATATATAAAGATATGGTTATGTGCTAAAACAGGTTACAATAAAAAACCTTATATATTTTATATAAAAAATTTGTTACAAGAAAAACAGTTGCGAGGAGGTTATAGACGTACTATAATGCATGTAACATTCGAAAGCTTGCTCAAGTTCTGTCACGACCCTAGTTCACCTATCGTGAACCTGTCATTCCTATTTGTTTCATCGTATTATAACACTGTTATGAAGTTGAGACGTCTTCTTCATTAAGTGTCGATATATAAAAAGGGCCATCTTTTTATAAACCTCATGTTGATATTCCATGAGAAGAATCATAAAGCATTTTCAAAAAGTAAAAATGCTAAATTATTCTATAAGTCCTAAATAAGAAAATAGGCAAGAAATAAATTCAAAGGAGTACTTATAAAACTTCTTAACTTAAAAAAGATTCAGTCAAATAAAAAGTCTTTACAAACACCCCACTAAAGTAACAGGGGACTTAACCCATAAAATCCCTTAAAGTTCAAAGGAAAAACTAAAGTTTTCAACTTGCTACTGAAGGAGTTGGATTTTCTGAAGTTGTAGTGTTAACTTCCTTGTCAGAAGCAATCATAGGCACAGAATCAACTTCTAAGGAAGTAGGAACGGTTGGAATGTTAGGATCATTAAGAGAAGCAAGAGTCACGGGAGCTTCAACTTCTATGGGCTGATCCTCAGGGGCTGGGAATGCAATATTATCAACTTCAGTAGAAGCAACTCCATAATGGGATGGTTCATCAGCCACGGGAATATCATCTGTTGGAGAAGGAAAGTCAAGTGGTTGTTGAGTCATTTCAATGGTCTTTAAGACTTTGGCCAATTCTGATTGCAAATAAAAGTTCTCTTGGCTAGCCTCTATTAAAGCATCACGGTGTGAGTTTAAGAAAGCCAAGCTCACCTCTGAATCAAAGCTCTTCTCAAAAAGAGCATAATCCCTTTCCACGAGGTAATATCATTTTTCAATGTTTGTTTTTCATTTAAAGAGGAATTAAGGGTAGCTTCAAGAGAGGCATGAGAATCTTCTAAGGCACGAGCCTTATTAGAGGAAGCTTGTAGATCAGCCTGAGCTTGAGATAAGTTTTGTACTAACTCTCCCGCGTATTTTGTTTTCTTACTCAACAAAACTTTAAGTTCTCTAATCTCCTCACTTGACTTTGATAATTGTTCGGAAAAAGAACATTCCTGGCGCTCTTTTTTCTTCTCCACCTTGCTAAAAGAGTCTTGACTCCGTCTAATTCAGAAGTTAGAACTTGTTTCTGTTGCTCCAAATTGCGATTGTTCTCTTGCAAATCCTTTATCTTTTTCTAAGCATTTTTCAATTGCTCTTGCAGTTGGTTTCTTTAAGATCATCTTTCCCAGCCTTCTTCTCAGCCTCAAGAACAGCTCGGTCAGCTTCACGAGCTTTCTTCTCTAAAAGGGAAACTCTTCCCATGAGTTTCGTGCCTATAAGATTAGCCTACAAAAATGGTATATATAAGTGAAAATTAAAGGGAGAATTTCCTTCTGAAAAAAGGGGGGAAAGGAAAACACCTTCAAAGTACAATGAACTATATTGTTCATTAAAGTCAAACAACTATGACTGTCCATTTTTCTTTTCTCTAATTCCCCAATTAAGGGTTCGAGCCAAACGTCTGCTCCACTTGACTTGCTCAAAAGGCTGCTATTGGCGGGGACCTCAAGTGTCACGCTCCTCATAGCCATGGTCCTTCTGCTGGAACTTTCTTCTACATGACTAACAGAAGAAGAGGGAACTATTAAAGGAGGGACTATAGAAGAGGTGAAAATAGCAGAATTTGAGAAGATTGGAACAGGTACGGGGGCAGAAATTGGTAAAAAAAATAGGAATGGATGAGTTATAAAGTGTAACACTTGAAATAATAGAAGAAACAGAAGGGACATAAACAAAATATGAAAGAGGGGTTTCGTCCAAAACCAGGCCAAATTCACCACCCTCAAAACCTTCAATGAAGAGGCGTTGAGTGAATTCAGGAGTGTCACTTGGAGCAGTTTCTTCATCAGATATAATAGTAACGGGCTTGGAGGTACGGGCAGGAGAAGCTTCAATGTCATCCTCAGAAACCACCACACGCCTCCTAGTCCTAGGACGAGTTGTCAAAGAGGTATCTTCATCTTCATCGACATCATAATCTTCTTCAACTCATTTCCTCTTTGCCAGTATGTCCTGTGTCTTCTCCAGAGCTAAGGGAGTACTGGAAGAAGCTCTAAGGGAAATAGCTGCTTCAGCTGACATCCCTCGATTTGCAAATCCTGGTAATAAAATGGATATAAAATTGAATGGGGAAGGAAAAAGGTTTACCATACGCAAAAGTAATAATAAATACATACCGTGAGTTTTAACTCTCCAACCATGTTTGTTGGAAATTGACTTCCAAGTTCGTGCCTCCATAGGCACGGCCTTCAAGATAGCGTCTACTGAAACACGGAAGCCAAGAACAGGTTCCACATCTCCCATGGTTGCTATCAAAAAGCATAACATAATTTAAAAAAAAGGGTCGAAATAGCAAAAACAGACACGGTAAGAAATGAAATACTTACGTGCCATGTTCCATTTTTCAAAAAAGGGAATGTTTGGTCCACCCACCAAATCAACTGTGGGGACACTTACAAACCGTGTGTACCAACCACGGTCATTAATATCCTCAGGGTTTATCAAAACCCTCTTACCTCTTGCAGACAATGTAAAAATACCATTACGAAAAAGTTAGGGATGGTAAAGGTGAATCAGATGAGGAAAAGTAAAATCAATATCTGCTCTGACCGGCATATACCTTAAGCACGTCACAGCCCTCCATACAAGGGGGCCGACTGGAGCTAAACATATTTTGAAAAAATGACAAAAGTCAAGAATAACTGGATCAATGGCAGGGGTAAATCCTAAAGTGAAAGGATAAGTGTAAACGCAAGAAAAACTGGCTCTATAAGAAGATATTCTCTGGCTAGGGTTGAGGATAACTATGGGGGTGCTATCTTTCCAACGGCAATCTTTTCAAACGATTGGGATCAGCGTTCATTAATTGAAGAAGGGTATTTATCAACTTTTTCTAATTTAAGCACTTGCTCACAAAGAGATTCTTTGTCATACTCAAAAGATAAATCTGACGGTTCGATTTCTTCTACTGTCGGCTCTTGAAGAGGTTCGGAAGGTTCTTTTCCTTTAGAAGAGGATTTGTTGGACAAAGCACCTCTAGAGGAGATGCCAGAACTAGAAAGGATGGTAGAACTAGAGGTACCACCACGCGTCGACCCTGCGCCACGAGGGGAACCTCCTTTGCCTCTTCTATTGTCATGACACTAGTTCACCAATCGTGAACCTGTCATGACGGCACCTAGTCTTCGCGACTAGATAAGCCTAACACCATGCGGAATGTACAAATCTTATGAACAATAGTTAAGATAATAGCAAAATGATATAAAATAAATGTAATAAGTGCCACTCGGCACATATACTTTACAAAATACCATAAAGAAATACAACCACCAAGACCCGGAAACTCACGGGCAACACATACTAAGAGAGTATAATGGTAGCTCTATACATCCAGAGTATCTATACAACCGAAATAAGGGAATAACTAACATCACTCAGGAAGAATAGAAGAAGACCCTCCGGATCTGCGGACGTAGCCGATTTATACCTTGAGTCTCCTCAAAATGCGCCCAAGTCAGTGGTAGTGCGTCTGATCAGAAGAACCTGGATCTGCGCAACAAAAGTGTGCAGAGGAGTAGCATGAGTACACCAAGGTCGGTACTCACTAAGTTCCAAGCCTAACCTCGATGGAGTAGTGATGAGAAAGGTCAGGGCCCTACCGAGTAACAAAAAAATAATGATAATAACACCGAAAAGTACAAATAGGAATAAGTCTACAATAACAGCAAACGAGCTAAATACTACAAGCCGTCTACAATTAAGATAACAAGGAGAAATCAACACAACAAGTACAAATCAACAATCCAGGATTTTCGGGAATTGAACCATCAGTCCCTTTTATACTCAGCAACTCAGGATCTTCGGGAATCAAACCCGCGGTCCATATATCAGTATCACAGGATCTCCGGGAATTGAACCCGCAGTCCTTTATATCGGTATCATAGGATCTCCGAGAATTGTACCCGCAGTCCTTTATATCAGAATCACAGGACCTCCAAGAATTGAACCTGCAGTCCACATAACACAACCACAATCAAATAAGAGAAAACACAGAGAAATATGGAGTACACTACTATAATTAATAACTAAGTCCAGTCTCAACATGTTCCGGGGAATTCAATTAAGAAAAGTATGCATTTAGGCAGTTAATCCTATCTAATCATGCTTCCCTATCTAACACAGGATAAATCTTACAAATTAAACCAATTAAATAACAAGGATATGCGGATTGAGCAGTTCAAGTAAGGTGGTTTTCAACAATTTGCGCAAGTACAGGCCCGTCACCTCATGTACAAGGCATTTAAATCAACACATATATATCATAGGGGAGAAAATTCCCCCACACAAGGTTAGACAAGTCATTTACCTCAATTCCGGTACAAAACCGATAAGAAATGACTCCCTTGCCACGAGTATCCGACTCCGAGTGGCCCAAATCTATTCAAACCAATTACATAGTGTAAATAACATCGCAAGTAACTAATTACACTTATAAAATTAAAGCTACAACGCGAAAATAGGTGAAATGACCAAAATACCCCTCTAGCTATCGGCTCGGAATTGAAATATTTTTATATTTTCAGAACCTCGTACTCTCACGAGTCTAACCATATAAAATGATCGAAATCTGAGTTCGTTTGCTCGTTCAAAACGTCAATTTTCATTCTCTTAGGCTTAGAGCAAAATCCCCTATTGTTACACCTTAATTTCTCCTTTTTCAGAGATTAATTCCATGATTTTATCAATATATTAACATAAATTCAGTCCATGAGTGCTTACCTAATGATACCCCTTGATTTCCTCCAACAAATCGCCAAAATCCTCTCCTAGTTCGAAGCCTCAAATATTTTTAATGCTTTGAAATTTCGAAAAGAGCTGAAGCTTTAACCTACAGTAGAATTCTACTTCTGCGGCATTAGGGTCGCTTTCGCGATCCCGCTTCTGCGGCTTTAATCAAAATCTTCACT
Organism: Nicotiana noctiflora; assembly: GCA_032618575.1. Lineage (NCBI taxonomy): Eukaryota > Viridiplantae > Streptophyta > Magnoliopsida > Solanales > Solanaceae > Nicotiana > Nicotiana noctiflora. Next base: position 13,614 of record JASVEL010001823.1, read on the forward strand.
TTCGCTTCAGTGGATAGAACCCCGCTTCTGCAATCTCGCTTATGCGGACATTCATCCGCTTCTGCGAAAATCCTTGACCTGGCCCATTTCGCTTCTGCGGGCGTCTGCCAGCTTCTACGGGCTCACCTATGCGATAACATGCTCGCTTCTGCGAACTCAACTGGCCCTCTCTAAATTCGCACATGCACTTCATCCTCCGCTTCTACGAACTCACTTCTACGGTCCAAGCTCTGCAGAAGCGGAAACAACAGGTGACAAAAGGACCAGACCTGCTGTCACTTCCATTTTCTTCCGTTTAATCACCCGAACTCATTCCGAGGCCCCCGGGACCTCAACCAAAAGCACCAACGTACTCCAAATCACAATACGAACTTGTTCCAATCATAAAAACACACCCTCAAACACACACATTATCAAATTATGGCGGATTCAAGCCTAAGTTTCAACCAAAACTTCCAAAACCTACATGCTATCAAAAACCTGACCAAACGATGTCCGAATGACTACAAATTTGCCGATATAACCAAAATCACCTAACGAATCTACTGCAACTGTCAGAATTCCATTTCGACTTCCGTATCAAAATCTCACCTATCGACCGGATTTTCAAAAATTCCAAACTTCGGCATTTCAAGCCTAAATGAGCTACAGACCCCCAAAATACATTTCGAACATGCTCCCAACCCGAACTCACCTAACGAAGCTAACGGGACCATTGGATTTTCGTTATGAGGTCGTCTTAACACCATTCTGAATACGGGCCATTTTTCAACTATAAAGCTTGCATTTAGGGAATAAGTGTCCCAAAACACTTCAAATTCTAGAACTGAACACCCCAGCAAACCACAATAGTAGAAATGAACTTAGGGGAAACAGTTAATTGGGGATCGGGTCGTAAATTTCAAAAATGACCGGTCGGGTCGTTACATCTTCTCACACTTAAACATTCGTTCACCCTCGAACGAGCATAGAAAACATACCTAAACTGGTAAAGAGATGAGGGTACTGGCTGCGCATATCCTGCTCGGTCTCCCAAGTCGCCTCCTCGACCGGCTGACCCCGCCACTAGACATTCACCGAAGCAATGTTCTTTGACCTCAGCTTTCTGATTTCCCTGTCCAAAATGTCCACTGGCTCCTTAACATAAGATAGAAGCTTGTCCATCTGAACAGAACTGAAATCACCAACACGTGCGACAGATCACCATGGTATCTCCGGAGCATAGAGACATGAAATACTGGATGGACTCCGGCTAGGCTGGGAGGTAAGGCCAGCTCATAAGCAACCTTCCCCAACACGCCTCAAAATCTCAAAAGGCCCAATAAATCTCGGACTCAACTTCCCTTTCTTTCCAAATCTCATGACGCCCTTCATGGGCGAGATCCGAAGTAGAACCCACTCGCCGACCATAAATGCCACATCGCGAACCTTCTTGTCTGCATAACTCTTCTGTCTGGACTGCACGGAGTCTGTCCTGAATCACCTTGTCCTTGTCCATTGCATCCTGGACCGTCTTAGTACCTAGCAGTCTAGCCATGCCCGGCTCGAACCAACCCACGCGGAACCTGAACCTCCCACCATATAGGGCCTCATACGGTGCCATCTGAATGCTGGACTGATAGCTGTTATTATAAGCAAACTCCGCCAGTGGCAAGAAATGATCCCATGAACCTCCTAACTCAATCACGCACGCACGGAGCATATCCTCCAAAATCTGAATAGTGCGCTCGGACTGCCCATCAGTCTGGGGGTGAAATGTTGTGCTCGGCTCCACCCGAGTACCTAACTCATGCTGTACAGCCCTCCAGAACCGCGAAGTGAACTGAGTGCCTCTATCTGAAATGATGGAAACTGGAATGCCATGCAGCCGAACTATCTCCCTGATGTAGATCTCCGCTAGCCACTCCGATGAGTAAGTGGTGCACACAGGTATGAAATTGGCAGACTTGGTCAGCCGATCCATAATGACCCAAATAGAATCAAACATCCTCATAGTCCATGGAAGTCCAGATACGAAGTCTATGGTGATGTGCTCCCACTTCCACTCTGGAATCTCAATCTGCTACAATAACCCACCCGGACGATGATGCTCATACTTCACCTGCTGGAAGTTGAGGCACCTAGAAACATAGCCAACTATATCTATTTTCATCCGCCTCCACCAATAGTGCTATCTCAAATCCCGATACATCTTTGCGGCATGCGGGTGGATGGAATACCGCGAGCTATGGGCCTCAACTAGAATCAACTCTCGAAGATCATCAACATTGGGCACACAAATACGCCTATGCATCCTCATCACTCTGCCATCCAAGATGGTGACATCTCGAGCATCACCACGCCGAACCTTGTCCTGAGGATCCAATAAATAGGGGTCATCAAACTGACGCTCCCTGATGCGGTCGAATAGAGAAGACCGAGAAACCACATAGGCCAGAACCCGGCTGGGCTCCGAAAGATCCAATCTAACAAACTGCCTGGCTAAAGCCTGAACATCCATCGCCATAGGCCTCTCCGAAGCTGGTAGATATGCCAAACTTCCCAAACTCTCCGCCCGGCGACTCAAGGCATCGACAACCACATTGGCCTTCCCGGGTGATAAAGAATAGTAATATCATAGTCTTTTAAAAGCTCCAACCATCTCCTCTGACGCATGTTCAGGTCCTTCTGCTTAAGCAAGTGCTGAAAGCTCCGATGATCAGTGTCAATCTCACAGGGAACCCCATACAAATAATGACGCCAAATCTTCAAGGTGTGAATAACGGCAGATAGCTCAAGATCGTGGACAGGGTAGTTCTTTTCATGCATCTTCAACTGTCGCGATGCGTAGGCAATCACCCTACTATCCTACATCAATACTACTCCGAGTCCAACCCGTGAGGCATCACAATATACTGTATAAGATCCCGAACTAGTAGGCAACATCAAGATAGGGGCCAAAGTCTGATTGTCCTTAAAGTGGAAAAACTCCCCTACACCCTCGCGGGTATGTAGCATATTATTATTATTATATGAAAAAGGGAGGTGTGACGAACCCCTCTACAAAGCGATGGTAATAACCTACCAAACCAAGGAAACTACGGATCTCAGTAGTTGAGGAGGGCCTGGGCCAACCCTGCACGACCTCCACCTTCCTCGAATCCACTTGAATACCCTCGTTCGACACCACATGGCCTAGGAATTAAACAGAACTCAGGCAGAACTTGCATTTAGAGAACTTTGCATATAATTGCTTCTCCCTCAAAGTCTGAAGCACTACCCTCAGGTGCTGCTCATTCTCATCCCCACTCCTAGAATATACCAAAATAACATTAATGAAAACAATCACGAACGAGTCAAGATATGGCCTGAATACACTGTGCATAAAATGCATGAAAGCTACTGGGGCATTAGTCAGCCCGAAAGACATAACATGGAATTCATAGTGACCATACCGAGTCCTGAAGGCAGTCTTCAGGATATCTTGTTCCCTAATTGTCAACTGATGATAACCAGAGCGCAAATCAATCTTGGAGAACACCTGTGCGCCCTGTAGCTAGTCAAATAAGTCATCAATACATGGCAAAGGATACCGGTTCTTTACTGTAACTTTTTTCAACTGGATAGTCAATGCACATACGCATAGAACCGTCCTTCTTCTTCACAAACAACACAGGAGCACCCTAAGGTGAAACACTGGGTCGAATGAAACCCTTACCCAATAACTCTTGTAGCTGATCATTCAACTCCTTCAACTCAGGAGGAACCATGCGGTACGAAGGAATAGAAATGGGCTGAGTGCCGGCAATAAGTCAATACCAAAATCGATATCTCTATCGGGCGTCATGCCTGGAGATCAGCTAGAAATACATCAGAGAAATCACACACCACTGGGACAAAATCAATAGAAGGAGTGTCAACAATGACATCCCTCACATAAGTTAGATAAGCAGGACGCCCCTTCTCAACCATACGTTAAGCTTTGAGAAAGGAAATAACACGGCTGGGGGTGTGATCTAGAGTACCACTCCACTCAATACATGGAATGCCTAGCATAGCCAGCATCACGGTCTTGGCGTGACAATCAAGAATAGCATAGTAGGGCGACAACCAGTCCATGCCCAGAATAATATCAAAATCAACAATACCAAGCAATAAAAGATCAGCTTTGGTCTCAAAACCACAAATAGTGACCAAACACGACCGATACACACGGTCCACGACCAAAGAATCTCCCACCGGAATGGAAACATAAATGGGGGCACTCAAAGAATCCCGAGGCACACCCGGATGTGAAGCAAAATAATAGGACACATATGAAAAAGTGGAACCAGGATCGAATAAAACCGATGCCTCTCTGTGACTAACCAAGATAATACTTGTAATAACAGAAGTGATGCGGCACGATTAGGAATAGCATAAAACCTGGCCTGACCCCTCCCTCGAGGGTGGCCTCTGTCACCCTGATCCCCTCCCCTAGCTGGCTGGGCAGGTAGGGTGGCAGTTAGGGCTGGAACGATGGCCTGCGGCCCTTGTGGACCACGCTGAGGCTGCGAAGTCTGTGGAGGCTCTCCTCTCCTATGCCTAGGGAACTCCCTAACTAGATGGCGAGTATCCCCGCACTCAAAACAAGCCTTTGAGAGGGCACGGTGGCTGTGACTGACTGGGTCCGCTCATGCTAGACTGACCCTTGGAGGTACCTCGCGCAGGAGGTGCGCTGGAAGCTGGGGGAGCATAGTAAGGCTCCTAAGGTGCTGGGGAAGATGGAATACCACTGGCTGCTGGAAATGTTGAATGAACTGGATGGCCGAAACAACCCCTACCATATCGACCGGCTGCCATAGTACAGGCACCGGAGAAATGACCCGACTCACGAGACCTCTCGGCCTCCCTCTCTCCTTGGTCCCTAGCAAGCATACCCTCAATCTGTCTGGCAATACTCACTGCCTGCAGATATGGCACATCCATATCTAGCTCTCTAGCCATGATGGACCGGATAGGCAGAATAAGACCCTCGATAAACCTCCGCACTCTCTCCCAGACCGTGGCGACCAAAGCCGGTGCATGCCTGGCCAACTAGGTGTAACTGATGGCATATTCAGATACTGTCATAGTGCCCTGGCGCAACCGCTCAAACTCCACATGCCACGAATCCCTGAGGCTCTAGGGAACAAACCCCCTCAAAAACATATCAGAAAACTGTGTCCAAGTCAGCGAGGCAGACTCGACTGAACTATCCAACTCATATGTGCGCCGCCAATCATAAGTGACCCCTCGAAGTTGAAAAACAGTAAAAGAAACACCACTGGTCTCCACTATACCCATAGTACGGAGGATACGATGACACTCCTCCAGAAATCCCAATGCATCATCTGAAGCTAAACCACTGAACATTGGGGGATCATACTTCTTGAACCTCTCCAACCTGCGTTGCTCGTCCTTAGAGGCAGCTGACCCACCTTCGGGCTGTACTGGTGCGGCAGGCGGTATAGGAATAACCTCTGGAACCTGCTCCATGGGAACTCGCTTCTCAGGAGTGCGGGCTGCGGGAGTTTGGGCCCCTCCCCCGGCCTGAGATGTGGCTGCAGCAATAGGAAGCATCCCCGCCTGAGCAGGAGTAGTGTACATGATCATAAACTAAGCTAGAGTCTCCTAGAGTGCTGGAGTCGTAGTTGTTGTAGTAGGTGTACCAGGTGCCTATGCTCCAACCTGATCCACCGGTGGTGCCTCAACGGCAGCGCGCACGGGTGCTATGGCTACAACTCGGGCGCATCGCCGACCTCTACCCCCGGCCCCGACCTCTGGCGGTGGCAGCAGGGAGAGCGGGTGCCTGATCCTCGGGAGTAGCATATGTCCTCACCATCTGTGAGAGAATAGAAGACCGAAGTTTAGATTTGGTGTCAAAATATCGCACGACAAGGATTTCAAAGGAAATGAAGAGTTTCCTAAACAGTTACACAGTCCCTCATAGATAAATACGGACGTCTCCGTATAAATCAACGAGACTCTAAATAACCGGCATGTGTCCCGTGACTCCTATGAACCTAGAGCTCTGCTACCAACTTGTCACGACCCTAGTTCACCAATCGTGAACCTGTCATGACGGCACCTGGTCTTCGCGACTAGGTAAGCCTAACACCATGCGGAATGTACAACTCTTATGAACAATAGTTAAGATAACAGAGGAATGATATAAAAAAAATGTAATAAGTGCCGCTCGGCACATACAGTTTACCAAATACCAGAAAGAAATACAACCACCAAGACCTAGAAACTCATGAGCAACACAGACTAAGAGAGTATAACTGTAGCTCTATACATCTAGAGTATCTATACAACTTAAATAAAGGAAATAACTGACATCACTCAGGGAGAATAGAAGAAGACCCTCCGAATCTGCGGACGTAGCAACTTCATACCTCGAGTCTCCTGAAAATGCGCCTAGGTCACCTGTAATGCGTATGATTAGATGGACCTGGATCTGCACAACAAAAGTGTGCAGAAGAGTAGCATGAGTACACCATGTCGGTACTCACTAAGTTCCAAGCCTAACCTCGATGGAGTAGTGATGAGAAAGGTCAGGGCCCTACCGAGTAACAAAAAAATAATGATAATAACACCGAAAAGTACAAATAGGAATAAGTCTACAATAACAGCAAACGAGCTAAATACTACAAGCCGTCTACAATTAAGATAACAAGGAGAAATCAACACAACAAGTACAAATCAACAATCCAGGATTTTCGGGAATTGAACCATCAGTCCCTTTTATACTCAGCAACTCAGGATCTTCGGGAATCAAACCCGCGGTCCATATATCAGTATCACAGGATCTCCGGGAATTGAACCCGCAGTCCTTTATATCGGTATCATAGGATCTCCGGGAATCGAACCAACAGTCCACAGAACACAAACACAATCAAATAAGAGAAAGCACGGAGAGATATGAAGTACACTGCTACAATTAAAAACTGAATCCTGTCTCAACATGTTCCAAGGAATTCAATTAAGACAAGTAGGCATTTAGACAGTTAATCCTATCTAATCATGCTTCCCTATCTAACACAGGATAAATCTTACAAATTAAACCAATTAAATAACAAGGATATGCGGATTGAGCAATTCAAGTAAAGTGGTTTTCAGCAATCTGCGCAAGTACACGCCGGTCACCTCACGTACAAGGCATTTAAATCAACACATATATATCCTAGGGGAGAAAAATTAGGTAAACGCCCGTCACCTCGCGTACAAGGCATTCAAATCAACACATATATATCCCAGGGGAGGAATTCCCCCACGCAAGGTTAGCCAAGTCACTTACCTCAATCCCGGTACAAAACCGCTAAGAAAGGGCTCCCTTGCCATGAGTATCCGACTCCGAGTGGCCCAAATATATTCAAACCAATTACATAGTATAAATATCATTGCACGTAACTAATTACACTTATAAAATTAAAGCTACGACATGAAAATAGGTGAAATGACCAAAATACCCCTCTAGCCATTGGCTCGGAATCGAAATATGTTTACGTTTCAAAAATCCCTGCACTCTCACGAGTCTAACCATATAAACTTTATCAAAATCAGAGTTCCTTTGCTCACTCAAAACATCATTTTTCATTCTCTTAGGCTTAGAGTAAAATCCCCCATTGTTATAGCTAAATTCCATTATTTTATCAATATATTAACATAAATTGAGTCCATGAGTGCTTACGTGATGAAACCCCTTGATTTCCTCCTCAAAATCGCCAAAATCCTCTCCTAGTTCGAAGCCTCAAATATTTTAATGCTCTGAAATTTCGAAAAGAGCTGAAGCTTTAACCTACAGTGGAATTCCGCTTCTGTGGCACTGGGTTCGCTTCCGTGATCTCGCTTCTGCGGAGAAACAACTGCTTCTGCGGGTTTAATATAAATCTTCACTTCCGCTCCTGTGGATAGAACACCGCTTTTGCGATCTCGCTTACGCGGACATTTCTTTACTTATGCGGAAATCCTTAACCTGGCCCATTTTGCTTCTGCGAGCGTCTGCCCGCTTCAGTGGGCTCGCTTAAGCGATCACATGCTTGCTTCTGCGAACTCAGCTGCCCCTCTGAAAATTCATACATATGCTTTATCTTCTGCTTCTGCGGACTCGCTTATGCGGTCCAAGCTCCGCAGAAGCGGAAACAACAGGTGACAGAAGGACCAGACCTGCTGCAACTTCCATTTACTTCCGTTTAATCACCCGAACTAATCCCGAGGCCTCCGGGACCTCAACCAAAAGCACAAAACTACTCCAAATCACAATACAAACTTGTTGCAATCATAAAAACACACCCTCAAACACACAAATCATCAAATTATGGCAGATTCAAGCCTAAGTTTCAACCAAAACTTTCGAAACCTACATGTTATCAAAAACCCAACCAAACGATGTCCGAATGACCTGAAAATTTGTAAACATATCCAAAATCACCTAACGAAGCTACTGCAACTATCAGAATTCCATTTCGACTCCGAGATCAAAATCTCATCTATCAGCCGGATTTTCAAAAATTTCAAAATTCGGCATTTCAAGCCTAAATGTGCTACGGACCCTCAAAATACATTCCAAATATGCTCCGAACCCCAAAATCGCCTAACGGAGCTAACGGGACCATCTAATTTCCGTTCCGAGGTCATCTTAATACTGTTCCAAATACGGGTCATTTTTTAACTATAAAGCTCTCATTTAGGGACTAAGTGTCCCAAAACACTTCAAATTCTAGAACCGAACACTCCAACAAACCACAATAGCAGAAATGAACTTATGGGAAACAGTAAATTGGGGATAGAGGCGTAAATTTTAAAAACGACCGGCCAGGTGACATCTATGTCTTGCAGGAGCATTGGGGATACTATCAAGTATTGGAACTCTTTTTGGGTTAGGATTTGAAGATGACATGGTAAGTAGATTATTGATAAAAAATGAGTTACAAACAAAAACAAGGAAGTTTGTGTGAGAAGTCTGTGAAGAAGAAGACAAAGGAATATATTTATAAATTCAACCGTTGATAAGTTAGAAAAATAATGATGAAAGGCCTATAATAAAGGTAACCATTACTTCGTGAATATTAAAGAAAAACGCTGCAGAATCGCAGAGCTAGTAAGGAAGTGACACATATGTGGTACATTAAATGGAAGGGACAATTAAAACGTCGATACTGACATAGCATTCATTATGACAAAAATTTCCTTTTTTAATGAGAATCCACTTCCCAGATATTTAATTGATAAATAAATGAGAAGTGGGGGGTCTATCTGTATTGGAAAAAAATTAAATTTTTATTAAAGGTGATGTGGCATGACACGTGGATCATTCAAAGGGTCAACGGACAATAATTAAATGAAAGATGCGGGAAGAAGAATTAGGTACGAGGTGTAATTCAGATACAAGTCTCGTACCTGTTTAGAGCAAAGTGGGATGCAATTCTAATGATAAAAGATACAGAAAGCAGTTTAGACACGTATCTCGTATCAATTAAAGACATTTAAGGCCAACAGATTAGAAAGCATTTAAAACATGGATATGAAGATAAAAAGAAGCCTAAATTCAAGTATTAAAGTACCTGATACGTTACAAAAAAGGTATTTAATAGGAATGATTGTGTAACGTCTTATTTAATGACATTTATTACTCATAATTGTCTCAATAAAGCTTAGGTATCATTCTTTTACATAGAATCAGCTATAAAAGGAGAAAGTCTCATCATCTGTAGACACAAAATTGACTACTGACATCGTATTGAAATACAATTTTTTTTGTTGTTTATTCTTTTTATCGAAAGCCTACTATACTTTTTGGTCTCTTGATTATCAGTAACTCAATTAATCTCTTATTTTCTAGTTTTAATTGAAATTTTATATTTTGGTTAAACAGCTAATACATTGATTCTATGACTCGAACTCATGATCTATAGGTTACACATAAAAAATTATCATTGTTCTAAGGCTCCAAATCGAGTGGTGGCGTTTATCTTAGATTTTGTTAAAATTAAGTTAATTTTTGAGTTTTTTTAATAACATATAATTTTAGTATTTGTTTGAGCTGTAGCAAAAAGGGTTAAAACTTTCCCAAATTTTTAAAACTCAATTTTTCAAAATCATTCAAATTTAAGTTTGGAATTACTATAAAGTAACAGCAAAACCAACTCCAAACAAACAATTTTTTGTGAAGGATCAAAAAATGAGTTTCATACTCAAATTCTGCTTAAACAAGCACCATTAATTATTTTGGTCATATGATTATAAGTTTCAGACATGGCACAAATATTCATATTTCTATAAAAGTATTTGGACGACTTGTGGAATTATATTGGGTTTATTATATGGAGTTACACGATGTGTCGTTGCTATCGCCTTCCTATTACCCTTTTGTTGCAATTCTTTATTGCTTTCTTTCCACTGTTGTTGACCCCGAGGATCTATGCGAAATAGTTTTCTACCTTCATAAGGTAGGAATAAGATCTGCTTATATATCATTCTCTCAGACCACACTGATGGAATTAGGGGTGTCAATGGTCTGGTTAAATTTGTACCATACCAATTTTTCAATTATTCTATTATGCATAACCAAAATTAAATTTTTTGAAAACTGTCCCAATTATGTCGGTTTCACTTCGGTATTGGTACGATTTAGTTAATTTTCAGTATTTTTGAATATCATGTAAAATTCACCAGTAAAAGTAGATACAATAACATATGTTCTTTTATAGGACTTACCTAAACTTTCTAGACATTTTTACTGTTTAACGGGTGATAAATTACAAAAAAATGAAAGATGGCTAGAGTATAGATTCATTCACTATTCGACACCAACATAAAAGAAACCAAGTAAAAGCAAAGAAAATATAAATTACACGAGTGGAAAAATATTAACCAAGTCGGGCCACAAGAATAAAGTTTATTACGAAAGGAAACATATCAATAAATTGTAGTTTTCTACTCATAATTGCTAGAACACTTTGTATCTTTCTAATAAAGATACTTGAAATAACTTAGCTTAATTATAAGTAGCATAATAGATTTTAGGAATTACTATTTTAAGTTTAATTGCTTGTTGACTTGTAACAGTTTTAATAATTCCAAGACTCAATGAAATTTTTTATGCTTTATTATTTTTAAAATTATTAGATAAATATATTTTTCACATGTAAAATTTATTCGGTACAGTTCGATATTTTTTCGATTTAATTTTATAAAATAAAAAATCTACTCTAATTATCAGTGCAGTTATAAATTTATATAAAACATATGGTTTCTTTTAAAAAACTTAAAATCGATTTGATTCAATAAGGTTCGATCAATTTAATCGATTTTTAAATATTCATTAACACGACTTACAGTCAATTTAGTTGTTCGTTGATATAAAAGTACTTGGGACCACAAAGAAATTTCAATAGTTCAAAAAGAAAAAAGAAATCATGATTCATGCATAGACAATGCAATATTTAACAGTTAATAACATTGATTGTGGGTTCTACTTGTATATCCTTCTAAAAACCGTCCTATTAATTAAATAGTGTAAAAATTTCTTCAATTAGAAAAATAATATGAAATATAAAAAAGGAGAAAAGGAGGTATTCTCTACTACTCCTAACTTGTGTCCAATATTTGCCTTTTACTTCAAATTCAAACTACGCCACAACATCACTTTTCATCCATTAATGAAGTGACCTAAAAGCTACTCCATCACAAAAATACAGTAACAATAATAATAACGATAATAATAGTAATAATAAATTAAAAACGTACTATCACACAAAAATAAATATATCTTGAGTCCCCCTATCCCATTCCTTTCTCCTTCTTTTCCTCCACAAATGATCAACTTCACTACCATCACCCCCGCCGGCGCTGCCGTCAAACGCCGCAAAACCCACCATCCCCACGACGACGACAATCATCATCAGTCCTTGATCCCTGGACTTCCCGATCATATAGCTCAAATTTGTTTAAATCTTGTTCACCCTTCTGCACTTTTTTCCGTTTGCCATTCTTGGCGTAAGCTTATTTATTCTCCTTCTTTTCCACCATATTTATCTATATATGCATTATTATTACCTTCACATAATTCTATAGATGAAACATCAAAGTCAGCAAATTTTACAAACTCTACAGAATTTGCTTCTTTTGATCCAATTTCATCAAAATGGCATCTCTTACCACCACCACCGGACTCACCACTTAGACTCCTTGTTAAGCATCCTTCGTTTATTTCGAGAAATCTTCCGGTTCAATCGGTAAGTGTTGCGGGCAATTTAGTTCTCATTGCTGCATCAGCAGATCATTTCTTGCCGGCGATTTCTCGCCCACTTATTTTCAATCCTCTAAAGAAACAATGGAGCTATGGTCCTCCGCTCGCCACGCCGCGTCGTTGGTGCGCTACTGGTGCATTAAATGACGTTGTGTATGTGGCGAGTGGAGTTGGGTCCCACTACAACCCCGAGGTAGCTCGGTCAATTGTTAAGTGGGACCTTGATGAAAGTAGCAGAAGTGGACCCCACTACGGTACATGTAAAAGTGACATGTACTGCAACAGAAAGGAGGGAAAAAATGAGTGGAAATGGGAGGAAATGAGTGGGTTAAAAGATGGGAAATTTAGTAGGGAAGCAATTGATGCTATTGGGTGGAGAGGAAAATTGTGTATGGTTAATGTGAAAGGTGATGCTGCTAAAGAAGGAATAATTTATAATGTAAAAAGTGACACATGGCAGGAGATGCCCGAGGGTATGCTGATGGGGTGGAAGGGTCCGGCAGCGGCGATGGCGGAGGAGACAATATATATGGTGGATGAATCTAAAGGAGCATTGAGGAAATATGATGAAGAGAAGAATATTTGGGTGGAGATAATTGAAAATGAGCGGCTTAAGGGTGCGGAATATGTAGCGGCGAGAGGTGGTAGAGTGTGCGTGGTTGGCAGTGGAGGGAATGGGATAACAGTGGTGGATGTGGTGGTGGAGCCGCCAAGGGTGGTGGCGGTGGAAAGTCCGTTAGGGTTTCAAGTTTTGAATATACATGTTTTACCTAGGATGAGTCATCTGGCTGAATATTCTGAGTCAATGGAACAAGGTGAATATTGAGTATAGTTTTTTTTCTTTGATTATTTTTTCAATTTTTTTACACTTCTTCTCCAATATATGAAAAGATATACAACGTTTAAAAATATGTGCAATGTATAAAGTCATCGTATTTGATTGCGAAATATATACACATAGGGCAAATTCTCATCATGTGTATCACGAGCAGTGGTGAATTCAGATATTTTTTGTGTTTAAACTTGAAAGAACTGAAAAAAATTCAAAAAATGGTGTTTAATATATGTTATATACCTTTAAAAATTAATATTTAACTTGTATAGACAATGTAGTTTTCTCGTAAGGGTGGTCAGTTGACCACACTTAGATGTACTTCACCCTTGACCGTAAGGCTTAACAAGATTTTATATATGTATAAGAGATGAACCTCAATGCTTTTCTGTTCTTTTAATTTTTTATTAGTTCGGTATTGTACTGGAGTTCTGATTAATTCGAATTCATGTAACATAAGATTTAGGAAGCGCTTTGTACAAAAATAAAATTCCATTCTCTAGAAGTGAACATGAGCCTTCGATTAAAGGTAGAAGGGTCTTATCTATCCCGCCATAGACTCTATGATGATAATCTGAATATTGTAATTGACCTTCAAATACATCAATAATTAGTGATGCTAATAGGATTGATTTCATAGTATTTAGCAATTGTGGAACAAGACTAATGCATGTCCCAAGTGTTAGGACTTTTTAGTCACAAACTTTTTAAACTTTTCCTAATACATATTCTCAAATCCAAGATAAACTAAAGAGAGAAAAATGTGAATTGATCTATTCCTTAAAGTAAGGGTTGATTGCCAAATAAGTGAAAAAACGGCATGCATAGAGTTGTAGTTACCCCAAGTTTTATAGGGTGCTATTGACATTACCACAAATTTGTGGGATTAAATAATATTAGATCAAATGTTATAAACCAAAAAATCTATTTGATCAGTTTTATTTTATGTGACATTGCTTTTCTTTAGTTTATTTAAAAAAAATGAAAATACCTCTCTGTTTAAGGTAGGGATAAGGTTTCGTACATCTCACTCTTTTCAGTTACTACTTGTGAAATTCGCTGGATTTATTGTTGTTTGTATTTTATAGGGAAAGAAATGCCTGAAATTGTTAACTTACTCATTTAGGAAGATATTAATTTTGTATTTTACCCATTCTAACGCATAAAAACTCTTTCTAATTTGTTAAATTTTATAGTTTGGAACATATAATTTCAAACTTACTAGTGTCTTTTCTTAGGAGTACTTACTAGTATAATTCACGGACAAGGAAGTGTGTAGGGAGGGGCTAACTAACTCTATCTTTCTACTTTTATTAGTACCTTTAACTTTTTAGAATTAATTTCAAAAGTCAGTGACACATGATAAACTACTGACTTTCACGGGTTACTTTATTTATTTAATATCCACAAACATATGTGTCATAAGTCTACTTTAATTTGATAACCAACTCGGATTGTGGTGGAGTAGTAAATACGTATTCATCTTTAATCAAAAGCTTTGGATTCGAGTCCTTGTGTATGTAGTCACATGTGTTAGGGAACGCTTTACTCCTTCAATGCGGGACTTCTCGGCTCGAATCCAGATTAGTTGGACCCCAATGTGAGTATCGGACACCGAACGAGAAACATAAGAAAAGTCTAGTTCTAGTTTTGGTCTATCTTTTGCTCTTTAATATCATTTGCACACCTCCCATATGTACAAGTATTGGGAGATAACATGTACCCTACGAATTAATTATTGAGTCAATTACTCAAATGGTCACTCAACTATCTCAAATTATCTCTTAAAGTCACTTATATTTCGTTTGTAACAACAAAGTTACTCAACTATGCATATTTCACTCAGAAGGTCACTCAACTAGATTTTTCAAATTTTAAATTGCCAAATGGCTATTTGACCCTCTAAATTATAAACATATATCTTCTTTTAATTTTTTTAAACTTTTTATGCTTTCCCATTTTAAATTTATATTATGGACTTACCTATAGAATAAATAAATATTATTTATAAATTTAAAAAATAAAAAAAGTTATGAATCTGTAATGTTGGAATAACAAAATATGAGCATAGTAAAAAAGGTAATTAGATTTATTTATGTTTTAAAATTTTAATATTAACAACAAATATATATATATATATATATATATATATATATATATATATATATATATATATATATATATATATATATATATATATATATATATATATATATATATATATATATATATATATATATATATATATATATATATATATATATATATATATATATATATATATATATATATATATATATATATATATATATATATATATATATATATATATATATATATATATATATATATATATATATATATATATATATATATATATATATATATATATATATATATATAATATAGCATATTTTTCCTATACAGATAGTCCCCCTACTTTCTGGTAACTACTTTGCATCGTCGGAAAGTTGGTAAAAATATAATAATATAATTGAGCATAATTTTTACGAATATATAATGTACATTATAAGAATATATTTATTTAAATAATTATTTTTATGATACGTGCATGGAATATATATTTTATGACCTTTATTTTCTTTCATTCTGAATTGTGTAAAAAAAAAAATTGAATTTTTGTTGTTAATACTAAAATTATTACAATAACAATAACAACGACCCAGTGAAATCCCACTAGCGGGGTCTGGGGAGGCCAGCGTGTACGCATACCTTACCCCTACCCCAAAGGAGTAGAGAGACTGTTTTCAAAAGAATCATAATATTAAAAAGAAAAAATAAAAAAAAAAGATAAATATTTATAATTTAGAGGGTAAAATAGGTTTTGGCAATCCAAAATTTGGAAAATCTAGTTGAGTGACCTTCTAAGCGCAATATGCATAGTACAGTGACTTTGTTGTTCCAAAAGAAAGAAAAATGACTTTAGAAGATAATTTGGGATGGTTCAGTGACCATTTGAGCAATGGATTCATTAATTGTGATACACTAAGCCCAGACATTACCATTGTTATTCAAAGAAAAAGATATTTGCGTACTAATCAATATATATTAAAAGCACAAAGACCCTTAGCGAAATGTCGTTCGCCTTTTTTACCCTTTTAAAAATAACTTTCACACTAGAGAAAATTGTCATTTAGTTGTTTTTCGTAGATTTAGGAATAATCATTTAATTATTTTCCTAATATTTAAGATTACAAAATTAACTAAATTTATATATTGAATCCTTCCTTATTTAAATTATATCATATAACATATTTGTAAAGGCAAAATAATAACAATAAAAGAAACTTCTTATTATACCATGTAGGAAGGCTTAGTATTTAAAACATCAACTAAGACTTTTCCTATTATTGTCTACTATCTTTTGGCTTAACTTGGGCAACAATCTGCACGTGCATTTCTCATAATTTATATGCAGTTATTATTTACACGCATAGTTCAGCAAGGAAACTTTAGAACTTTGAAATTAATAAAATATTTGTTATTTAATTATTTTTTAATGTTAAGACTTTAAAATCTAACAAATTTTAATAATATTTACTTATACTATGTAATAACTTCTAATATTTAAAATTCTAAAACTGATTAAGAATTTGTTTGTAAAAATTATTTCGTTAATATACAATGCACAAAGAGATTATAGTTAGCCATTAAAACATAATCATCTTATTAATTTTGTTAGGAGTGGAATAACTTGTCCAACACGTTACCTTTTTAAGATTAAGATCAACTAGGAAATATTTACTTAGGGTATGTGTGGAAAGCCATAAGATAATTAAAATTGGTGTAACTATTAGGGTAGTAACTATACAATTGTGACGATCCGACCCATCGTCTCATTAGAACTGCTCTGTTTCCCCCATTTCCTACTTCGTTATGCTTCATTATCAGTGTATTGTGTGAACGAGTTGAATTGGGTTGATTTTTTGAAGGAAATGAGACACTTAGTCTCTTTAAGGAATGTTTATTTTGGAAAAGTCAATCATATATTAACCTATGAGTTAGAGGGCTCGGATGTGAATTTTGGTGGTTCGGTTAGCTTCGAGGGATGATTTGTGTGAGAACGAATGGAATTGAATTTGGAGACCCGATGTAGAATTAGGCTTGAATTGGCGAAGGTTAAATTTTGGAAAATTATAATTGATAGGTGAGATTTTGATTCGACGGTCGGAATGGAATTCCGAGAGTTGAAGAAGTTTCGTTAGGTGATTTTGGATATGTCTGAAAAATTTCAGGTTATTCGGAGGTGATTTGGTTGGATTTTTTATCAAATGCATGTTTTGGAAGTTTTAGAATAACTTAGGCTTGAATCCGATATAAATTTTAATGTTTTGATGTTAGTTTTGTTATTTTGAGAGTGCAACTAAGTTTTAATGATCTTATCTGACGTGTTAGTATGTTCGTATGCAGTCCCAAGGATCTCGGGTGGGTTTCGGATAGGTTTGGGCTGTGTTGTGCTCGTTTTTCTTATGCTTCGACGTCGTTTCTTCAAGAATAAATGATATCATATCGAACAAATGAACTCTGATTACTGTTTTAAATGAAGCATCAGATCTGTATCATAATTACCTCCGTAGTAAAATGAATCATCAAATTTGAACATCGTATGAGGATTTTATGACCATTTTACCAAGGTTGCCCAAATATTTTGGTTAATGACGAAATTGCACCTGACAACGTATTAAAAACCTACACTATTTGCAAATCTTAAAACCTACATATCTCCTTCATTATAAAGTCAAATTGAGTGATTCAAAAGCCTAAATTTACTAGAATTTCACAAGGAATTCATTGGGAGCAGTAAAACGCGTAAACAATATACCTATAATGAGCATGTCGAGTTTTCTTCTAATTTTTGAACGGGAAGAAGCTTCTGAGGCGATGTTTAAGAGAGAATTCATGGGATTTTATCAATCAGGTAAGTGATTTGATTATTAAAACACATTCATGGGTTATTATAGACCATAATCCCAGCCTTTAATTTATGAAAATAGTAGAAAAATAGGATTTTGGGGCTTGAGATTATGAGACCTTTAGGGGTCCATTTGAGGTGTCAAATGGACTCCAATTTTGGTGTTCTTTATATGTACAGAATCGGGACAAGATGAAGAACACTTTACTGTAAAAATTTATGAGTTTGAGAAGTGGGCACGGGCCTTGGGTTTTGTCAATTTTGCAGTTTTTGATATTTTTCAATTATTTTTAATTGGGTATTGATCCTATAGCATAATGTGACGTATTTGTTATGATTGTGGTCATATTTGGGGTGCGAGGTGGTTGATTTGAGAGGCAAGGGCATAGCGAGCTAGAATTTTGGTCTGCTTGAGGAGAGTAATAGATGTAAATGATTTCCTGAGCGTTTAAAATCCCGTATTTTCACATTGTTGTGTTACATTGAGGTGACCTGCACCCCGGGTAGGACGTGAGATAGAGCACCACCGGGAATTGTGACTTGGTCTATCCCGCTTAATAAAATTACTACTTAATTGATTAAAGTTTAGTAAATATCCTTATAAAAATGGATTAATTATCATAATTGGGCTTCGTGCCAACTGCTTAAATCCTTCGGGGATTGTTTTTACTGGTTTCTTACCATATTTACAGATATTTGAACTCAGTCCTAGTATTTAATACTGTTTTGCAAAATCAACCACTTTTTCTCAAAACTTGGAACTTAAATAATACTTCTAATAAAGTTTGGGCTGAATATTTTATATGTTATTGTGTCGAGGGGCTTATGTAATTCTGGACTGAGTATGGGATTGGGCTACGTGCCGCAGCAGTATTATATTGATATTGATATGAGGCTTAGAGCCTAAGAATGCCACAAGATGGCTTGATTTTGTGCTTGGGCCGTAAAGGGCCCTTCTCGGAGTCTGCACAACCCCAGTGACTATCATCGACGATAAATAAATGGAGCGGTCTGCACGCCACAATGGGTACTAGAGAGTACCGTATTATGTGTTGCATTTCTTATTTGATTGTCATTTATCTACTTATCTGTTGCGGCATCATTAATTTCATTGGTTATTTAAAATGATATTACTTGATAAACTATTGTAATTATAGTTTATCTTGTGCCTATTTAGGATTTCTAACTCTTAGCCTTTATTTATGTTTATTACTCTATGAGTTGGAAGTACCACTTTGCTTCCTGCACCTTGTATGCAGATTCAGGTGCACCCACTGAGGCTGAGTGAGATATTTCTCTACCGAGCATCATATCTAGGAGCATCAAAGTAGCTGCATGACATCCGCAGTGCTGATCTTCCCGTCTAACCTATTTGCTTTATTTATGCATTTCTTTAGAGCATTATGTAGTAGGTTGACACCCGCATATTAGAGGCTCAGACTGGTGACAGCAGATTCTTCGGGTTGTGTAGTGGTAGTATATCTACTTGGGTTTTCCGCGTGTTTTAACTATATTTTAGAGTTTTAGTATTATGACTTAGTAATTATTTGTGTTAATTGAATCATGAACTGTAAAAAAGGGTTAAGGTTGTTAAATTGGTCGGGCTTCCCTAGCAGTGTGCTGGGCGCCATCATGGCCGGGGTTGGGGTCGTGACAAGTTGGTATCAGAATCTAAGTTGCATAGGTCTCACGAGTCATGAGCAGGTTTAATAGAGTCTCACAGATCAGTACAGAGACGTCTGTATTTATCCTCGAGAGGATGTAGAACCTTTAGGAAAACTTCACATTTTTGAATTCTTATCGTGTGTCCTTGATTCAAATTGAAAAGAAACTTTTGAAATTCCTTCCATGTGTTCGTATGCGCGCATGAACGCTAAGTATAAGGTGTGCCTTGATGGCTTGTGATTTCCCAATCGAGGGGCGGGATGTAACCTTTGTGAGTTTATGTTGGGCCAATCTGGAGGACTTGAGCCGGATCTTTGCCTATGTCTTGAGCACTTAGGTGCTGATTGTGTGAACAAATGTTTCGAACTTATATGTTCGGCATTGCCCCTATTAGTGGGAATGACAGTTGGTTAGCTATGTGGTGAGTATGTTAATGTTGCAAGGTATATCTATGTGACTTGGAGGTGATGAGGAAGGCCTACTAGATGATAGAAGAACGTGTTTGAATTCCATTGCAATTCGAGGTATAGCTCGAGTTATGTGCGCGTGAAAAATCTTTTCATATTTCCAGTTGAGAGTGAAGTAAAAACTTTATGTTGAGATATGAGTACAGACTCAGGAAGACTAAGCGACTGCATACAGTTTAGGACAGTGGAAGGTATACAGAAATGGTAGTTAGAGGCAAAGCAGGTGGGTCATCTCCTGCGGAGTGTTCTAAAGTTGTGTGATCCTTATGTTATCTACTATAAGATCTCATTTACAAGTGAAGAAAATGTGTTGACATCTAAATTGGATCGCTTAGAGAGTGTGCTTAACTGTTGAGTGAGTGAATGCGAGATATGCAGAATAGTTAAAAAAAAATTTAGTTGATTTGTGTTTCCACAAGCTTATAAATGATCGAGTTTAATATCACTATGATATTATGGCATCATTAGAATAAATATGTTATGAGTTGTTGAGTGTGTCTTGATATATGGATTCGAGCCAAGTTGGGGAGTTTGCTATTGATTAGCTAATTGTACGGTTATGT
Organism: Nicotiana noctiflora; assembly: GCA_032618575.1. Taxonomy (NCBI): domain Eukaryota; kingdom Viridiplantae; phylum Streptophyta; class Magnoliopsida; order Solanales; family Solanaceae; genus Nicotiana; species Nicotiana noctiflora. The sequence goes on from JASVEL010001823.1 coordinate 34,327, forward strand.
GCTATGTTGGTTCCGGTTTGAGGCATGCAGGCGAATCATATCTGCTTGCGGAAATTAAGCCAAGGATGGCACGAGTGAAGCAAAATTTTGACAAAGGTTATTGGTGCCTCATAGATGTGAGAAAATAATAGGATGTCTTCAGTTGTTGTTGATAAAGAATGCGCAGTGCATAGAGAAGGAAGATGGTTAGTTTGTATTGGGATGAGGTCATATCCTGCTGTGTTAGAGTTCTAATAAGACACGCGTGGTTATGTTCGTTTGATCAGGTGAATTGCAATTTGAATAAGAAGTAAATGACTCTCGAGAATGGTTTTAATGTGTTCAAGATTTTATATGTAACAAACAAGTGTCTTAAGGTTGTGTATGTTGTTAGAGATTGTGTTTACATTGGAAAAGGTCAAGACTTGTGGTATTTTTATGTTAATTATGGGATTCTATGTATCAGTATCTAGAAAGTAAAGGTAACAGATTTAGATTCACAAGAAGTTCTTCTAAGTAAAGTATTTTTGAATGTGGTGTTTCTGCGAATATTTGAGGGAAGATTCCGTGGTTTATGGCTCTTAGACATTGTGGTCTTGTGCTTGGGTCTCGTGTAGTGAGCCTAGGTTGAGGAACTATGGTGCTACTGCAAGGGGGAATATCAAGTTGATGACGAATTAGAAGGGAAATTAGATAGATGGGATAGCTTGATAGTAGACCGAATCGGTATGGTGAGGATATGATTAATTGTTCATATGTGTTCGAGGTAATGAGCCTTTACAAGTATTTTGCAGCAATGCTCTTGGGTTTTGATGGCTTGCTTAGCTTGGTCGAGTTAGAAGGATTCTGTCCTAGCAGTTTAATTTATGCAAATAGAATTAAGAGAGTTCTTGTGGATTTCTACCGTGGTTTAAGAGGTGCATTTTCTACGAATATGAGAGCCATGGAATGCGTAATGATTTTTCTTCTAGATGGGATCAATGGAAGTTCTTGACAAGTTGAGTGCGTAGATGTTTGTGGCTCGAAAGGAAGATAAAAGTTTTCCTGCTATCCTTGGATGGTATGGTATATGTGGTATATTGTGAAGGATTCGAGATTTGCGTGTACGAGGTTTCAATTCAGTTCTGAAAAGAAGTTTATAAAACTCTTAGGCAATGGGTAGCCTCAGATAATCAAGGAAATGGTGTTGCTAATTGGAAGCGATTTGACGAGAGTATATGTCTCAGAAAAAGGGTAATGTGATTAAACTGATGATACTTTGGTAGTATCGCGACATTTTCTTGTTGGATGAACTGGTGGTATTCGGATCAACTGGTGGCATAGGAAATTTAAAGTATCTATCGTGGAGTGATGGGATATTTAAGGTATGGTATGCATTTGGACGGCAAAATTGGGATCGGGTATGATGATTCGTGTGCTATATGGAGTTGGAGACTGGGAGTTCTCATGTACAAGTTATGTCGTAGATGTGGATCGTGTGTATTCAGCACCAGTTAGTGGTAATCGGGATTTGGAGGCTCGAGTGGATCTTTATTTGCTGGTATGTCAGATTTTGAATATGATGTTGAAATTTAGACTGGTGGTCTTAGTGTTAGGTGATTCTAAACTATTGCGCTACGGGCTATGCCAAAAATGCCATGGGTTGAGTGGCGATGTGCATTGGATTATGTTCTTGCAGAGTGGTTTATATTTCAAAGACCCAGCGAACGGCTGGGAAGGATTACTTTTCATTATTGGGCCTTCGTGATAGATATCAGTATAAAGGTTTCTACCATTGGTTTCGTTTCGGTGTTAAGAGACTTTTCGGATGTGTTTCTTGGGGTCGGGCATGTCATCGGACGAGGTTCTGGATTTTGGTTTTAATGTGGTGCAGGGCACCGTATCGTATGGTTTCAGTAGGAGCTGTAGTAGTAGGAGGAGAAGCTTCAGGCTTCCTTGATAATTGGTTCGTTGGTAGGTCAGTGTGAGTGCGTGTTCTAGCTTAAGTTGGCTTGGTTGGCCCTTAAATTTAATTATTGAGGGATAGGTTGATTCGATCGTTATTAAGCTTGTTAGTGATTTGGGGAGATCTATGAGTTGCTTTTATGCTGCGAAATGATATGATTCGTTGGTTATGAGGAGATGTGGTGCAGATTTTTATTGGGAATTCATAGTGAAAGTTGAGTATGAAGAGTAATTGGGTATTGCTCGGTAATTAGAGCATTGGTTATGACCTATCGGGTTGCGTGGCGTATGTTATTTGTTTAACCGTGGGTGTAATGAATTGCTTTGGTTCAAACATCAAATTGTGTGTGGCTGTCGATTATGATCATAGCGACTTGGAGTGTTTCATGGGTAAAGTCGAGATGATCATGCATTGTAGAGGGGCTGCGTGGAGTTATGACCCTTCGAGGTAGATTCAGCTGTTCTATTTCTACGATGTGAGACGGGGTCTTAGCCTTGTGTTGTGATAATACTGATGAGCTTGAGGTACAACTCTTTCTTTTGAGTCATTTTCATGATTTGAGGATGTTCAGACTGTTTCTTATTGGTGCGTGTATTATGCAAGTTGTGGCATAGGCCTACATTGAGGTGTCATATCACCAAAGTGGTGTGTTGGATTCTAGGTGATCGTTGAGGTCACTAATGAATATGAACGGCTTTGATTTCAGCTTGTTGGAAGGATAATATCGAGGTTCGGCTTAGAATCTGTTGTGGTATTAGTCAAAAGGGAAGTGGCTTCATGAATGCTTGATCTGAGAAATGGTTATGGTTTATTGTGTATTTTATTTATCGTTGGCAGTATATGGAAGTGTTGGAATAAGACCTGAGTTGGTAAGAGGTTTTCTATCGGTATTCGGGCGTTGTGGGCAACTGTTGTAAATAGAAGTTATCATTTCGAGTGTTTGTGTTATGTAGTATATTATATGATTGCACGTGAGGTTGCAGTATGGGTTATTACAACTGGTTTGGGCTTATTCTTAATATAGATGTGAAGTTCCGATCTTGTGTATGATTTTGAAAAGAGCAATGTGGTTCTAGGGTTTATGGTTTAGATGGGTTGTGAGATTTCAGCTATGTTGTGTTATCGGACCTATGCGAGATAGGGTGACATGGGATCACCCCGGGTATATGCTTTGAAAGGTTATTCAGCTATTGGTTGGCTTCTAGGACAACCCTGGGTACGCTCGAGGACGAGCGTTGATTTAAGTTGGGGAGGATGTGATGACCCGACCCATCGTCTCATGTGTTACCGTTCCATTTCCCCCATTTTCTGCTCCTTTATGCTTCGTTATCAGTGTCTTGTGTGATCGAGTTGGCTTGGATTGATTTTGGAAGGAAATGAGACACTAGTCTCTTTAAGGAAAACTTAATTTGGAAAAGTCAAACAGATGTTGACCTATGAGTTAGAGGGCTCGGATGTGAATTTCGATGATTCGGCTAGCTTTGGAGGATAATTTGTGACTTAGGAGGGTGATCAGAAGTGATTTTGGAGGTTCGGTGTAAAATTAGGCTTGAATTGGCAAAGTTAGTATTTTGGCGAATTCCGGTTGATAGGTGAGATTTTGATTTGAGGGTCGGAATTGAATTCTGAGAGTTATTGTAGCTTCTCTAGGTGATTTGAGATATGTTTGCAAAATTTCAGGTTATTTGGAGGTGATTTGGTTGGGTTTTTTATCAAATGCGTGTTTCGGAAATTTTAGAAGAACTTAGACTTGAATCCGATGTAAATTTGGTGTTTTGATGTTTGTTTTGGTGTTTTGAGAGTGCAACTAAGTTTGAATGATCATATGTGATATGTTAGTATGTTCGTATGCGGTCCCAAGGAGCTTTGTTAAGTTTCAGATAGGTTTGGGTTGTATTGTGCTCGTTTTTCTTATGTTTCGACATCGTTTCTTCGAGCATAAATGATATCATATTGAACAAATGAACTCCGATTACTGTTTTGAATGAATCATTAGATCCGTATCGTAATTACGGACCCGTATAAAAAAGAGTCATCGAATTTGGACATCGTATGAGGATTTTATGGCCATTTTACTAAGGTTGCCCAGATTTTCAGGTTAATGACGAAATTGCCCCTGAAGGCGTATTAAAAACCCGGAGTATTTGCAAATCTTAAAATACACCTATCTCCTTCATTATAAGGTCAAATTGAGTGATTCAAAAGCCAACATTCATTAGAATTGCACAAGAAATCCATTGAGAGTAGTAAAACACGTGAACAGTATACCTATAGTGAGCAGGTCGAGTTTTCTTCCAATTTTTTAACGGGAAGAAGCTTCTGAAGCAATTTTTAAAAGAGAAAATTAGTGGGTATCATAGAGGTAAGTGATTTGATTATTAAAACTTATTTATGGGTGATTATAGACCATAATCCCATTCTTTAATTCATGAAAAACAATAGAAAATACGATTTTGGGGCTTGAAATTATGAGAACTTTTAGGGGTCGATTTGAGGGGTCAAACAGACTCCGATTGTGGTGTTCTTTATATGTACAGAATTAAGAGAAGATGAAAAACACTTTTATGTAAAAAAAAAATTGAGTTTTGAGAAGTGGGCCTGGGACTCGGGTTTCGGTTTATTGCGTGTTTCATTTATCGTTGGCAGTATATGAAAGTATTAAAATAAGATCTCAGTTGATAAAAGGTTTTCTACTAGTATTTTGGTATTGTGGCAACTGTTGTGAATAGAAGTTATCATTTCGAGTGTTTGGGTTATGTAGTATATCATATGATTGCATCTGAGATTGCAGGTACAGGGTTATTACAGCTGGTTCGGGCTTATTCTGAGTATAGATGTGAGGTTCTAATCTTGTGTATGATTTCGGAAAGTGCAATGTGGTTCTATGGTTTATGGACTAGATGGATTGTGAAATTTCATCTATGTTGTATTATCGGACCTATTCGAGATATGGTGACGTGGGATCACCCCCGGGCATATGCTTGGTAAGGTCATTTAGCTATTAGTTGGCTACTAGGAGAACTCTAGGTATGCTCGCCCCCCACTTCTATAAAAAGGGTAAGGAGTTGTGACGCCTCGGTCCGTTATCACGTGAGTTACTGTCTCGTTTTCCCCATTTTCCACTTCCTTATGTTGTATTATAAGAGTCATAGGTGAACAAATTGAATTGGATTGGTTTTATATGGAAATGAGACACTTAGTCTCTTTAAGGAAGGCTTATTTTGAAAAAGTCAACTGGATGTTGACCTATGAGTTAGAGGGCTCGGATGTAATTTCGGCGATTTGGTTAGCTTCGGGGGATGATTTGTTACTTAGGAGTGTGATCGAAATTGATTTTGGAGGACCAGTATAGAAGTAGGCATGAATTGGCGAAGGTTAGTATTTTGGAGGTCCGGTGTAGATTGATAGGTGAGATTTTGATTCGAGGATCGGAATGTAATTCCGATAGTTGTTGTAGCTTCACTAGGTGATTTGAGATATGTGTGCAAAATTTCGGGTTATTCGGAGGTGATTTGGTTGGGTTTTTGATCAAATGCGTATTTCGAAAGTTTTAGAAGAACTTAGGCTTGAATCCGATGTAAATTTGGTGTTTTGATGTTTGTTTTGGTGTTTTGAGAGTGCAACTAAGTTTGAATGATCATATGTGATATGTTAGTATGTTCGTATGCGGTCCCAAGGAGCTTTGTTAAGTTTCAGATAGGTTTGGGCTGTGTTGTGCTCGTTTTTCTTATGCTTCAACGTCGTTTCTTCAAGCATAAATGATATTATATTGAACAAATGAGCTCTGATTACTGTTTTGAATGAAGCATTAGATCCGTATCGTAATTACAGGCCGGTAGCAAAATGAATCGTCGAATTTGGGCATCCTATGAGGATTTTATGGCCATTTTACTAAGGTTGCCCAGATTTTCAGGTTAATGACGAAATTGCCCCTGACGCCGTATTAAAAACCTCCACTATTTGTAAATCTTAAAACCTACATATCTCCTTCATTATAAGGTCAAATTGAGTGATTCAAAAGCCTAAATTCATTAGAATTGCACAAGGAATCCATTGAGAGTAGTAAAACACGTGAACAGTATACCTATAGTGAGCAGGTCGAGTTTTCTTCCAATTTTTTAACGGGAAGAAGCTTCTGAAGCAATTTTTAAAAGAGAAAATTAGTGGGTATCATAGAGGTAAGTGATTTGATTATTAAAACTCATTTATGGGTGATTATAAACCACAATTACATTCTTTAATGCATGAAAAACAGTAGAAAAATAGGATTTTGGGGCCTGAAATTATGAGAACTTTAGGGGTCGATTTGAGGGTTCAAACGGACTCCGATTTTGGTGTTATTTATATGTACGAAATCGGGAGAAGATGAAGAACACTTTTCTGTAAAAATTTCTGAGTTTTGAGAAGTGGGCCTGGGGCTCGGGTTTTGCCAACTTTCAGAATTTTGATGTTTTTCGATTATTTTCGACTAGGTATTGTTCATATAGCATAATGTGACGTATTCGTTATGGTTTTGGTCAGATTCGACGCACGAGGAGGTCAATTTGAGAGGCAAGGTCATAGCAAGCTAGGATTTTGGCCGGCCTGAGATTAGTAATAGATGTAAATGTTGTGTTGAGGGTTTGAAACCCCGAATTTTTACATTGCAGTGCTATATTGAGGTGACTTGCACGTCGGATAATGGGCGTGGGGTAGAGCATTGTCAGGGATTGTGACTTGGTCCATCCCGCTCAGTAAAATTACTACCTAATTGATTGAAGCATAGTGATATCCTTATAAAAATGGATTAATTATCATAATTGGGCTTCGTGCCAACTGCTTAAATCCTTCGGGGATTGTTTTTACTGGTTTCTTACCATATTTACAGATATTTGAACTCAGTCCTAGTATTTAATACTGTTTTGCAAAATCAACCACTTTTTCTCAAAACTTGGAACTTAAATAATACTTCTAATAAAGTTTGGGCTGAATATTTTATATGTTATTGTGTCGAGGGGCTTATGTAATTCTGGACTGAGTGTGGGATCGGGTTGCGCGCCGCAACAGTAGTCGAGTGATGTGAGGTCGAGTCCCGAGTGATGATGCCACGGGGTGGCTTGATATAGCGCTTGGTCCGTAAGGGGCCCCTCCCGGAGCCTGTACACCCCTAGTGAGCCTTCGATGATAAATAAATGAAGCGAACTGCACGCCGCAACAGGTACTAGAGAGTACTGTATTATGTGTTGCATTTCTTATTTGATTGTCATTTATCTACTTATCTGTTGCAGCATCATTAATTTCATTGGTTTTTTAAATTGATATTACTTGGTAAACTAATGTGATTATAGCTTATCTTGTGCCTATTTAGGATTTCTTACTCTCAGCCATTATTTATGTTTATTACCCTCTGGGTGGGAAGTACTCACATTATTCCCTACACCTTGTGTACATATCTAGGTGTACCCACTGAGGCTGAGTGAGAATTTCTCTGTCGAGTATCATATCTGGGAGCATCAAGGTAGCTGCATGACGTCCGTAGTCCTGATTTTCCATCTAACCTATTTGCTTTATTTTCGCATTTCTTTAGAGAGAGATATAATAGGTTGACACCCGTGTATTAGAGGCTCATACTTGTGACACCGAATTCTTCAGGCTGTGTAGTAGTATTTCTACTTGGGTTTTCCCATGTTTAACTACATTTCAGACTTTCAGTGTTCTTACTTAGTAATTAATTGTGTTAATTGAATTATGATTTACATAAAAAGGGTGAAGGTTGGTAATCGAATCCCACAGAGAATTAACCTCTCAATTACCTTTGTTGGAATCACTAAATTCTTTATAATCGAGTTCCCCAAAATTTGTAAATAATAGTTGATGATATTTCTACTAACTAAGATAGGAAGTAAATAAAGAGCTGTAAACTAATTATGCTTGGGTTGTAAACACTAATGAGAAGGTTCTAAGGTAGTGATTTCCCCTATTGATGGAATCCCTTCCGGTTATGTTTCATATAGATTCACCAAAATATCTCTATCAATCATGAGCACTCTTTTTACCGTAAATCTCTCGTGAGTAATCGTGATAATTTACTAGACGCACTCTCCCGAGATACGCTAGCTGACTTTGTTTATTACAGCTCACTTTAGATCACACCCAAGGCTTCGTTATCCCTAATCCCGCCTTTAAACCCGCAGTTATTGATCCCTCATATACTTTGGGAGTGGTGTTGTTCAACAATTACCTAAATATTCACTCTCTCCCGAGTTATGCATACTAAATAGGCACAACTAATTGAGTGCTCTTCAATCAACCAGAATATAAATGTAGTTGAACAAATAGAGAAAATCTATGGCTCAATTGAAGAAGTTCATCCTTCAATGTGTTCTATCAAAACCTTAGACTAAAGTATTTAGCTACTCATAACAACTTGAAGATAAACTACGAAAATATTCATCATGTAAAATTGCAAGAAAAAGAAGAAATAAAGAACTATGATGTTTTGGGTGATCTCTTTGTTTTTCATGCCAAAGTACTCTCCAAAATAAATCTGCCCTAATGTGGCCAAATTCCTACTTTTTATAAGGGTTTTACACCAAGTTTTTCCGACTTGACACTTTAGTCCCTGGCTTTTCTGCGTTCTGTCGCGGTCCCATCACGGTTACACCAGGACTGCGGCCAAAGAGGTCCTCTGAATCCGTAGCTCTGCTCTGCCGCGGTCCTACCGCGGTTATGGTCTGACCGCGGTAGGCCAAGTTCAACACTGCTTTTGACTCTTCACTTGGTGCATTTCTTGGGCATTGTTTGATTTGCCTCCTTTTCTCTGTAATTGATCCCAAGCTTGCTCCATCGACTTCTTTCGTTGGATATAGCCTGCAAAGCATGAAAAGCACTAATCAGAGCATTTGATGATCACTTTTTACAACAAAGCTATACAAAAATGTGGTTATTTAGGGTCTAATTATAGTCTAATTCACCTATTATCAACCTCCACACCCTCCTATCAAGGGTCATATCCTCTAGCAAGTTGAACCACACTTCTGGGCCTATTCGTTTGATGCATTACCCTTTTTATGTCACACCTGCTATTATGAAATAACAACCTAAGCAGTGCAATAGCCATACCTCAGATGAAGACTCTAATGCCATGTCACACTCATGCTTACTCTATGTACTCTAAACAAAAAGTGAAGACTTGCTTTTTCTTCTTGAGTTAAATGCCCTCACATCACATTTTTTAAAGAAGTTTCGCACACATGAAATCAAACAACAAGGAATTGTAGAATAAACGAATTCACTCATTCTCAGCAAAGACATTCATATGCCACATAGATACATCATAAGCTTGCCCTTAGTGTAATACTCTACTAATCGAATTGTTCACTCTAAGATCAATAGGGCTTCATTTGGTTGTAATGTAGGCTACGGGACGGGTAAGATACATTTAGATATAAGAGTGACTACACCTCCCTAAGCACTTTAATACATACATTTTAACATTCAAACCCCATACTTATGTCAAACCAAAATTCCACCTTCACATCAATATAAATTACCCCATTCTTATTTAAGCACACTTACGTCAAGAGCCACCACTTATCAAAGAATTTTTCATTTTTTTTCACAACAATCCAACTATATATTTTTTTTTAATTCAAGTGGCTCTTCCTTTTTTTTTTGGGAAAATTTCACATATAAATAACTAGGATTTCTACCTTTCAATTTTATAGCCCATATTTCAATTTACAACTAACTAGCCAAAAAATAATAGGCTAAGATTCTACATCCAACTACAATAAATTCTCAAAATTACTATTTAATTTTTAAAAAAGATTGCTCAAACTTTTAAGTTAATTTTCGAATCAACAATTATAACTCAAATATTAGTTCAACAAACCAAATTCATTTAAATAGTGAAAAATAGATTTTAACAAGCTTAAATATGTGGGTTTAGATTCCGAATTTGATTTTGTGAGAAATTTGGAGTGGGTGTTATTTAGAAATGTTAGAAATAGTATGAGTAGGTTGTATATAAAATTTGAAGTCATTTAATGGAGATTTGAACTATTTTGAACATAAATTATAACTGAATATCGTGGAAGAAACCACCCAATAATACACCATATTACCCTCTCAGTCTCATTTTTCCAACCCCAACACAATTTCACTCAAATCTGGGCCAAACGTTTTGAATCTTCAATCGAAACTCTCTGGCCAAAACGTTACTTCGTACTTTTTTGCCCAAAAATACACTGTAGAACCCTCTCATCATCCTCTATCAAACCCCCAAACCCCCGTTCCTCACTTGTTCAAACTCGTCGAATATAATTTTGAATGAATGGATACTGAAAAACTTGAACCCAGGAATGTAGGCATGTCAGAAAATTGAGGTCGTAATTGACCTTAATCGTGTATTCCCAGTCGAGAACACTTGATTAAGGTTCATTTCAACTTCAAACGCAAGAATCAGAGTTTTCAAGTTCAAGGCGAGTTCGGGACTGGTTTTGAGGTTATTTCTCATTTTTGTTTTCTTTCTCATTACTTCAATTTATCTTCTGTTTTCTGTTGTTCTATCTTTTAGTATTAGCCTTTGTTTTCTTTTGCTTCGTCTCCTCTACCGCATCTTAGTTTTAATACGGAAATGCATGAGTCTAGTATTAGGTTTCTCTATTTTAGTTCCTGTTTGTTAATGCGCTCTAACAGCCTAATGCTTCTCTATCCGTTTTCTGTTCGATAATGCTTTCTGCTCTAATGTTTGTTTGAATGGTTTATGTTGGATTTTCTGGTATTTGATGAGAATATTGGCCTGAAAAAATCATGTTAGCTTTTGTGAAAAGGGAATTTGAAGTCTGTTATTTTTCAAGTTTGTACAGACCTATACCTTAGTACTAGGTTTGTTGGTTTTGGTTTTAAAACTTTTTTTCTCATGTTTGATAATCCTTAGGAACTTGTAGAATTTAACTAAATGACACAGGGGTAGGATAGAAATACACAAGGGTTTTAGGGGGTAGTACCTTTTAAAAAGCTGGAAATCAGAGAATATCATGGGAGAAATCATTTCTTTGATGTTATTAAGTGATCCTAAAGAGCTGGAATATGATGGGGAAATACATTTCTTAATAACCTAAGTGCTAAAACAGGCTGTAAAGTAGATAATTTGGGGGTAATAATGAGAAGGCTGAATGGGTGCACATGGGAGGGACTATACAAGTCGTAAAGTCTAGTCTTTAAATACACACACACTTTCATATTAGGAAGGGAGTTCGAGATAGTTTTCAGAGAACAGTTTCAGTTTTTAGTCCAACCTTAGCCTTGAGAGGAGCTATTTTTCCATTAAAAAAAAAGGGAAAATACTGTTACATTGGAAAAATGATGAACTCTGACAGTTGTTACTCATGATTTGTTCATTTTGGGGTTGAATCCTTGTTGGCTGGAGTTCAGAGTTTCATGTCGAGTAATTTTGGGTCAAGTTGAGTTGGTTTTGATTGAGTTTTGTTGTTGTTGAGATTTCAAAGGTTTAAGAGCTCAAGTTTGAGTCAGTTTGGGTGTAGTCATGTGGTCAGGTGGTTGAGCTCGCAGTTCTTGCTGATTTAAAAATCTTCGTGAGTTGTTGAGCTGTTCTGAATCCCATTTGTAATATGGGGAAAACGGGGTGGTAACTCAGGTGATGACAGGCCAGATCGTCACAGTAGCATATCCGGTTGAAATGAAATGAGAGCCTAATCTCTTTGGAGGCTTTAGTAATTGCCATATTTTCTTTTATAAGTGACCATGTTGATTTGGTTCTGATCAGGACTTTTTTGTTCTTGAATGATTTGAATATTTTTAGATTTCTACGTAGTTTGAGTTCGTATTATATAATTCAGACTGCGTATATATTGGAATGTTAAATTTTAGAATCGAACTCGTCCCTTCTAAACCTGTAGATTCAATGAAGTGTAGTTAGAAATTTATGTTAGTTATAGTTAAGACCGGAAGTTGAGTCCAACATTAATTTTTAGGTTGTTGTTAGTACAAAGTCTAGGAATAATAAACAATTTTCGATTACTGGAATGGTAAGTTTAGTCTGAATTAGTTGGTAACTAGTTAATGGTTGTTAAGTTTAAGACATTAGCCTATTACTATATAATGTTACTAAAATCAAAGTTGCTCAATCTGCTCATTTAGGATTTGAAGTCATAATTAGTATTGTTAAAATCAAGTCACGATTCCCGTGTGTTACTCATTTTAGTATTACCTAGAGCTTACCAGTAGGCACGACCCAAATCCAGTCGTGATGGCGCCCAACAATCAAGCTAGGCCAGCCAAACAAACGATTTAATTATAACACAATACCGGTCCCCAAATGGACAGCCCAAAAAGAATAAATGAGTTTAAGAACTCCAATAATATTAATACTGAACGAAAGTACTGACACTCCCGAAGATCCGGAGTCACAAGTCTAGAGCCTCCAACAAAACCAACAGGAAATAGAGAGTACGATATAGAAGTACTCGAGTCTGAATACAAAATATAAAATAACAGCTGGAATGAGAGGAGAAGCTAGGCTCTGCGAACGTGAGCGGCTACCTCGGCAACTCGATGTGACAATGTATACGGCGGAGATGTCCGTCTCTGCGCTCCTGTGTGCTGAGTACGCACGCAAAAGGTGCGAGGGAGTAGGGGTGAGTACTAAGTACTCGGTGAGTAACAAATATATATATGTAGGTGACGGTAAGAAATCCGCAAAATACCACGATATGAGGCTACACTACGGTCCGAGATCTCCTGCGAACTAGCAACAATAATACAATACGGCTACCACGGAGTAATTCGACAAATACGGATGCAATGCGATGCACGTAAACTGCTACGGCGTGTAGCCGATCCCGTTTAACGTCGACGGCGCTCGGCAGGGGTGTGTACGGACTCGGAGGGGATCCTACGGCCCGAGCGCAATGCTGCTCTGCGGCGTGCGGCCGGACCCTCATATCAACTACTGCGGCGTGCGGCCGATCCCACACTCAGTCCACGATAAGCAATTAAGTCACAAAACAATTCATTTTTCCTTATTTCCAGTTCTCGATTCATAATTTATGAAAAATACTTTAACTTTATTAATTTTGCAAAAGCCGGTGACTTAGCATTTCAAAAGTGTGATTACAATTTCCAGGACTGAGATCAGTGATTTAAGCAATTATAGCTATCACATAAATATTGTCCTCTAAGGACGCTACAGATCGGCACAAGGCCCCAAACAAGGCTTACAGCCCACAAATATAGCAAATACGGTGTATTTCCAACACTAACAACATGTTATTCACTTTCCGGGATGGACCAAGTCTCAATCCCCAATCACAATCAATCCCGCACCTGCCACGGTGTGCGAGCCACGCCCTATTAGCATCACAATGTGCTAAGCCGGGGTTTCGAACCCTCAGGCTACAATATACACAAACTACTCACCTCTAGCCGGTCGTAGAATCGTCCGCGATGCCTTTCCTTTGAATTTCGTTGCCTCGTGTGTAGAATCTAGTCAAATAACAATAATTATATCAAATACGGGTCAAAGAATCATAACCCACTTCAATTTATATGAAATTCGCATAATTACACTAAGTTGGTAAAACCCGACCCCGGGCCCCACTGCTCGGAAAATTCCGAAATTAGTACCAACGCGATCCTTATCTCGCCACGAGTCCGTGCATATAAAATTTATCGAAATCGGAGTTCAAATGACCCTCCAAATCCAAAAATCCCGTTTTTAATACTTAGGCCACATTTCTTCAAGATTTCAACCCAATTTCATGAAGATTGATGTTAATACTACCATAAATTGATGTTTTTGAGTCAAGAATCTTACCTCAGACGATACCCGATGACTTCTCAGTGATTTCCTCGAGTTTTCTTCTCTCTAGGGCTCAAAATTGAGTTTTGGGGGTGTAAACCCGTAACTTCTCTGCTTCTGGATTTTATTCACTGCCAGAGACTTTTGTTCTTCGCGTTCGCGTGAGCTACCACGCGTTCGCGAAGAACAGCTCATCCTTACTCTTCGCGATCGCGACGCTTACCACGCGATCGCGATGCACAATCACCCTGCTTCACGCGATCGCGTCCTTCACTCCTGCGATCGCGTAGCATATTTCCCCTGGACCCATTTCTTCTTCTACGCGATCGCGTAGATTGGCCTGCGATCGCGATTAACACCCGTTTAATTCTACGCGATCGCGACTGTTTACCCTGCGATCGCGATGCCCTAGCCTCCAGCTCTACGCGATCGCATCCCCCTCCCCGCGATCGCGGAGAGCAAATGTCTGCTGAGGTTATGACAGCAACCAGTTTTTACTCTTTTCTTCCAAAAATGGTCCGTTTGGACCCCCGTATTCATCCCGAGACCCCCGGGACCCCAACGAAAACCACCAACATACTCCAAAACATGATACGAACTTGTTCCAACCATAAAAACACCATACTAAACATCAAAATCACCAATTATCCACGGATTCAAGCCTAAGTTTCTTCAAAACTTTCAAAACTAACATTCGATCCAAAACCCGATCAAACGATGTCCGAATGACCTGAAAATTTGCAGACATATCCAAAATCACATAACGAAGCTACAGAAATGGTCGGAATTCCATTCCAACCCCCAGATCAAAAATATCACCTACCATCCGGTTTTCGCCAAAATTCGACATTCGCCAATTCAAGCTTAAAACTACACGGACCTCCAAATTCAATTCCGATTGTTCTCCTAAGTCATAAATGATCCCCCGGAACTAGTCGAATCATCAGAATCCGTTTCCGAGCACTCTAACTCAATAGTCAACTCTTGGTTGACTTTTCATATTCAAGCTTTCCTCAAACATGCTATTTGTTTCATTTTCAATCCAAATCACTCCTAACTCACCCGATATACTCTAATACTGTTTTAAAAGCATAATATATGTAAATGCAAGGTATCGGGGTGGTAATTCCCGTAACGACGGGCCGGGTCGTTACATTCTCCCCAACTTAAACAAACGCTCGTCCGCGAGCGGGTTAAGAAACATACCTGGAGCATCAAATAAGTGTGGATATCTGCTCCGCATCTCCTGCTCGGTCTCCCAAGTTGCTTCCTCCACGGGACGACCTCTCCACTGCACTTTCACTGAAGCTATATCCTTAGATCTCAGCTTACGAACCTGTCGACCCAAAATGGCTACTGGTTCCACATCATAAGTCAAATCCTCATCTAGCCGTATCGTGCTGAAGTCCAACACATGAGACGGGTCTCCGACATACTTCCGGAGCATAGATACATGGAACACCGGGTGAACTCCCGACAAACTGGGTCACAAGGCAAGCATATAGGCCACCCCCCAACTTTCCTAACCACCTCAAAAGGTCCAATGAACCTTGGGCTCAACTTTCCTTTCTTTCCAAACCTCGTAACACCCTTCATAGGCGAAACTTTCAACAACACCTTCTCGCCCACCGAATAGGACACATCTCAGACCTTCCGGTCCACATAACTCTTCTGATGCGACTGAGCTGTGCGTAGTCTCTACTGAATTACCTTTACCTTGTCTAAGGCATCTTGGACTAACTCTGTCCCCAACAACCTAGCCTCGCCGGGCTCGAACCAACCAACTGGAGATCTACACCGCCTCCCATATAAAGCTTCATACGGTGCCATCTGAATGCTGGACCGATAGCTATTATTGTAAGCAAACTCCGCCAAAGGCAAATAATCAGCCCATGAACCACCAAAATCAATGACACAAGCACGCAACATGTCCTCCAATATCTGAATAGTACGCTCAGACTGCCCATCCGTCTGTGGATGAAATGCTGTACTCAACTCTACCTGTGAACCCAACTCTCGCTGAAATGTCCTCCAGAACTGAGATGTGAACTGGGTACCTCTGTCTGATATAATGGAAATAGGAACTCCATGCAATCTCACTATCTCACGGATGAATATCTCTGCCAACCGCTCCGAGGTATAGGTAGTACACACCGGGATGAAGTGAGCTGACTTAGTCAACCTATCCACCACCACCCAAACTGAATCAAACTTCCTCGCGGTCCGAGGGAGTCCACTAACAAAGTCCATAGTTATTCTTTCCCACTTCCACTCCGGAATATCAATACGTCGGAATACACCACCAGGTCTCCGATGCTCATACTTGACCTGCTGACAGTTTAGACACCGAGCCACATGGCTCACAATATCTTTCTTCATCTTTCTCCACCAGTAATGCTGCTTCAAATCCTGATACATATTCGCGGCTCCTGGATGAATAGAATACCGCGAGCTGTGGGCCTCCTCCAATATCAATTCACGAAGGCCGTCAACATTAGGCACGCATATCCGGCCCTGCATCCGCAATACACCATCACTATCAATAGTGACATCTCTAGCATCATCATGTTGAACTCTGTCCTTAAGGACAAGTAAGTGTGGATCATCATACCGGCGCTCTCGAATACGATCATATAAAGAAGAACGAGCTACTACACAAGCCATCACCCGACTGGGCTCAGAAATATCCAGCCTCACCATTTGATTAGCTAACGCCTGAATATCAACTGCTAGGGGTCTCTCCCCAACTGGAATATACGCCAAACTGCCCATACTAATAGCCTTCCGGCTCAATGCATCAGCCACTACATTGGCTTTCCCGGGATGGTACAAGATAGTAATATCATAGTCTTTAAGCAATTCAAGCCATCTCCGTTGCCTCAAATTTAGATCTTTCTGCTTAAACAAATGCTGAAGGCTGCGGTGGTCTGTATATACATCACAAGATACACCATATAGATAATGCCTCCAAATCTTCGAGGCATGAACAATAGCAGCTAACTCCAAATCATGAACAGGGTAGTTTTTCTCGTGGGGCTTTAGCTGACGAGAAGCATATGCAATAACTCTACCCTCCCGCATCGACACACAACCGAGTCCAACTGCGGAAGCATCGCGATACACCGTATATGACCCGAGGCCGATGGTAACACAAGTACTTGAGCGGTGGTCAAGCCGTCTTGAGCTTCCGAAAGCTCTCTTCACATTCATCGGACCACGCAAATGGAGCATTCTTCCGTGTCAACTTAGTCGACGGTGAAGCAATATATGAGAAATCTGAACAAACCGACGATAATAGCACGCCAAGCCGAGAAAACTACGAATCTCCGTAGGCGAGGAAGGTGCGGGCCAGTCTCGCACCTGCCTCGACCTTCGAGGATCAACCCGAATACCGTCAGCTGGACACTATATGTCCCCGGAAAACCCACGATGTCAAGCCGAACTCACACTTAGAGAATTTTGCATAAAGCTTCTCTTCTCTCAACCTCTGCGATGCCACTCTCAAATGCTGTGCATGCTCCTCCTGGCTGCGTGAATATACCAGGATATCATCAATAAACACAATCGCAAAAGAATCAAGGTACGGCCGAAATACACTATTCATCAAGTGCATGAATGCTGCTGGGGCATTAGTCAACCCGAAAGACATCACCAGGAACTCGTAGTGCCCATATCGCGTCCCGAACGCTGTCTTCATAATGTCTGAGTCCCTGATCTTCAACTGATGATAGCCCGATCGAAGATCAATCTTAGAAAATACACTAGCTCCCTGGAGCTGATCAAATAGGTCCTCAATACGTGGCAAAGGATACATGTTCTTCACTGTAACTTTGTTCAACTGACAATAGTCAATATACATTTGCATAGAACCGTCCTTTTTCTTCACAAACAACATAGGAGCACCCCAAGGTGAAACATTGGGTCGAATGAAACCCTTACCCAATAACTCCTATAACTGATCTTTCAACTCCTTCAACTCAGAAGGAGCCATACGGTACGGTGGAACAGAGATGGTCTGAGTGCCCAGTAATAAGTCAATACCAAAATCAATATCTCTCATGGGCGGCATGCCCGGGAGATCAGCAGGAAATACATCAGAGAAACTCCCTTACAATGGGGACCGAATCAAGACCGGGTGTCTCGGCCTCAACATTTCTAATGAAGGCCAAATAAGATAAACAACCCTTGCCAATCATTCGTTGAGCCTTTATATAAGAAATCACCCTGTCGGACACATAATCAGTCAAGCCACGCCACTCGATCCGCGGATTACCTGGAATAGCTAACGTGACTGTCTTGGCATGACAGTCCAGAATTGCATGATAAGGAGATAGCCAATCCATGCCTAGGATAACATCGAAATCTACCATATCCAGTAGTAATAAATCAACTCGGGTCTCCAGACCCCCAATAGTAATAATACAGGATCGATATACCTGATCCACAACAACAGTATCCCCCACTGGGGTGGACACATGTACGGGCAAAGCAAGAATACCACGGGTCGTACCCAAATGATGTGCAAAGTAAGTAGAGACATAAGAATAGGTGGATCCGGGATCAAATAAGACGGAAGCATCCCTGTGGCAGACCTGAGA
This sequence comes from Nicotiana noctiflora, assembly GCA_032618575.1. NCBI lineage: Eukaryota > Viridiplantae > Streptophyta > Magnoliopsida > Solanales > Solanaceae > Nicotiana > Nicotiana noctiflora. The sequence continues at coordinate 52,652 of JASVEL010001823.1, forward strand.
TAATACCTGAAATGACCGCATCTGAGGCACTAGCATCCTTCCCGTCCGGAAGAGCATAGAAACGAGCCCGACCCTCCACCGATACGATCCTCGCCCCCGGGGCGACCTCCGGATGCACCGGCCCCCGGTCCTAGCCGGCCGTGTCGGCGCCGAAGAAACGAGGAGTAGAAGACGAAGGCCGATCCTCCGCCGTGACCTCTTACGAAGCCACCGAGGACACTCCCTCCCCGATATGGCCCAAATCACCGCACTCAAAACAACGGCCCCGAAGATGGAAGAAGGGGCTGCCGAGGACCCCTCGCTGCAGATGAATCGCGTGCGAGGAAGCGAGGAGCGAGCTGCGAGGCCGGAAGAGCACTCGGTGCGGTGCGACTCGCCGACGGCTGCTCGCCGACCACGATAGCCCCGCGCGGCCTCGACGACCGCGATCGGATGAAACCCCGACCGGACTCTGTACGTCCAGACTGATGAGACCCGAAAGAGCGACCTCTGCTATGCCGAAATTGACCCCTAGACGGAGCACTACTGTAACTGCCGGTACCACGAGGCCTCTTAGCCTCTCTCTCCTCTCGCTCTGCGGCGATCTGTCTCAATGTGACGGGCGGCATCAACCACCTCCTCAAAGGTAACTGTAGAAACTCTCTCCCGGGTCATCGATATGCGGATGGGATAAATAAGACCATCGATAAATCTCCGGATCCTCTCCCTGTCGGTAGGAACCATCCACGTGGCATGACGGGCCAGCCGTGTGAATCTCATCTCATGCGATTAACCGTCGTCTCTCCCTGCTTCAACCACTCGGGCCGAGCGTCGCGGCTCCTCTCTCTGAGACTGGGGCACGTGCTTCTCCAAAAATACCGCGGAGAACTGCTGCCAAGAGGGGCGCTGCCCCAGCCGGCCTACGCCTCTCAAAATCCTCCCACCACTGGAAAGTGCACCTGTGAGCCGAAAAGTGGTGAATGAAACACCGTCGGACTCTAGAATACCCCAGCTGTACGTAGCATCCTCTGACACTTATCCAAGAAACCACGGGCATCCTCGCCCTCAGCGCCCACTGAATGTCGGAGGCCGTAGCCTCTCAAATCTCTCCAAACGACGCTCGCTCATCATCGGGCATAAGCGGAACCACATATGCGACGAGGCGGTGCAACGGGCACAATCGGCTGAGCCGGCTCGGGTGTGTGAGCCACGGGGGTCCGATTTCCTCCCCTCGCCGGTGAAGATGATACCGCGGCGATGGCAGCACGACTACCTGTGCCAATCCCGCGCACGCCGATAATATCCGAGCCAAGGTCTCTCGAAGACCCGGTATCACGATAAGCACTGCCGGTGCCTGAACCCGAGCTGCCGGAGCGTTCGCCGCCGGAATCCGGTCCCGAGTCCGATCGGTGCGGTGGGTCGACGAGTCGGTGCTGGTGCTGCTGCCTCTACCTCTACCACGACCGCGGCCTCCAGGTGCCAACGGTGGTCGTCCGCCACGTCCGGATTAGCTCGTGTTCTCGCCATACGCGAGAGAATAGAATATGGAAAGATTTAATTTCATGATAACACAAATCGCACGATATGAATTCAAGAAAATGAGGTTTTTCCTAAAGTTTATGTAGCCCTTCGAAGATAGATACGGACGTCTACGTACCGATCTGCGAAAGCCTACTAAACCGGCTCATGACTCGCGAGTCCTAATAACCTAGAGCTCTGATACCAACTTGTCACGACCCAAATCCGGTCGTGATGGCGCCCAACAATCAAGCTAGGCCGGCCAAACAAACGATTTAATTATAACACAATACCAGTCCCCAAATGGACAGCCCAAAAAGAATATATGAGTTTAAGAACTCCAATAATATTAATACTGAACGAAAGTACTGACACTCCCAAAGATCCGGAGTCACAAGTCTAGAGCCTCTAACAAAACCCAACAGGAAATAGAGAATACGATATAGAAGTACTCAAGTCTGAATACAAAATATAAAATAACAACTGGAATGAGAGGAGAAGCTGGGCTCTGCGAACGTAGGCAGCTACCTCAGCAACTCGATGTGACAATGTATACGTTGGAGATGTCCGTCTACTGCTCCTGTGTACCTGAGTCTGCACACAAAAGGTGCAGGGAGTAGGGGTGAGTACTAAGTACTCAGTGAGTAACAAATATATATATGTAGCTGACAGTAAGAAATCCACAAAATACCACAATATGAAGCTACACTACAGTCCGAATCTCCTACGAACTAGCAACAATAATACAATACAGCTACCACAGAGTAATTCAACAAATACAGATGCAATGCAATGCACATAACCGCTACGGCGTGTAGCCCGATCCCATTTAACGTCGACGGCGCTCACTGGGGGTGTGTACAGACTCCGGAGGGGCTCCTACAGCCCAAGCGCAATACTGCTGCGGCGTGCAGCCCGACCCTCATATCAACCACTGCGGCGTGCAGCCCGATCCCATACTCAGTCCACAATAAGCAATTAAGTCACAAAACAATTCATTTTCCTTATTTCCAGTTCTCAATTCATAATTTATGAAAAATACTTTAACTTTATTAATTTTGCAAAAGCCGGTGACTTAGCATTTCAAAAGTGTGATTACAATTTCCAGGACTGAGATCAGTGATTTAAGCAATTATAGCTATCACATAAATATTGTCCTCTAAGGACGCTACAGATCGGCACAAGGCCCCAAACAAGGCTTACAACCCACAAATATAGCAAATACAGTGTATTTCCAACACTAACAACATATTATTCATTTCCGGGATGGACCAAGTCTCAATCCCCAATCACAGTCAATCCCGCACCTGCCACGGTGTGCGAGCCACGCCCTATTAGCGTCACAATGTGCTAAGCGGGGTTTCGAACCCTCAGGCTACCATATACACAAACTACTCACCTCTAGCCGGTCGTAGACTCGTCCGCGATGCCTTTTCCTTTGAATTTCGTTGCCTCGCGTGTAGAATCTAGTCAAATAACAATAATTATATCAAATACGGGTCAAAGAATCATAACCCACTTCAATTTATATGAAATTCGCATAATTACACTAAGTTGGTAAAACCCGACCCCGGGCCCCACTGCTCGGAAAATTCCGAAATTAGAACCAACGCGATCCTTATCTCGCCACGAGTCCGTGCATATAAAATTTATCGAAATCGGAGTTAAAATGGCCTTCCAAATCCAAAAATCCCGTTTTCAATATTTAGGCCACATTTCTTCAAGATTTCAACCCAATTTCATGAAGATTGATGTTAATGCTACCATAAATTGATGTTTTTGAGTCAAGAATCTTACCTCCGACGATACCCGATGACTTCTCGGTGATTTCCTCGAGTTTTCTTCTCTCTAGGGCTTGAAATTGAGTTTTGGGGGTGTAAACCCGTAACTCTCTGTTTCTGGACTTAAGTTCACTGCCAGAACTGATCCTTCTACGCGATCGCGACTTGCTTCACGCGATCGCGATGCTCAAAATCTCGGCCTCACGCGATCGCGACTTCCTTCACGCGATCGCGATGCACAATCACCCTGCTTCACGCGATCGCGTCCTCTACTCCTGCGATCGCGTAGCATATTTCCCTGGACCCATTTCTTCTTCTACGCGATCGCGTAGATTAGCCTGCGATCGCGATTAACACCCATTTAATTCTACGCGATCGCGACTGCTTACCCTGCGATCGCGATGCCTTAGCCCCCAGCTCTACGCGATCGCATCCCCATCCCCGCGATCGCGGAGAGCAATTGTCTGCTGAGGTTATGACAACAACCAGTTTTCACTCTTTTCTTCCAAAAATGGTCCGTTTGGACCCCCGTATTCATCCCGAGACCCCCGGGACCCCAACGAAAACCACCAACATACTCCAAAACATGATACGAACTTGTTCCAACCATAAAAACACCATACTAAACATCAAAATCACCAATTATCCACGGATTCAAGCCTAAGTTTCTTCAAAACTTTCAAAACTAACATTCAATCCAAAACCCGATCAAACGATGTCCGAATGACCTGAAAATTTGCAGACACATCCAAAATCACATAACGAAGCTACAGAAATTGTCGGAATTCCATTCCGACCCCCGGATCAAAATATCACCTACCATCCGGTTTTCGCCAAAATTCAACATTCGCCAATTCAAGCTTAAAACTACACCGGATCTCCGAATTCAATTCCGATTATTCTCCTAAGTCATAAATGATCCCCCGGAACTAGTCGAATCATCAGAATCCGGTTTCGAGCACTCTAACTCAATAGTCAACTCTCGGTTGACTTTTCATATTCAAGCTTTCTTCAAACATGCTATTTGTTTCATTTTCAATCCAAATCACTCCTAACTCACCCGATATATTCTAATACTGTTTTAAAAGCATAATATATGTTACTCATTTTAGTATTACCAAGAGCTTACCAGTAGGCAAATAAGTGAAAGCATCTAGGTCAAAAAATGTGTATAAAACAGCTAGTGTTCAGTTAACTTGTATAAGTACATATTATTCCTCATCATCTGTTTTGAATGCCTATGGGAATGATTTGAAATAACCTGGCCTATCTTTGTTTTGTTGTTGAAATTGGAACTCCATTTTGGTAAAATTAGGCAAGGCTTAACAGCCAGTCCAAAGGCCTAACGCTGGCCCAGGTCCCATCTTGGATCTATTTCCCGTTTGGGCCTAGGCCTAGTCCTACGTTCGGTCAATTCTTGTTGGTGAACGATGCTTCATCCATACTCTCCAGGCATATTTTCAGCTTAATGGCACATTTAGTTTTAAAACTATTTCTTAGTCTATCTGGGGCAGATGACAAATTAATTAGGACTTTTTATTTATTCTTAGAGACAAAAGATATAAAAAATTATAGTTTCTTTAGGTTTTCCATTTAATAATAAATGAGATGAATCCTTTTAAAATAAATGAAGCAAGCCTCGCCAAATAAAATGCGAAATGCAGATGGGTTGATTAGTGAATTTCACGGTCTTCCCCAAAATAATAACGCGCTAGTCACTTTAGGCGCGTATTAATTAATTTACCGTCTTAAACTCGGGTGGACATTTATGTGACCCAAATCCAATTCTCAACGGAGTCAAAATGTGTCGATAACCATGGGTACATTGATGTGACGTGGTTCGAGATACGTTTTCACGACGTTACAATTCTTGGTTAAAATAATAATAATAATGATAATAATAATAATAAGGGGTTCAAAGTAAAATTCTGCACATAAGTAAAAGCATAATATAAATCAGATAAACAAGCCGAATATGATAGTTGAGCGACCGTGCTAGAACCACAGAACTCGGGAATGCCTAACACCTTCTCCCGGGTTAACATAATTCCTTATCTGGATTTTTGGTTCACGGACTGTTAAACAGAGTCATTCTTTTTCTCAATTCGGGATTCAACCAGTGACTTGGGACACCTTAGGTGTATAAAAAGGAGGTGTGACAGCTCTGACGACTCTGCTGGGGACAAGAAACCCAGAACTTCGGTTCAGGGTTTATGAATTCGAGCTTAGAATAACTGTTATGTTTGGCTTTATCTGATTTTCCTACATGTTTTCCTGCTAAATATGCTAAATGCTTTACCGCTTTGATATTATTTGAAATGTATATATAAAGTGTGCCGAAACCCTTCTCTTCTCACCTTCGGGGATGTGCTTACTAGTTGAGACTCCCTATTCTGTTAGTGTCTTACCTCAAAATAAGAAAGAGGCCGGATAAGTTACAAAGTCGGACGATCCCGCGGGTCCCCGGTACATAGCCCCCTCCTCGACTCGAGTTATCCGCTTGGGTACACGGTCTAGAACACATACTCAGGTTTTAAACTTATAATGACTCGACTTCATGCCGGATCCCTAATACATGCGCTTATTTGCATCACGTATGACTTAGGGGACTCAACACATGGGTTGGGTCCGTCTAGGACAGGTAGCCGGATATGAAAAAGACCCCCCTGATACATCCTACATGTTGAATATACATTTATTTGTCTCGGACCCGTGTGTTGACCGGCTTGAATATTTGGAAAAATTGAAAAAAGAAAGAAATAGCAGTATAGAGAGTTAATTACCTGTTTCAAAAAAATAACCAATGTCAAAATATAGTCGGAACTCTGCCGAATATTTTTTAGGAAAATAAATAAAAAGGAAGAAAAGGAGAAAATAAAAAAGAAAAGAAAAAAACTAAAGAGTTTCATTAGTTTGTTGAAAAAAAAGAGGAAAAATACGAAAAGAGTATATTTTTTCGAAATAGTGTATTTGTCAATGAAAAAGAGTCTTGTTTTCAAATTTAGTTTATTCTATTGCAGAACTACGATGGTTTGATTCTCACCGGATGTGAGATACGTAGGCAACTCTTGTCGGGTCCAACCTCTCACTTATGCAAAAATTGCAAAAAAATGTCAAATTTTAATTTTCGTCATAAATAAGTCGGGTGATGCCGTTTTAATCAAATATAGCCAAATGTTCTTGAGAGGGACGCCGGAAGGCTAATTTTGCATAAACAACCATCTTTGGTCATTTTTTAGATTCGGTCCGGTTGACCCACACAGCCTTAAAATCTTCGTCCTCGAGGCGCTGAAAGGCTGTGTTTGCAATACCGGGCCCTTTATTTTAAAAAAAAGAAAAAATAGTCATAAATAAGTCGGTGATGCTATTTTATGGAAAATAGCCGAATGTTCCTGAAAGGGACACCGGAAGGCTGATTTTGCATTAACAGCCACGTTTAATCATTGTTTAAGATTTTGGCCGGTTAGCTAACACAACCTTAAAATCTTCGTCCACGAAGTGCTGAAAGGCCGTGTTTGTAAAAACAAGGTCTTTTATTTTAATTTGAAAAACTAGAAAAAAAGGAGTCAATGGGCAAGTGAGTGCCGTTGTGATTTTTGGTCAAAATAAGCCGAGCCAGCTTTGGCAGTGTATTAAATTGTTCTTGCCAAGATAGCCTTAGAGTATCTTTCAGTTGTCAAAAGGCTATTTTCGTAAAAGAACGGACAAGTTTGCAAATTAATCCTCTTCATGAGAAATTGGGAAAGGGCCACGTTTTCAAAAATAGCCATTTGTTTGAAATTAGCAAACAGGGAAATGAAGCTGGCCGTTTGTTTTTGATTTTATAATTCTTTTGATTAAAGCATGTGGTGTTTGATTTTCGAGTCTGTAGGTTGTCTTATCGTCAAAGTCTGTTAAGTATGGTCAGCTTTTAAACATGCGTTATCAAGTTTGTTGTATTATAAAAAATAAAATAAATGTTTTATTGTTATCTATCGTGTATCGGGACGAACTATGAAATGTCTGATTCATGCGTTGTCATGAAACGTAGACAATCCACATAAGATTTGACCACCACTAAAGAAATGATGAAAAAAAGAAAAAAAAGTTTAAAATGTTGATAATAATAAGGACTAAGTGAGTCCATTTTAACATGTTTTGAATTGTGAAGAGAGTTGAGGTGGATGGTTTGTGGCGAGCGGACAACACAAAATCCGAGGAAAAATGGTAACTAACATCGAAGCTGTTACAAGTGCTCAAGAGACTCAGGGTCAAAGAGTTCAACCTGAATCTACGGTGTTCGAGGAAAGTAGACTACCAAAATAGAAAATGACTGAAACATGTCAAGCATGGGCCAACGGTCGAGGTGAGACCTCCAAGTCACAATCTGCTACACAACAAGAGCACTACTCACATTCATTTGATCCTACGACAAACGTCGAGAATCCTGCCCGTAAGATAATACATGAGGAAATAACCCAAAGAGTGAAAGGATTAGAACAACGGTTGAAAAACATGCAAGGGTTGGCAGGTCAAAAGATTGTTGCCTTCTGAGATCTATGTATGTTCCCCGATGTCCACTTGCCTCCTTGTTTCAAGATTCCCAAATTTGAAAAATACGATGGACATGGAAACCCTATGGCCCACTTGAAAATGTATTGCAATCAACTAAGATGCGTGGGAAGAAATGAAGAATTGCTAATAGCTTATTTTAGGGAAAGCCTTATGGGATTAACATATCAATGGTTTTTGGGATCAAGACCCATCTCGCTGGTACGTTTTGAACCACATGGCACAGTCCTTTGTCAAACAGTTCCAATACAATATCGACACCATCCCAGACCGCATTTCCCTTTAAAACTTGAAGAAGAAACCAAGTGAAAGTTTCAGGGAATATGCCCTTAAATGGAGAGAGCAAGCAGCTCGAGCTAAGCCACCCATGGATGACCACGAGTTAATCATTGTCTTCCTTCAGACTCAAGAGCTGGATTACTTTCAAAACATGATGTCCGCAGTTGGTCAATCCTTTTTGGAAGTAATCAAAATGGGAGAAATGGTAGATAACGGTCTTAAGACAGGCAGAATTATAAGTCAAACAGCTTTCAAAGCTGCAGCTCAGGCTATCCAAATTGAATATGGCAACACGAATGAGAGGGGTGAAGAAATCCTGATGATATCAGGGTCAATAAGAGGTCCTAGGAGAACACCCCGAAGGTATGTGCAGCCTCATCAGGTTTTCCATGACCCCCATAGGCATTACTATCCACCACGAAACCCACCATACTCAGTTGATCCACCTCAGTATGTTGTCCATTCATCAAATCATCCAAAATGTCCACCAGCCTCTGCAAAATTTCCAAGTACCTTATAACCTACATCCAAGCCAGGGGTATAAAAGGAAACAAAAGTTGAAAGATAATTTTACACCAATAGGAGAGTCCTATGCAAGCTTATTTGAGAAGTTAAAACAATATGACATGATTGCACCCATTCTTACAAATCATGTGGACCCACGTGCAAGAAGCATTAACCCATCTAAAAGGTTTGAATACAACTCCAATGCTCGGGGGCACAATATGGAAAGTTGTCAGGATTTGAAAAGAGAAATAGAAAGGATGATCCAGTAAAATTTGATTCAAACAATGATATGACAAGATAATAATAAGTTAATACAATATATATATAAAAAACTAGAATCTCTACATAAAGGTTGTGAGCACGTGATTTTTGCCCTTGAGAGAAATACTCCCAAAGATTCAAAATAAAATAATTTTAGTTTTCTTGCAATTGTTGTGAATTTTGTGTTATTTTCTTGTATTATTTGCATTTTTATATGTGCCTATTTGCTTGTTTAAATAAATAGAATATAAAAAAAAATGCTGCATTTGTATATAAATTCAAGTTTACAATTAAGTTTATTATTTTTTTTTTCAGAAAATGAAAAGTCATGAAAAAAAAAAACATGTGTTCTTTGCATTTTTTAAGCATTTAATATCCAAATCGTGTGATTTTAACATAATTGTGATTCATTATTATTTAGGGTTAATTGGGTTTGTTTTTAGGTAATTTAGTGTATAATTTGAGAAGGAAATCAAATTTGGGCCAAATTCAATTAAACCAACCAAAAGCCCAAATGGAATTAGTTCCAACCCAGTCCAATATTGTCACACCCTCACCCGGCCTTGTTTTTACTCAAGCGATTGATCTTGGCCATTGGATTCTTGTGATCCAACGGTCCAGATTATTCAATGCAATTAATATACCAAACCCCCCTTCCAAGACCCAAAAACCATCTCATTCCCCCCAAAAACCCTAAGTTCCTCTCGTTTTCTCCCTAGCCGCCACAAAACACTCTTTCTTCTTTTTTCTTCAACTCTCCAATAACACCCGCCGGAATGTTTCCCAAAAACAACCGCCAGGCAGTAATCCGGGAGCCACTCCCCACCTATGTTTTCGTTGCCATTATGCTCTTTTTCTTCTTCTGTGTGTATATGTATATATGTTTATATATATATATAATGAATCTGGACGACTGATCGTTTGTCTCAATCCGGTTAGTCGATTTCAATTTTTTGTTCTTTTCCGTATTTTGTTAGTATTTTTAGATCCAAAATTATTGTATGTTGGTGTTGTGCATGATTTTCTAAAATTTTTGTTTAATTTTCTTAATTATTATTTGCATTTTTGTCCATACATATTTGTTTGTTAATATATATATATATATATATATATATATATATATATATATATATATATATATATATATATATATATATATATATATATACACTTGCATTTGAATTTAGGATTTAATTAAGTAATTTTTGTTATCTTTGCATTTTTAATCAATATTGTGCGGTTTGATGTTTGATTGTTTGTGAAAAATTACTACTTAGAGTTAATTAGTAATCGTGTGTTTAATTTATTTTTATAATTAAAATTATAATTTTAGTTTTAATTCTTAAAATAAAACAAAGAAAAAAAAAGAAAGAAAAGTAGATTTAAATGGAGTTGAAAATCTGGATTGGGCCATTTCTTTAAGATAAAATTACAAGCCCAAAGGTTCAAACTCCTTACCCAGCCCAAATGTCATCTACCCAGACCCATTACCCGGATCAATCTCAGCCATCCATCATGTTAAATCCAATGACTCTCATTAATTCATCAATTTTTAATTACCCAAACCCCTCAAACACTCCTCATTTTCTGATTTTCCAAACCCTAGCCCCATTTTTTCAACCAGCCGCCGGCCATGGCCACACCCCACCTGCTCCTGCCGCCGCCGCCCACCCTCACCAAACGACAACCCAAGCCTCCCGTCTAGCACCCTTCTCGCCACCGGTGGTACCAGTCGACCTCTCTCATCCAGCCGCCACACCAACGACCACCCCCAGCCGACGAACCCGCCGCAGCCGGCTTACTCTCACGCCGCACACACAGCACGCCGCCCAGTAGCCGCTACACCGGGAATCAACCAGCCGCACACCCTAGCTCTCTCCTCCGCCGGCCATGGCCTCAACTCCCATCTACACTCTTCAAATCGCAGCCGCCGGTGACCACTCTCAAAGCCGTCGCCGTCTCCATCGTCGTCTTCTTCGACTCCTCCAACTCCCACACCGGTGACCACTCTCCTCTATAGCCGCCGGTAACCAGCGAATTCCAACAACACAGTCGACATGGATACCCAAACCCCTAACAAGTTCGATAACAAGTACTACGTTGATCTCATGAATCGACAAGGACTATTCATATCGGATCAAGATCTGTACACGAATAGAAGAACTCGAGGCATTGTTACGAGTTTTGCTATTAATAAGTCACTTTTCTTTGAGGAATTTTTGAATTCTATGATCAAGATGGGGTGCTGATTTTTGGCTTATTTTGTTAGCTTTGTAATTACAATTTAATAGTGATAATGGTTGCTTGGGGATTATTCGTATGTGTTCAATCAGTTTTTTTTTTTTTGAGTGAAAATTGCACAAATCTTGCAAATATATACCTTCATTTTTTTTTTTGATGCTCCTAGGTTTTAAATTCAATCCGGTTAACTGAATAATTGTTCATTAGTGCTTTGACACTACAAGCTTTGATATTCAGAAGTCCAGTGAACATTATAGGAATAACAAGATTTGCTGTGACAGTAATGGGTGTGGTGCTTTACAGTGAAGTAACAGCACACTGATGATTCGTATGAAAGATTCAATCTTGATGATGTTAAAGAAAGTTACTACAATATACCACGTGCTATTACATTTTTTTAACAATTAGACAATTAATTGATTAGTTTAGGGGCTGCTGTTAGGTGCTATTACATTTTTTAACAATTATATAGGGTGGGTATTTTAGAGTTGAAAAAAAATGGGTCTAGTTGGACTTTAAGGGTTGGGGAATTGGACAGCTTTAGAATATTTTAATTAAAAAAGGGGGTGTGGGTTCTGTTTTTTTCATTCTATAAGAAGAAGAGCTGAGATTGAAAAAAAGAACGGACTGAAAAGCTTAGAGATTGAAAAAAGAGAGAATAGACGGATAGAAAAGAAAAGAGCAGACAGTGAGAAAAAAGAGAACATATACAGAGAGGTCTTGAATACTAAAAAAAGACAGTGAGAATTTGAGAGTTCAGAATTATTTTAGTTACCTGTTTTTGGTGCTGATGCTTGTTGTTATTAGAAATCTTTAACTGGTTTTAAAAATCTGTTACCGGGTTTGCTGGTTGCTATTGTTGCACTGCTGGAATTATTGCTCATATTGATTATTTTCCTCTCCTCTTCCTGTTCAGGTATTCCCATGGACACCAGTCAAAGCATAGTCAAAGTTTGGACCCGACATTTGATTATGTATTAATAAAATTCGTGTTAAATTCTGAGTTTGTTTATTTTATGTTTTATATTTAAGATTAAGGATGTATTTTATATAACTATTTGACTATTGTACCTTGTTAAGTTTTTCTACTTTATTATAAATTTAGTATGTCAAGTATGAGTTAATAGCCATAATACGTAGTGTTAATAATAGTAACTTAATTAATTTGTTCAGTAATTGAGATCTAACAATTCGATAATTATTCATAGTTTTGTTTCACGACCGATTCAGATTAAGACTACGATTATATATACGTTTCGCGTAATATAATTGTAAACCTCTTTATTAATTGGAATATGCGTCTGCGCAATTTCGATTAGTTAATAATAAAATAGGATGCGGTTTACTAATTAACTTCAGTGTATAATTTATTAAAAGTAAGATTAATAGTAAGTTTCAATTAATTCATTCGCGGATTTTAATTGTTATTAGTGAAGTATTCCGTATAATTGCAATTTAAGTCTTAGTAGTATATATATATATATATATATATATATATATATATATATATATCTTAGTAGTATATATATATATATATATATATATATGTATGTATATAATTATGTATTTAATTTTATTATAGGATTCCTTTGTATCAAATTTTATTAGGCAATATGTAAATTAATGTTTAATCTAGTTAATGACGTCCATTAGCGATTAATTTCCTTAGTTTAAAAAATGATTAATTCAATTTAATTAAAAATGGTTAGTTTATTTTGATATATATCTTTTTATGTTATTTGTCATTTCAGAATTTAGTAATGCTTATTTATAAAATATGACACGGGACGGGGTTTTAATTAACAAAAGTTTGCTAAATTAATTGTAAAAATTCGATTAGAAATTTTATTATTTTGTTCAGCATGGGATAGTTGGTTTATTTTAATATATTACTTATACATGCCATAATTTATCAATAATTCGATTTAGTAAGGCATGACATAATTTTCTTTTGTGTTAATTTAATTATAATTTGTCAGTTGCACCTATTTTAATACGTTCATTAAGTTATAATTCCAATCACATTGTTTAATAAAGAAGATTCGTTTCCTCTTGTTTTTATTTATTTATACAAATCCATAAAAATGTAGCCATTTAGGAACTATTTTGTTAATATTTTCATATGACAATATAAGTGTTAATCTGGTTATGTTCAGTTTCTTTCGAATATTTAGTCGTCAAATTTTACCTTTTATTTACAAAAAATTCGAAAATTTATTTTATTTTATTTTGTAATTTCGAAATTTTATTTTATTTTACTTATAATTTCGAAATTTTATTTTATTTTTATTGGTAATTTCGAAATTGATTTTTTTATATATATATATTTTATTCGAAAAAATTGTTTTAAAAGTAATTTCTCTTCCATCAATGTCGGTTAGTCTAGCAATTAGTGTGTTACATATTATTGATTCGTAATTAATTAGAATTTTTCTCTTTTAATAAATATTACTTAGATTACGGGACATGCCGTTTAGCAAATTCCGCGGCTTTTCTCAAAAAATAATAATGCGTTAGCATCTTTAAGCGCGTATTTAATAATAATACCTCCCTAATTTCGGGTACACATTTATGTGACCCCAATCCAAATCCCGATGAAGTCGGAATATATCAAAAATTGCGGACACATTTATGTGACGGAATTAGAGATATATTCTCACGACATTATATTTTTCTTCTAACAATTAAAACGGTTTGGAGTGGTAGTTCGCACATTAGTTCATATTTGTATTAAAATCAGATAATCAAGCCAAATATAACAGTTGAGCGACCATGCTAGAACCACGGAACTCGGGAATGCCTAACTCCTTCTCCCCGGTTAACAGAATTCCTTATCCGGATTTCTGGTTCGCGGATCGTTAAATAGAGTCAAACCTTTCCTCGATTCGGGATTCAACCGGTGACTTGGGACACCATAAATCTCCCAAGTGGCGACTCTGAACCTCTCAATAAATGAATCCCGTTTTGATTGTCCTTTAATTGGAAAAACTCCCTTTTATATTCGCGCCCTCGCGGGCCTGCGCCAAAAGGAGGTGTGACAGCTCTGGCGACTCTGCTGGGGATTTTTGACCCAGAACCACTGGTTCAGGGTTAGAAATTCGAGCTTAGAATAATTGTTGTATTTGGCTTTGTTTATTATATGATATTTTTATATGATAAATGCTTAATGTGCAAAATGATGATTTTTACCGCTTTGATATTATTTGAATTGTATATATAAAACTGTGCCGAAATCCTACTTCCTTTTGAGTTCTAAAAATGGTGCATACGTTCGCGTAGCCCACTTTTCAAAATTATTCCAAGTAAGTGAGTGTTAGGGTAAGTGACAAGGCCGGGCAGACTTTAGTGCTCCCGTTACGTCACCCCCTCCTCAGCCCCAGTTGTCCACTCGGGTAAGCCAGGTCAAGAACAATAAACCTAGGTTTTTAAACCTAGAATAACAAAGCTTCATGCGGATCCCTAGTAGGAACGTTTGTTTGCATCATGTTGCATTTGACTTAGGGGACTCAACACAGGGGTTGGGTCCGTCTAGGACAGGTAACCTGAAATGAAAAGACCATCCTGCTACATGAGATTATGTGCATTTATTTGATTAGATCAGCATGCTGACCAGCTTAAAATTGAATAACAATAATAGTTTTGTCCAAACAAGGTCGAAATCCTATTAGCGTTTCTTCAAAAATAATTTTTTGGTGTTAAAAAAAGATTTTTGTTTTAAACTCGATTTGTTTTCTTTGGCGAACTACGCCGATTTGATTCTCACCGGATGTGAGATACGTAGGCAACCCCCATCGGGTCCAATCTCCCTTTTACAAAAAAAAAAGTCATTAAAAATGTGTCAAAGATTTTCGGTCATAAATAAGTTGGTAATTTGTTTCATTTAAGGAAATATACTTTCATAAAAGGTTTAAGAGTCACCCTTGATACCTTGAATCTTCAGGATCAGATGGATGCTATCCAAGAATCACCTCAGGTTATCATGGAAAGAGCCCGGATACAACTACAAGAATGGTGGAATGATCTAGAGGAAGATGGTCGAGTATGGGTGAAAAAACATCTGGGCCCTCTGCTAGATATACTGTATGTCAAGCCACAGGATGACTTGATCAAAGCTTTGGTGACCTTCTGGGATCCTGTTAATAATGTGTTCCATTTCTCCGACTTCGAACTCACTCCTACCTTAGAGGAAATAGCCGGTTACATTGCTTTCGGCCAAGAGTTAAAGGAACAGAAGCTCATATTTCCCAGGGCCCCATCGGTGCATAAATTCTTTGATCTCTTGAAAATTAGCAAGAAAACAAGCAATGATCGCGTACAAAACGGGAGTTGCAAATTCTACTTCTTGTATTACAGATTCGGAAACTCAGACGGATTTGAAACACATGAAAAGGGAT
Organism: Nicotiana noctiflora; assembly: GCA_032618575.1. Taxonomy (NCBI): domain Eukaryota; kingdom Viridiplantae; phylum Streptophyta; class Magnoliopsida; order Solanales; family Solanaceae; genus Nicotiana; species Nicotiana noctiflora. Next base: position 68,163 of record JASVEL010001823.1, read on the forward strand.
TGAATAACCAACAAAACAAAGGCCTATGGGAGATTCATCGCCGATTCGCTTTTATTGTGGCATTTCTAGGAATCATGGTGTTTCCAAACTCGGAAGGTTCCATAGACACTCGCATGGCAAGAATTGCACAGGTTCTTGTGGATAAAAAAGACCACACCATTGTCCCACTGGTATTATCCGATATGTACCGGGCTTTGACCTTATGCAAATCTGGAAGCCCACTTTTTGAAGGCTGCAGCATTCTCCTGCAAATGTGGATGATTGAACATGTTCGACACCACCCTAAATTCTTAAAACATGCTTCAGACGGAACCAACTTCATCGTTAAATACGAAGAAAGGGTGGGAGATTTTATAACACCCAAGGGGTTTGAAGCATGGATTTTCTATTTAAGAAATTTGAGGGCAAATCAGATTGAATGGACTATAGGGTGGCTCCCGATAAAGGAGATCATTTACATGACTACTTCAAAGGGCTATTTGATGATAATAGGGGCAAGAAGTATACAACCCTATACGCCTCAAAGAGTTTTGAGACAACTTGGGAGATATCAGGTGATACCAAAGAAGATGGACTTGAGCAACATAGCCATCGAATTGCATCCAGAAGCAGCTATCACTGAGAAGATGGTGAATGAAGATTGGCATTGTTGCCGGTATTTAAAGAGTAACACCATAGTGCCAGACCCAATAAAAGGCGAGTTCGATCCCGAGTATGTTGCTTGGTTTCAAAGAAGTTTTCGTGTGAGTCCTAGGCCCGAGTTCGAGGCAATCAGACCTACCAAAAGGCCTCACGTTCAAGCTTTCGATGATAAAATCCAGGAAAGATTAGCTTGGCTAGCTAAAGAACGTGAATACAAAGATCGTATTGGAGAACTAGAGAAACGTGTACAGAATCTCCAATATGAAAATGGCTTACAGATTGCAGCTGACGAAGGAGTCAAAAAGAAGTTGACTCAAGAAAAGGACATTCTCAAGGCTCGAATCTGGCGAATCAGAAAAGAAGCCAACGACCAACCCAGGAGTCGATCTGATCAGAGGCTGATAGACGAATTGAACCAACAACTCAGAGAAAGCCAAGAAAAGTTGGAGAGGTCTGAGGCTAGCAAGGAAGGGATGCAAGCCAGATGGGCAAGAGGCGTAGCGGAGCGAAGAGAATACTTGCGGCAGGTCAAAAGGGATTGTGAGATGAGCGTCGGGGCATTGAGAGAGACAATTTTCACTCTCCAAGAACAGATCCACAGACAGGCTCTTGAAGCTAGAGAAGACAAGGAACGGTGCTACAGGATGATGGCCCAAATGGAGGGACAAATGAAAAGATTCCAAGATCGACTTACGGATGAGGCGCGAATACTGGGATTAAAAAACCGACAGATAGAGCAGTTATTCAGAGAAAGGGATAACATTCGGAGAAGGATTGACGAGATTGGGCACTACATTCACATGAGGTGCCTATCGTGTGAAAGGATGCCCCGAGATGTCCTTTTTTCCTCTATCATGGATTATGTCCGTCAGATCATGGAAGAATTGAAAGATCTGCAAAGAAGTCTTGCACCAAGAACCACAGCCAGGCCAAACAGGGCCCCACCGGCGCAAAAGCTCAAAATCTTAGAACTTTCCTAGTTATGAACTTGTATTTCCTTTTTGGGTCTAGTCATAAGACTTTTGTATAAAAAGGGTTGAATGTGTTTTGACCATCTTTTGTAAGTTTGATTTGTTGTTAAATCCAGTTTGTTTTTGGAAAACCTTTTGAAAAATATTTTTTTATTGTATTCACACGAACTACGCTAGGGTCTGATTCATGCGGGGACATGATACGTAGGCAATCTATATAAGATTCGACCATTACTTATAGTAAAAAGGGAAAATAAATAAGAGAAATAAGAGAAATAATGGATAGGCGTAGACGATAAGCTGCTGGGATGACGCATGCGGTCTAAGCAAAAGCATAATAGAAATGGTTCATTGCATAGGGATATTGCATACCCGATGTGCTTTTACCATATCTGTTAAAATTTCAACACTAACAAGTTTGTTGTTCTCCTATTCCTGTTCAGTGTTAGAGTGTGCTGGCATCACACAATTATCACACAAGATCGAAAGGACCTATACCTAAGAGTATGACTGGGTCGGATCAAAGTAATGAATCAAAAAAAGCAATGAGCCAGATGCTCAAAGAAGCTCTTGAAAAAATGGAACAGATGCGGTTAGAAATGAGCGAAATGCAGACGGCGCTGGCCAGAACACAAAAGGGTTTTGAAGTACCTACTCCTATTACCTTTCCACCGGGATTTACCCCAGAATACCTTTCTCCCGGTCCCTCAACAAGAATCCCGGACCTTCATTACCACCAGGGAGGGGATACTCACGACCACCCAGCTCCACCACCAAATCAGAACCCTCCTCCACCAAAGGGCCCTGTCTTTGTGGCACCTCCCCCAGCTCCACTGCAAAGGTCATCAAGTGAACCATTATTTCAGGTTCACGACGCTCAGTATTACCCCCCAGAACCCACGTTCAGGGCACCCGAACCATCCACCTACACTCCTCCCTTTGAAGCCCCAGTGGAAAAACCGGCCAATAGCTCGGAACAAGATGAGATGCTACGGAAATTCAAGAGCCTGGAGCAATCCCTTAGGAATATGCAAGGGTTGGGCAGCCAAGTCAGTGTGGCCTACAAAGACCCGTGTCCTTTCCCCGATGTTCAATTGCCGGCGGGATTCAAAATGCCAAAGTTTGATCTATATGAGGGACACGGTGATCCCATGTCTCATCTACGAGGATTTTGCGGCACGATGAGGGGTGCATGCGGCAAAGATGAGCTACTGATAGCTTATTTTGGACAGAGTCTGAGCGGGTCTGCGCTGGAATGGTATACAAGGCAAGATCCTAGCAGATGGTACACTTGGGATGATTTGGCGCAATCATTTGCCGGGCACTTTCAGTATAATCTTGAGATCGTCCCTGACCGTCTCACATTGTTAAAGCTGGAGAAGAAACCGGGGGAGAGCTTTCGAGAATTTGGGTTTCGTTGGAGAGAACAAGCGGCTAGAGTTGATCCTCCTATGAGAGAGGGGGAGATGGTAGATTACTTTTTACAGACTCTCGAGCCAACTTACTATGGTCATTTGGTGACCTCAGTAGGAAAATCTTTCAACGAAGTGGTCAAAATGGGAGGCATGATAGAAGAAGGCCTCAAGACCAACAAAATCTTAAGTTATTCAGCAATCAAGGCAATAATGCAAGCTATTCAGAGACGCACAAGAGGTGCGCTTGGAAAGAAGAAAAAAGAGGATGTCACAATGGTAGAAGCTGGTAATTGGTCCCGATCCAAAGGTCCTACCCCCCATCACCAATTCAGGCCCCCTCACCCAAATTACCCACACATTCCGAATTATCCCGCACAATCCTATTACCCTCCTCAAGAACATCATTTTTCTGTCCATCAAGCACAAGCATACACCCAACCTCCAGCGCGCCCTCAATGGTGCGTGCCAATCCCACATAATGCCTACCCAGCTCCCCATAACAACTACCCACCACCAAGGGCCTACAGAAATCCCACAGGGCCAACTTTCCGGGGAAATCCGACTTTCAGAATGAAAGGACTCAGAGACAGAGGACATTTACCGAATTAGGAGAAGCTTATACTGCTTTATTTCACAAATTGAAGCAGATAGGTTTGTTGAGTCCTATTGAGCCCAGATTACCAAATCCCTTACCTCAAAATTTGGACCACTCGGTGAAATGTGAATATTGTTCGGGGGCTCCCGGGCATACTACTGAGAGATGTTGGAAACTGAAGCATGCAATCCAAGATCTTATTGATGCTAATAAGATTGAGGTTCAGGCACCCGAGGCACCCAACATTAACCAAAACCCACTACCAACCCACCATGAAGCTTGTATGATCGAGATCGTGCAAGGAGAGGAAGAACCCAAGAAGCCATCGCAGACAGTGATGATGATCAGGGATAGTACAAAAGAGAAATCAACCAGTGTGGAAGGGGAGGTGCCAACTAAGAGGGAGGTTGTCAAGCCTGTGATAATATTGGGGAAAAGCCCATCGGCCACTACGGAGAAACCAAAAACAACAAAGTTGGTTGTGTCCGGAGCACCGTCTGCACCAGTAATGATCGTGAAAGGAGTCTGTAGGGAACCGGTCATCATAAAGCCGGTAGCTCAGTTGCCAGTAACGGATAGCAAGGCCGTGCCTTGGAAGTATGAAAAGGCAACAGTGATATACAAAGGGAAGTCAGTGGATGAAGTCAGTTGTGAAGCCCAGGGTTTGACTCGATCGGGACGGTGTTTTGCTCCCGTAGAGTTGAGGAAATCTAATCCCACAGTGGTGAAGAATCCAGTAATAGAAGAGGAAGCTGAAGAGTTCTTGAAGAAGATGAAAGCCCAAGACTACTCTATTGTGGAGCAGTTGAGGAAAACCCCAGCACAAATCTCATTGTTATCTTTGTTAATCCATTCCAAAGATCATTGCCAGGCTTTGTTGAAGATCCTAAATGAGGCCCATGTTCCAGAAAAGCTTTCTGTAAATAACTTGGAGAAGATTGTGCATAAAATCTTTGAAGTCAACCGAGTGACATTTTCTGATGATGAATTGCCAAAAGAGGGCACAGAACATAATAAAGCCTTATACTTGATCGTGAAGTGTGAAGACTCAGTGGTCAATCGTGTATTGGTGGATAATGGTTCAAGTGCCAATATTTGTACTTTGGCTACTCTGAACAAACTGAAGATTGATCAGGACAGAGTCCGTAAGAATAATGTTTGCATCAGAGGATTTGATGGAGGGAATACTAGCTCGGTGGGTGATATCGTATTGGAACTGACCATTGGCCCAGTCGATTTCACTATGGAATTCCAAGTGGTGGATGTGGATGCATCATACACTCTGCTATTGGGGCGACCATGGATTCATGCCGCCAAAGCAGTGCCTTCTACGCTACACCAGATGATTAAGTTCGAGTGGGATAGACGGGAGATAGTATTGCACGGGGATGATGGCATAGGCATTATGAGTGATAACGTGGTGCCATTCATAGAAACGGAGGATGACAAGGGACCATGGGTATACCAAATCTTCGAAGGGGTTACAGTGGACAAGGTTTCCGAAGGCGAGGACCTTGCTTTTCCCAGGATCTCAGCTTCAACCTTCATGATCGCTTCAGAAATGATGAACTGTGGGTTCATACCGGGAAAAGGTTTGGGAGCCAAACTCCAAGGTATCATTCAACCCGTTTCTTTGCCTGAAAATTTGGAGACATTCGGGTTAGGATTCAAGCCGACGGTTGCAGATGTGAAGAGAGCTCACAAAATGAAGAAGAAAGTCTGGGTCCTTCCCAAGCCAGTTCCACGCCTCTCCCAATCTTTTGTGAAAGCAGGTTTCAGGAGGATGTCAAACCCAAAGATCCTCGGACCGTCAATTGGGCCAGATGGAGATCTAGATAAGAGTTTTGAAAGGTTGTTCGCTGATGTTAACATGATCGAAGCTGGAGAAGGTTCCAGTAATGCAGACATACAGTATGTGGGACCCAGGGTCAAAACCAACAATTGGACGGCTACTCCTCTTCCCGTCTGGAAGAAGTCTTGGTAGTAGGCTCTGGATTTTCTTTTGTTTCCTGGATTATTCCAGAGTTGTAATCCAGTTTTGATTTATTTGTAGTGTGAAACTCTGTTATCCCTCATTTTCAATAAAAACGAAAGTTTCCTTTATTTTCTTGATTTTTGATTTTTGTATCTTTTCATTTCTGAACAGTTCTATTTTCATCGGTTCCAATGTCATGGCATGCACAACGGATCTTCAACCTAGTCTAAGAAGTCAATCTGAATCCAAATTAATTATGCACGAAGTCAATTATGAGGATGAATCGGAATACGAGGAAGATGAGGCTTTTGAAGAGATAAACAGGGAATTAACTCATTTTGAAGAAAAACCTAAGCCTAACTTAAACGATACTGAAGCTGTCAACTTAGGAGATGAGGATAATGTTAGGGAAACCAAAATCAGCATTCACATTGAGCCGAGTATCAGGGAAGAGCTAATCAAAACACTGTTTGAATTCAAATATATTTTTGCATGGTCGTATGATGACATGCCGGGGTTAAGCACGGATCTAGTGGTACATAAATTGCCCATTGATCCGGAATGTCCTCCTGTCAAGCAGAAATTGAGGAAGTTCAAAACGGATATGAGCGTAAAGATCAAAGAAGAAGTAACCAAGCAGTTGATAGCAAAGGTTATTCGGGTTACTCGATATCCCGAATGGTTGGCCAATGTGGTACCAGTGCCAAAGAAGGATGGGAAAATTCGGGTATGTGTAGATTATCGCAATCTGAACAGGGCAAGCCCGAAAGATAACTTCCCACTACCCAACATCCATATCTTGTTAGACAATTGCGCGGGGCGAGATATTGGATCCTTTGTGGATTGCTATGCAGGATACCATCAGATCCTAATGGATGAAGAAGATGCAGAAAAGACAGCTTTCATCACTCCTCGGGGAACTTATTGCTACAGGGTAATGCCGTTTGGTTTGAAGAACGCCGGGGCGACATACATGAGAGCAATGACTACTGTGTTTCATGACATGATACACAAAGAGATTGAGGTGTATGTAGACGATGTAATCATAAAATCCAGGCGACGGGAAGACCATGTAGCAGATTTGAGGAAGTTTTTTCAGAGACTTCGGAGGTACGACATTAAGCTCAATCCAGCCAAATGTGCATTTGGGGTTCCCTCGGGAAAAATGCTAGGATTCATTGTCAGTCGGCGAGGTATCGAGTTGGATCCATCGAAGATCAAATCCATACAAGAATTGCCAGCACCAAAGAACAAAACTGAAGTAATGAGTCTTTTGGGAAGATTGAATTACATCAGCCGATTCATTGCTCAGCTCACATCAACATGTGAACCTATTTTTAGGCTGTTAAAGAAGGATGCTACAATCAAGTGGACTGAAGAATGCCAAGAGGCTTTTGATAAGATAAAGGAGTATTTGTCAAACCCACCTGTGTTGGTTCCACCTGAACCCGGGAGGCCTCTGATTCTTTATCTAAGAGTTTTGGACAATTCTTTCGGCTGCGTATTGGGGTAACATGACATCACCGGCAGAAAGGAACAAGCCATCTATTATCTCAGTAAGAAGTTCACCGCATATGAAGTTAAGTACACTCATCTTGAGAAGACATGTTGCGCCCTAACTTGGGTGGCACAGAAGCTGAAGCATTATTTGTCTTCCTACACTACTTATCTCATTTCACGTTTGGATCCATTAAAGTATATTTTCCAGAAACCTATGCCTACAGGAAGGTTAGCAAAATGGCAAATATTACTTACAGAATTTGACATCATCTATGTGACGAGGACGACCATGAAAGCCCAAGCACTAGCCGATCACTTAGCTGAGAATCCTGTTGATAATGAATACGAACCTTTAAGGACGTATTTTCCAGATGAAGAAGTGTTGCAAATTGATGAGTTAGAACTAACCAAGGAGCCGGGGTGGAAGCTTTTCTTTGACGGAGCTGCAAATTGCAAAGGGAGTCGGAATAGGAGCAGTACTTATTTCTGAAACAGGACATCATTATCCTGTTACGGCTCAGTTGCGTTTCTATTGTACCAACAATATGGCTGAATATGAAGCGTGCATTTTGGGGTTACGATTAGCTGTGGACATGGATGTCCGGGACGTCTTGGTCTTGGGAGACTCGGACCTTTTGGTACATCAGGTTCAAGGCGAGTGGGAAATAAGAGATTTGAAGCTTATCTCGTATCGCCAATGTTTGCATGACCTGACGAAGCGTTTCCGGTCAATAGAATTCAGACATATCCCAAGAATGCATAATGAGGTCGCCGATGCTTTGGCTACTCTAGCATCGATGTTGCATCACCCGGACAAGATTCATGTTGATCCGTTATATATTCAAGTTCGGGATCAACATGCCTATTGCAATGTGGTGGAGGAAGAAATTGATGGTGAGCCATGGTTTCATGATGTCCAAGAATATCTCAGGATGGGAATATACCCAGAGCAGGCAACTGGAGATCAAAAGAGGGCTATTCGGCGATTGGCAAATGGATTTTTCCTTAGTGGAGGAGTACTGTACAAGAGAACCCCGGATTTGGGATTGCTAAGATGTATAGATGCAAGCCAAGCCACGATAGTGATGACAGAGGTGCATGCCGGAGTTTGTGGGCCACATATGAGTGGGTATGTATTGGCAAAGAAGATATTACGGGCAGGATATTACTGGCTCACCATGGAGCGTGATTGTATAAATTTTGTGCGGAAGTGCCATCAGTGTCAGGTGCACGGAGATTTTATTCATTCTCCGCCAACGGAATTGCACACGATGTCAGCACCATGGCCATTTGTTGCGTGGGGCATGGATGTCATTGGACCGATCGAGCCAACAGCTTCCAACGGTCATAGGTTCATTCTAGTAGCCATTGATTATTTCACCAAGTGGGTGGAGGCGAAGACATTCAAGTCAGTGACCAAGAAAGTCGTGGTAGACTTCGTCCATTCCCGTATCATCTGTAGATTTGGGATCCCGAAGATGATTATCACGGACAATGGTGCTAATCTTAACAGTGGTTTGATGAAAGAAGTATGTCAACAGTTCAAGATTACACACCGTAATTCCACCCCATATCGTCCCAAAGCAAATGGCGCGGTTGAGGCAGCAAACAAGAATATAAAGAAGATACTGAGAAAAATGGTAGAAGGATCTAGGCAGTGGCATGAAAAGCTACCATTTGCATTGTTGGGTTATCGCACTACGGTTCGCACTTCAGTAGGTACAACTCCTTACTTGCTGGTATACGGAACTGAAGCAGTAATACCAGCAGAAGTGGAGATTCCATCCCTCCGAATTGTCGCTGAAGCTGAGATTGATGATGATGAATGGGTTAAAACTCGATTAGAGCAGTTGAGCCTAATTGATGAAAAGAGATTGGCAGCAGTATGTCATGGCCAATTGTATCAGAAGAGAATGGCAAGAGCTTACAATAAGAAGGTACGCCCTAGAAAATTTGAAGTAGGGCAACAAGTACTGAAACGGATCCTTCCACATCAGGCCGAAGCAAAGGGCAAGTTCGCCCCAAATTGGCAAGGGCCGCTTATTGTAACCAGAGTATTATCCAATGGAGCTCTATATCTGACCGATATTGAGGGAAGATGCACCGACATGGCTATCAATTTTGATGCAGTCAAGAGATATTACGTGTAATTTCTTTATGATTTTGGTTCATTTTATTTGTTTGTACTGGGTATTTATCGGATAATGAAATGACGGAGGCAATTCTTTCTTCTATCCAAAACACTTTTAACCCTTGTTTCCCCCTTTGAGCCTTATTTATTCTTTCATATCCCTCTCTTGGAATCAATAACGGAAATAGAAAAGAAAAGAAAAAATAATAATAAATAGATAAAAGAAAGTCACAAGAGATTTAAATGAATCAAGGAACTACGTTTGACTTGATTCCTCAAATAGGATACGTAGGCGCCTCACGGCTCGGTCATAGAAGGAATAAAAGTTAATCCTTCCCCAAATAAGAAACTGGGGCAGAAGTTATGTTGTTTTATGAAGAAAAAAAATTAATTCCAAGAGTTGTAATATTTCACCCATTCAGAGTTATTGTGAATTTTTGATATTCTTTTCTTTTTAAGACCCACACAAAAAACCCATATGAGATGTCCGAAAAAGACCTCCCGATCGGTATCCAGGAAATGCCCAGTCAAGCAAGTAAAAACCAAGAGTAACACGTTGATCCCCAACAGAAAGGGAATAAGCTGAAGGAATTGATAGCCAGAAGAATCCCCAATGAAGAGAACATTATCGGTGCCTTTCCAATCTCCAACGAAAGCTGAGAAAAAATAAAATGAGAGAGTCTTATCGGTGAAAACCTTCACAGGCACCATAAGGCGACGAAAGCTGAGAAGAAACAAAAATGAGAGAGTCTTATCGGTGAAAACCTTCACGGGCACCATAAGGCGACGGGAGTTGAGAGAAATGAGAGAGTCTTATTAGTGAAAACCCCTCGAAGGGCACTATGAGGCGACAAGATAGAGTGGCACAAAGGACCCGCATTTGACAAAGAGTCGTGCATCTGTTCATCCTCAGCAAATGAGACCATCGGAAGATGGATTGATACAAATAGACTGGGTTGATTAATCCGGAATGCACGACGTGATCGTTGGGACCGGTTATACCATTCAGATAAGTTCCTTTTTGTTTTTCGCTACATTTGTTCAGAAAGCTTATTTTCTTTTTTTCTTTTTCTATATTTTCAGTTTTCTTTGTTTAAAGGTTTTTATCCAAGTCTATTTTGAGAAAGACTTTTCGGAGCTTACTATCAGTGCCGAATTGGTGCGAAGCAAAACGAGGATAGGACAGACCAAATTGGTCTGGAATGTCAGGAAATGGAGAAGACCTGAAAGATGCAGTCGAAAAATCATGGACCAAGTTCCAAAAGAATCCCTGTGAATTTTCAAGATGCGCAAATAACTCCGACAGATTATCAACCGATTCTCAAGATGATCGGACAACACAAAGCGGAGAAGGAAAAAGGAAAATGCATCCCTAGCTGATGACATTTCTTTTTCCAGCGATATTAAAGGAAAATCAAACCTTTTGAAGAAAGTGATTTTGAGTCTCACCAGCAAGTTTTAAAACACAGAAAAGGGAAGGGATAAATGGAAAAACCATCCCCCAGCAGAAATATCATTCCCAGCAAATAACATCATCCCCGACAAGTTTCGGGAACTTAGAACAGAAGAAGGAAAAGCCATCCCCGGCAGGAGTGGCACGACCATTCACCGCATTTTAAACTAACAAATTTTCTTTGATTTGAAGCAGGTGAAAGGAAATGTCGATGATAGAAGAATGACATACCGCAAAGAATATTACCAAAACTGGGGCAGAAAATTTTCGCCATTGTCGAAAATTTTCTCAAAGAAAACAAGGAAATCAATTAGAGAGATTTTAATTGGAAGAAATCAGGAGCCCGCCTGTAAAATGGAGGTTGTTATTTTTAAGTTGAAGAAATCAGGAGCCCGCCTGTAGAACGGAGGTATTACTTTTAAGTTGAAGAATTCAGGAGCCCACCCGTAGAACGGAGGTGTTACTTTTCAGTTGAAGAATTTGGGAGCCCGCCCGTAGAACGAAGGTGTTACTTTTCAGATAGAAGAATTCGGCAACCCGCCCGTAGAACAGAGGTGTTATTTTTCAGTTGAAGAATTCGGGAGCCCGCGCGTAGAGCCGAGGTGTTACTTTTTAGGTTGAACAAATCAGGAGCCCGCCTGTAGAACGGAGGTTGTTATTTCAAATTGAAGAAATCAGGAGCCCGCCTATAGAATGGAGGTTGTTATTTTTAAGTTGAAGAAATCGGGAGCCCGCCTGTAGAATGGAGGTTGTTATTTTTAAGTTGAAGAAGTCAGGATGCCCGCCTGTAGAACAGAGGTGTTATTTTCAAATTGAAGAAGTCAGGATGCCCGCTCGTAGAATGGAGGTTGTTATTTTGAAGTTGAAGAAGTCAGGATGCCCGCCTGTAGAACAGAGGTATTATTTTTAATTGGGAGAAATCAGGAGCCCGCCTGTAGAATGGAGGTTGTTATTTTTAAGTTGAAGAAATCAGGAGCCCGCCTGTAGAATGGAGGTGTTATTTCTAAGTTGAAGAAATCAGGAGCCCGCCTGTAGAATGGAGGTTGTTATTTTTAAGTTGAAGAAATCAGGAGCCCGCCTGTTAGAACGGAGGTTGTTATTTTTAAGTTGAAGAAATCGGGAGCCCGCTTGTAAAACAGAGGAATACATTTCAAAGTCAACGCGGAATTCAATAACACTAAGGGTTACAATAAGAATCCCCTGCACAACAAGCTTTAAATCAAGGAAGCAGTATCCACAGCGGATTGAGCAAAATGATGAAAACTGGTATTCGGAAAAGCAGAAGGTCAGTATCATCCCCAAGTTTGCGAAAGAGTGAAGCACCAACAAATTAAAGAAGTCAGGAGCCCGCCTGTAAAATGGAGGTTGTTATTTTTAGTTGAAGAAGTCAGGAGCCCGCCTGTAGAACAGAGGAATACATTTCAAGGTCAAATCGGAATGCAATAATACCAAAGAAGAAATCAAGAACCCCCTGCGCAACAAGCTTTAAATCAAGGAATGTCGTGTCCCCAGCAGCAAGAACAAAACTGAAGATATAGATAAGAGTTTAGAGTTCATGTACCATAATTTAGTCTAGCTTCTTATTTTATTTTTTTTTTTCACGGTGTAATAAGGAGTTCAGTAAAGCAGTGGTAACAGCATGCAGCAGCAGTAACAGCGAGATCACAGCAGTCACGGTAGTCCCAGCTACCAAAACTTCCCGAACTACATTGACCTGATTCCCTTTTAGCCAGGCATATGTAGGAAACCTTTTGAAGCAAAGGTTCGGTAAAATTTTTGAAAAAATGCTTCTCACGGATTGTTCAAACAGGCAAAAATCGCTCGTATCCCCTCACTTGTCTTTGCACAAAAACTCTTCGTGTTTACGCGCAAAGAGAGGCAGTTGTGAGCACGTGATTTTTGCCTTGAGAGAAATACTCCCAAAGATTCAAAATAAAATAATTTTAGTTTTCTTGCAATTGTTGTGAATTTTGTGTTATTTTCTTGTATTATTTGCATTTTTATATGTGCCTATTTGCTTGTTTAAATAAATAGAATATAAAAAAAAATGCTGCATTTGTATATAAATTCAAGTTTACAATTAAGTTTATTATTTTTTTTTTCAGAAAATGAAAAGTCATGAAAAAAAACATGTGTTCTTTGCATTTTTTAAGCATTTAATATCCAAATCGTGTGATTTTAACATAATTGTGATTCATTATTATTTAGGGTTAATTGGGTTTGTTTTTAGGTAATTTAGTGTATAATTTGAGAAGGAAATCAAATTTGGGCCAAATTCAATTAAACCAACCAAAAGCCCAAATGGAATTAGTTCCAACCCAGTCCAATATTGTCACACCCTCACCCGGCCTTGTTTTTACTCAAGCGATTGATCTTGGCCATTGGATTCTTGTGATCCAACGGTCCAGATTATTCAATGCAATTAATATACCAAACCCCCCCTTCCAAGACCCAAAAACCATCTCATTCCCCCCAAAACCCTAAGTTCCTCTCGTTTTCTCCCTAGCCGCCACAAAACACTCTTTCTTCTTTTTTCTTCAACTCTCCAATAACACCCGCCGGAATGTTTCCCAAAAACAACCGCCAGGCAGTAATCCGGGAGCCACTCCCCACCTATGTTTTCGTTGCCATTATGCTCTTTTTCTTCTTCTGTGTGTATATGTATATATGTTTATATATATATATATAATAAATCTGGACGACTGATCGTTTGTCTCAATCCGGTTAGTCGATTTCAAATTTTTGTTCTTGTCCGTATTTTGTTAGTATTTTTAGATCCAAAATTATTGTATGTTGGTGTTGTGCATGATTTTCTAAAATTTTTGTTTAATTTTCTTAATTATTATTTGCATTTTTGTCCATACATATTTGTTTGTTAATATATATATATATATATATATATATATATATATATATATATATATATATATATATACACTTGCATTTGAATTTAGGATTTAATTAAGTAATTTTTGTTATCTTTGCATTTTTAATCAATATTGTGCGGTTTGATGTTTGATTGTTTGTGAAAAATTACTACTTAGAGTTAATTAGTAATCGTGTGTTTAATTTATTTTTATAATTAAAATTATAATTTTAGTTTTAATTCTTAAAATAAAACAAAGAAAAAAAAAGAAAGAAAAGTAGATTTAAATGGAGTTGAAAATCTGGATTGGGCCATTTCTTTAAGATAAAATTACAAGCCCAAAGGTTCAAACTCCTTACCCAGCCCAAATGTCATCTACCCAGACCCATTACCCGGATCAATCTCAGCCATCCATCATGTTAAATCCAATGACTCTCATTAATTCATCAATTTTTAATTACCCAAACCCCTCAAACACTCCTCATTTTCTGATTTTCCAAACCCTAGCCCCATTTTTTCAACCAGCCGCCGGCCATGGCCACACCCCACCTGCTCCTGCCGCCCGACCACCAGCGACCAAAATCGCCGTCGCCCAGCCTCCCGTCTAGCACCCTTCTCGCCACCGGTGGTACCAGTCGACCTCTCTCATCCAGCCGCCACACCAACGACCACCCCCAGCCGACGAACCCGCCGCAGCCGGCTTACTCTCACGCCGCACACACAGCACGCCGCCCAGTAGCCGCTACACCGGGAATCAACCAGCCGCACACCCTAGCTCTCTCCTCCGCCGGCCATGGCCTCAACTCCCATCTACACTCTTCAAATCGCAGCCGCCGGTGACCACTCTCAAAGCCGTCGCCGTCTCCATCGTCGTCTTCTTCGACTCCTCCAACTCCCACACCGGTGACCACTCTCCTCTATAGCCGCCGGTAACCAGCGAATTCCAACAACACAGTCGACATGGATACCCAAACCCCTAACAAGTTCGATAACAAGTACTACGTTGATCTCATGAATCGACAAGGACTATTCATATCGGATCAAGATCTGTACACGAATAGAAGAACTCGAGGCATTGTTACGAGTTTTGCTATTAATAAGTCACTTTTCTTTGAGGAATTTTTGAATTCTATGATCAAGATGGGGTGCTGATTTTTGGCTTATTTTGTTAGCTTTGTAATTACAATTTAATAGTGATAATGGTTGCTTGGGGATTATTCGTATGTGTTCAATCAGTTTTTTTTTTTTTGAGTGAAAATTGCACAAATCTTGCAAATATATACCTTCATTTTTTTTTTTGATGCTCCTAGGTTTTAAATTCAATCCGGTTAACTGAATAATTGTTCATTAGTGCTTTGACACTACAAGCTTTGATATTCAGAAGTCCAGTGAACATTATAGGAATAACAAGATTTGCTGTGACAGTAATGGGTGTGGTGCTTTACAGTGAAGTAACAGCACACTGATGATTCGTATGAAAGATTCAATCTTGATGATGTTAAAGAAAGTTACTACAATATACCACGTGCTATTACATTTTTTTAACAATTAGACAATTAATTGATTAGTTTAGGGGCTGCTGTTAGGTGCTATTACATTTTTTAACAATTATATAGGGTGGGTATTTTAGAGTTGAAAAAAAATGGGTCTAGTTGGACTTTAAGGGTTGGGGAATTGGACAGCTTTAGAATATTTTAATTAAAAAAGGGGGTGTGGGTTCTGTTTTTTTCATTCTATAAGAAGAAGAGCTGAGATTGAAAAAAAGAACGGACTGAAAAGCTTAGAGATTGAAAAAAGAGAGAATAGACGGATAGAAAAGAAAAGAGCAGACAGTGAGAAAAAAGAGAACATATACAGAGAGGTCTTGAATACTAAAAAAAAGACAGTGAGAATTTGAGAGTTCAGAATTATTTTAGTTACCTGTTTTGGTGCTGATGCTTGTTGTTATTAGAAATCTTTAACTGGTTTTAAAAATCTGTTACTGGGTTTGCTGTTGCTATTGTTGCACTGCTGGAATTATTGCTCATATTGATTATTTTCCTCTCCTCTTCCTGTTCAGGTATTCCCATGGACACCAGTCAAAGCATAGTCAAAGTTTGGACCCGACATTTGATTATGTATTAATAAAATTCGTGTTAAATTCTGAGTTTGTTTATTTTATGTTTTATATTTAAGATTAAGGATGTATTTTATATAACTATTTGACTATTGTACCTTGTTAAGTTTTTCTACTTTATTATAAATTTAGTATGTCAAGTATGAGTTAATAGCCATAATACGTAGTGTTAATAATAGTAACTTAATTAATTTGTTCAGTAATTGAGATCTAACAATTCGATAATTATTCATAGTTTTGTTTCACGACCGATTCAGATTAAGACTACGATTATATATACGTTTCGCGTAATATAATTGTAAACCTCTTTATTAATTGGAATATGCGTCTGCGCAATTTCGATTAGTTAATAATAAAATAGGATGCGGTTTACTAATTAACTTCAGTGTATAATTTATTAAAAGTAAGATTAATAGTAAGTTTCAATTAATTCATTCGCGGATTTTAATTGTTATTAGTGAAGTATTCCGTATAATTGCAATTTAAGTCTTAGTAGTATATATATATATATATATATATATATATATATATATATATATATATATATGTATGTATATAATTATGTATTTAATTTTATTATAGGATTCCTTTGTATCAAATTTTATTAGGCAATATGTAAATTAATGTTTAATCTAGTTAATGACGTCCATTAGCGATTAATTTCCTTAGTTTAAAAAATGATTAATTCAATTTAATTAAAAATGGTTAGTTTATTTTGATATATATCTTTTTATGTTATTTGTCATTTCAGAATTTAGTAATGCTTATTTATAAAATATGACACGAGACGGGGTTTTAATTAACAAAAGTTTGCTAAATTAATTGTAAAAATTCGATTAGAAATTTTATTATTTTGTTCAGCATGGGATAGTTGGTTTATTTTAATATATTACTTATACATGCCATAATTTATCAATAATTCGATTTAGTAAGGCATGACATAATTTTCTTTTGTGTTAATTTAATTATAATTTGTCAGTTGCACCTATTTTAATACGTTCATTAAGTTATAATTCCAATCACATTGTTTAATAAAGAAGATTCGTTTCCTCTTGTTTTTATTTATTTATACAAATCCATAAAAATGTAGCCATTTAGGAACTATTTTGTTAATATTTTCATATGACAATATAAGTGTTAATCTGGTTATGTTCAGTTTCTTTCGAATATTTAGTCGTCAAATTTTACCTTTTATTTACAAAAAATTCGAAAATTTATTTTATTTTATTTTGTAATTTCGAAATTTTATTTTATTTTACTTATAATTTCGAAATTTTATTTTATTTTTATTGGTAATTTCGAAATTGATTTTTTTTATATATATATATTTTATTCGAAAAAATTGTTTTAAAAGTAATTTCTCTTCCATCAATGTCGGTTAGTCTAGCAATTAGTGTGTTACATATTATTGATTCGTAATTAATTAGAATTTTTCTCTTTTAATAAATATTACTTAGATTACGGGACATGCCGTTTAGCAAATTCCACGGCTTTTCTCAAAAAATAATAATGCGTTAGCATCTTTAAGCGCGTATTTAATAATAATACCTCCCTAATTTCGGGTACACATTTATGTGACCCCAATCCAAATCCCGATGAAGTCGGAATATATCAAAAATTGCGGACACATTTATGTGACGGAATTAGAGATATATTCTCACGACATTATATTTTTCTTCTAACAATTAAAACGGTTTGGAGTGGTAGTTTGCACATTAGTTCATATTTGTATTAAAATCAGATAATCAAGCCAAATATAATAGTTGAGCGACCGTGCTAGAACCACGGAATTCGGGAATGCCTAACACCTTCTCCCGGATTAACAGAATTCCTTATCCGGATTTCTGGTTCGCCGACCATTAAATGGAGTCAAACCTTTTCTCAATTCAGGATTCAACCGGTGACTTGGGACACCATAAATCTCCCAGTGGCGACTCCGAATCTCTCAATAAATGAATCCCGTTTTAGTTGTCCTTTAATTGGAAAAACACCCTTTTATACTGTCACGACCCTAGTTCACCAATCGATAGCAGCCTCAGCAGTGTGGATGCAGAACTTAGTGGCTAAAATGTTGTGCTTGGTAATTAGAAAGACACTCCATCTGTTGGTCAACTAGATGGAGCTTTTGTGGTTCATTTTGTTGTCGTTTATGTTGTCCAAGTTATTCCCAGGGTTGTAATTCGGATTTTTTCTTGTGGTCAAACCCTCTTATCCTTTCATTTTATTTTGTCCAATTTCTTTGGTCATAGTATCTCATTTGGTGTTGTTTAGGTTTGTTCCAAGGGATGTAACCCAGTTTATTGTGCTTGTTTTGTTGTACAAACTCTTTCTCGGTCTGTGTAATGTAATCCTCAGTTTTTCGTTATTTCTAGTCATTTTTCTTTGATCTAAGTCTTTCCCATTTATAGTTCTTTTTCTGTCAACACTAGTGACATGACATTCGCGCATAATTGTCTGATATTTAAAACTTAGTTTAGTTAGTAAGCAATGAAATCATTTTGAAAGTAAGAACAGATGTGCATATTTTATTTGGAGTCTGATCCCTGTGAAACTGGCGCAAGTAAACATAAAGAAACCATAAAAGCAAGTTGGCCATATTGACAAGGGGGCCGTTCGTGGTAACGCAAGTGAGAGTATTTCCCAATGGTGCTTTAAAAATGACAAATGAAAAAGTGAATGTGTGGATATGGTTATCAAGTCTGGTAACACTAGAAGATATCGTGAATATGTTGTTTGCACTTGGCATGTTTTGAAGATTGGAATGACGGAGGCATTTTGTTCTGCTATCTAAACACTTTATCCTTCGTTAACCCTTTGAGCCTTATGTGTTTTCTTTCATACCCCTCCTTCGGAATTAGTTGCAAAGACTAGAAACACAAACTTGAAAGATAAAGAAAAAGAAAAAGAAAAAGAAAAGGGAAAAAAGAAAACAAGCAAAAACAACAAAAAGAAAAGAAAGAGACAAAGAAAATAAAAAAAATGAAAAGGAAAACTAGAACAACGAGAAATTGGGAACTATGTTTGACCTGATTCCTCAAAGAGGATACGTAGGTGCTTCACAGCTCGGTCATAGTGTAACAAAAAAAACCAAAAAAATCCCCAAGCTAGAAACTGGGGCAATAAAAGTTGTGTTTATAAAGGAAGATGTAGACTTCGAAGGTTGTAATTTTGAACCCATTTTGTTTTGTTTCGAGCCTTTAATACCATTTCTTTCTAGCCTTATCCAAATCCACATTACGGTCCAAAGAAAGACCTTTTGACTAGTCTTCAAAAGAGGCAAAGTCAGGCAATTGAAAGAGTCTTATCAGAACATAACACTCTGATCCCCAACAGAAAAGACTCTGATCCCCACCAGAAAAGACATAAGAGAGAGTCTTAGCGGTAACACCCTAATTCCCCACTGAAAAGTGAAGAGAGTCTTGTTGGTAAAAACCTTCACGGGCACCTTGAGGCGACTGTAAGTTGAGAGAATAGCCAAAATGAGAGAGGCTTGATAGTGAAAACCTTCGGGCACTAAAATTCGAATAAGAGTGAGAATCAGATGGAAAGCAACAGACAGAAATTGTGAAAGGCGAGTAACAACGGAAGATAGGGTATATGTGCACGTCATGACCATTAGAGTTGGTATCCGCGTTTGATAGGTTTTTATTTTTATTTTTATTTTATAATTTTTTAGAGTCATACTTTTATTTTTTTCCTTTTATCTTTCTCCTTTCATCGAAAAATTCCCCCCAACATAGTCTGTTTGTTCAAGACAAGTAAGCAATGACTTCAAAATTTGCCACTAGCCTTCTAATTATGCAATACAAGATCTGATTACAACGTCCAAGTGGTTAAGTTAGGAGGAACAAGTGCAAGGCCAGTGTCGAGAAGGATATTTCCCAGCAAGAGGAGATTGACAAAAGGATGGACCAGTGTCAAGAAGGATATCCCTCGCAGAAATCAAAGGTTATAGACCTCAAGGCCAAGGCCAGTGGACAAATCAAGAAAGAATAATGCGGAGAGCGAGGGACATAATTTGGGAAATTCATATGAGACTCAAGGGCCGGGGAAATGCTAGTATCCTAGCTATGCCACAAAAGAAGAGGGATATCCCTAGCAGAAAAAGTATTTCAGTGACACAGATAAATGAAGAAAGTAGTTCATTAGTAAAACATGCAAGATCCTCTAGCAGTGTCACAGTCATAGGAATGTGGGGGGTTAGATAAGAAGACTGGATGTAATGGTTGAGAGGTTTGTGAATAAGGAATCCTCGAGAAGGTCAGAAGGTATCCCCAACAGGGTTGAGAGAAAATAAAAGTTTTCAAGGAATATTTTTGAAACGAAAAAAGGAAGGAGGAGAAACGAGATTCCCCTAGTAGTGTTATCCCCACTGTTATCCCCTACAGTTCTCATAGGGATAAAACACAAGTTTTGAAGGAAGTAGTTTTGAAAGAGGAAGATGATACAAGTCCTAAGAGAAGCAGTTTCGAGGGAAGACGACAACAGTGTTATCACAAAAAAAAAATGATAAATCCCCAGCAGTTCTCAGAGGACTGAAACACAAGTTGTAAAAGAAGTAGATCTGAAGAAGGAAGATAGCACCATCTTTAAGGGAAGTAGTCTTTGAAGGAGGAAGATAACATATTTTGAAAAGGTGTTATCCCCAGCAGTTTACAGAAGAATGAAACACAAGTTGTATAACAAGTAGTTCTGAAGAAGGAAGATAGGACCATCTTTAAGGGAAGTAGTCTTTGAAGGAGGAAGATAACATATTTTGAAAAAGTGTTATCCCCAGCACTTTGCAGAGGAATGAAACACCAGTTTTGAGGGAAGTAGTTTTGAAGGAGGAAATCATCCCCCGCGAGAAAGAACAAAGCTAGTCTGTCTATAGAGGCAAAATCTTAGTCCGATAAATTTTTCTCCTAAGATAAAGATAAAATCTCAATCCGGTGAATTTTTCTCCTAATAAAAATATAAAATCTTAGTCCAATGAATCTTTCTCCTAAGATAGAAAATATTAGTTTGACGAATCTTTCTCCTAAGATAACAAGAAATGGGAAGCAACCGTTGGAAATAAGAAATCAGAAGGAAGGGGAGAGTTGGAAGGTTTCAAGTAAGATGAAAAAAAGGGGGGAGAAGCAACAATTGGGAAGTTTTGGACACAATATTAGGAAGTAGGAAGTAACAGTTGGAAAGCTGCAGATAAAATAACAAGGCATCAGTAGAAGTTTTCAGATAAAAGAGCAAGAAGTGGGAAGCAATAATGGAAGGTTTCAAGTAAGATCACACAAAAATAGGACCTAGTTTGATGAAATATCTTCTAAAGAAAAATCTTAGTCTGATCAATTTTTCACCTAAGATAAAGGTAAAAATCTTAGCTTGTTGAAACTTTCACCTAAGATAGAGAAAAATCTTAGTCTGTTGAAACTTTCACCTAAGATGAAAATCTTAGTCTGATAAATATTTTACCTAAGATAAAGGTAAAACTCCTAGTTTGTTGAAACTTTCACCTAAGATAAAGAAAAATCTTAGTCTGTTGAAACTTTCACCTAAGATGAAAATCTTAGTCTGATGAATTTTCACCTAAGATAAAGATAAAAATCTTAGTCTGTTGAAACTTTTACCTAAGATGAAAATCTTAGTCTGATAAATTTTTTACCTAAGATAAAGATAAAATCTTAGTCTGTTGAAACTTTCACCTAAGATACAAATCTTAGTCTGATGAATTTTTCACCTAAGATAACAAAAGGGAAAGGCATTATCTTTTTAAATTGCATTTGAAGTTTTAAATTATTGTTGAAGTCAGGTTCCCGCCTGAAGAACGGAAGGCATTATCTTTTTTAAATTGCATTTGAGGTTTTAAATTATTGTTGAAGTCAGATGCCCCCTGAAGAACGGAATGACCTTTTATTTTCTAAGTTGTTGTTGAAGTCAGGAGCCCGCCTGGTCTTGAAGTCAGTAACCTGCCTGAAAGGCAGAAGGTTACACCAGAAAATCCCCAGCATAAATTCAAATTCAGAAGTGAGGAGGAAGGCAACAATGGTCGGAAGAAGTTAGTCCAGGTTTTGAAGGAAAAACAATTTGAACCTCACAAGAAGGAAAGAAGCAGTCCAAGTTCGATAATCATACACTTATCTCGAGAATAAGAGAATTCACTTCAGAACACAATTCAGGTCAGCAACAAAAGAAGCTTGCTTAAAAAATGCGAGTTAATAGTCTGAGGTGATCAACATAAGTTAGTCACAATGAACAAAAAGAAAAAAGAGGCAAGAAGTCAATCCAAAACGCAGAAGCTAATGAAATTTATCCAAGACATGGTCAACGACATAAGAACTGCAGGCCTAGTCATGATCTAGAAAGCCGAAGAAGGATGAACTAGCACCTACATCTAGCAAGTATCAAGGTTCAACTTTAGAATCCGCATGAAGCACCAACCAGTACTCAAGATCAAGCTTTAGAAGACTCATATATAGGAATCTTGTAACTAGTAGCTGATAGGCTTATTTAGTCTTTTTTATGTTTTGATTTTTGATGTAATAGCAGGACCACAAACCGGAACCTCGACGGAATGGAACCTCGGTGGAACGGCACCTCGACTGGCTCTCCACCTCGGCATACTCCATATTCTCGCTCACTTCTGAACTACACGTGGCCTGATTGCGCCCAGCACACTGCTAGGCCAGCCCGACCAATCAACAGAATTCGCGAAGCTATTAGCTCACTCTTAACCATTTTAGGCATAAACAAATATAGAACAATAGTAGTAAAATAATCATGTGCGGGGATCACGTCCCAAAACAGTAACAACTCCCCAAGGACCAGGGGTCAAGAGTCAAGAGCCTCTAAAGAGTATACAAATGTAATAATGTCTACATCAATACTCAAGTGCGGAAATAGATGACAATACGAAAATAAAGAAATGCTGAAAAGAAAGTCAGGTCCTGCGGACGCGGCAACTACCTTGACTCCCCAGAAATATAACTCTGAGCAGCTACTGGATCAGGTCTGCTGTGAGGTACCTGGATCTGCACACAAGGTGCAGGGAGTAAAGTGAGTACTTCCAGACTCAGTGGTAATGAACAGGGGTAAGACATCACAGATAAAAAATCACAATATAGCACTATGTAAAGTTGTAATCAAATACCTGAAACAGAATCAATATCAACAGTATTTGTACCAACAAGTACCAGCAAAACAATATAACAACTATCAGATGTAGCTAAATGCAATGCAGTGCGTGATATGACCGCCATGGCGCATAGACTGATTCATTTGAGTACCTGTGCTCACTGTGGGGGTACAAACTCTGGAGGGGCTCCTACAACCCAAGCACAATATCATGATTTGCTGCGGCGCGCAGCCCGATCCACTTCCAATCAGCTATAATGCAATGCAGCCTCACAGGCACAGAAATAGTATTTGAAATCTCTTTTTATCATTTTCAGTAAAAACAATGTTTCAGAAATTCTAGAGTTTAGAAAAGCATTTTAGACAGTAATAGCTCAGGACTAGTATCAAAATAGCATGTCAATATCATAGAAACAGTAGAAACGTGCCTCACAGAATCCCAATAACTGGCTCATAGCCCAAAAAGTACACAACCATCCGAGAAGGAGGTTCACCGGCTCAAGAATAGCCAATATCACAATATAATATCATCGGGTCGGACTAAGCCATAGTCCCTAATCACAATCGTCACCGCACTTACAAGAGAGTACATGTCTCGCCGCTATACAGCGTCACAAAGTGGTATACCGGGGTTTCGAACCCACTAGTCATCACCCACATCCATTACTCACCTCCATATGGCTCGACGACTAATCCGCGATGCCCTTGCCATGAGAATTAAGCTCCACAGGCGTAGAATTTGATCAAATATAGTGGAAATACATCAAATTAGGCCAATGGGATGATACCTAGTCAAAACAACTCAATTTACACCAAAAACTACAAAGTTGCCAAAACCCGAATTTTGGTACGCTTCTCGAAAAATTACAAAAGTCACATATTCGGAACCCTTGTCTCAACACGAGTCTAGGCATATAAAATTTACCAAAATCGGACTCCATTTGTCCATTCAAATTAGTGATTTTCCATAATTTAGGCCTAGGGCTAAAATCTCCCTTTAATGTCCGGTTCGTAGTTCTAGATATTATTTTTGTATTTTGATTGCGCGTGCGTGTTCGTACGATGTTCTCACACTTGTGTGCATGTTTGGTTTGGAGCTCGAGGGGTTTGGGTGAGTTTTGGATACGCTATGGGTCGTTTTGGACTTAGAATTTCCAAGTTTCAGTCATTCTACTGGTGTCTTGCAGTGCACTTCGCGATCGCGAAGAGGAACTTTGGGCTGGGGTAATTTTCTTCTACACGAATGCGGAGAAGCAATCGCAAACATGAAGCATTGAAGGGATTACCCTTCACAACGTGACCCTTCACTAGCGAACGCGACCCCATCGATGCGAACGTGATGCTCAATCCTGCCATGCCTATGCGAACGCGACCAGAGCCACGCGAACGCGAAGGCTTAAAGTATGCTGCACATAATCTGCAAATTTTCTGCTGATTTTCTAAGTTCCAAATGCCCGGATGATGGTCCGAATTCACTCCGAGGCCCCCGGGACCCCAACGAAAACCACCAACATACTCCATAACACGATCATACAAACTTGTTCCAATCCTAAAAACACGCCCTTAAACACGGAAAACATCGAATCCACGCGAATTCACGCCTAAGTTTTCATTTAAACTTCCGCAACCAACATCCGATCAAAAACCCGACCAAACGACGTCCGAATGACCTGAAAATTTGCAGACATATCCAAAATCACATAAAGAAGCTACATAAATTGTTGGAATTCCATTCCGACCCCCGGATCAAAATCTCACCTACCGTTCGGATTTCGCCAAAATTCAACCTTAGCCAATTCAAGCCTATTTCTACACGGACCTCCAAATTCAATTTCGATCGCTCCCCTAAGTCACAAATCACCTCCCGGAACTACCCGAATCATCAGAATCCGATTCCGAGCCCTCTAGATGAATAGTCAACTCCAGGTTGACTTTCCATATTCAAGTTTCCTTCAAAAAGGCTATGTGCCTCATTGTCAATCCAATTCACTCCTAACTCACCCGATAGACTCTAACACTGATATAAAAGCATGAAACATATAAATGAAAGATAACGGGGTGATAATTCCTGTAATGACAGGCCGGGTCGTCACAAGGGGCATGGTCAGATTGTGTTTTGGAGGTCCGTAGCTAATTTATGCTTGAAATGCGTATAAAATTCAAGTTTACAATTAGGAGTAATTAAGTTTGTTTTACGAAAATGAAAAATCACAAAACATATGCATCATTTGCATTTTTAGCATTAAATGTCAAAATTGTACAATTTTGTTTTAATTTGTGTTTAATTGTGTATGATGATTGTTGTTAGAAATTAATTAGTATTTGTAATTTGGTTTATAATTTAATTTAGATTTAGGTTTGTCAATTAGTAAATAAGAAAAAATGAAGAAAAGAACAAAATCTGTTTGGGCAAAAAATACAGCCCACTGCACACACACCTTACCCAACCCAAATTACCCTCTTACCCAGTCCAAATAGTCTAGTCTTAAAGATAGGCGAAACGACGTAGTATGATGCTTTACCAATTATGATTTCCCATACCCAAGACCCATTTCATTTCCCAAACCCCTTCTCCCTCACTGAACTAAACACCCCAGGAACCCTAGAGACAACCCCGTTAGTCCGCCACCGCACTCCGCCGGCCGGAATTCGCATCCGCCAGCGGCATTCGTCCAAATACTCCCATTTTTACACCATAGCTTCCCCATAACCTCCTCTTTCCAAACCCCCAATCATCGTCCCTCGAATCCCAGCCATGTTGTTCGAATCTTAGATCAAAGATTCAAGCGATCAGTCACCAAACCCCACCAGTTTAACACCCTAAACTCGCCTCAACACTCCCATTCTAAATCCCCACTTCATCATCCTCTAATCATGGTAGAACTCGTTGAATTGAAAGTCGACTGAATGAACCCTAGAAGGACCAAAAAGAATTTGAGGTTGTAATCGACCTTAGTCAAGTGTTTTCAATGGAGAACACTTGATTAAGGTCCGTTTGGAACTCAAAAGTTCGAATCAATATTTTATTTTCACATTTTTCTTTTCTTTCTCATTACTTCAATTTCTCTTCTGCTTTCTGTTGTTCTATCTTTTAGTATTAGCCTTTGTTTTCTTTTGCTTCGTCTCCTCTGCCGCGTCTTAGTTTCAATACAGAAATTCATGAGTCTAGTATTAGGTTTCTCTATTTTAGTTCATGTTCGTTAATGTGCTCTAATTGTCTAATGCTTCTCTATCTGTTTTCTGTTCGATAATGCTTTTTGCTCTAATATTTGTTTGAATGGTTTATGTTGGATTTTCTGGTATTTGATGAGAATATTGGCCTGAAAAAATCATGTTAGCTTTTGTGAAAAGGGAATTTGAAGTCTGTTATTTTTCAAGTTTGTACAGACCTATACCTTAGTACTAGGTTTGTTGGTTTTGGTTTTAAAACTTTTTTTCTCATGTTTGATAATCCTTAGGAACTTGTAGAATTTAACTAAATGACTAAGCTATTGAATTGTTTAATCAAAAGGGACAAGTAGTGCAAAAGTACACCATGGCTAATACCTTTTAAAAAGCTGGAAATCAGAGAATATCATGGGAGAAATCATTTCTTTGATGTTATTAAGTGATCCTAAAGAGCTGGAATATGATGGGGAAATACATTTCTTAATAACCTAAGTGCTAAAACAGGCTGTAAAGTAGATAATTTGGGGGTAATAATAAGAAGGCTGAATGGGTGCACATGGGAGGGACTATACAAGTTGTAAAGAAATTGTTTCTTTAAATACACACACACTTTCATATTAGGAAGGGAGTTCGAGATAGTTTTCAGAGAACAGTTTCAGTTTTTAGTCCAACCTTAGCCTTGAGAGGAGCTATTTTTCCATTAAAAAAAAAGGGAAAATACTGTTACATTGGAAAAATGATGAACTCTGACAGTTGTTACTCATGATTTGTTCATTTTGGGGTTGAATCCTTGTTGGCTGGAGTTCAGAGTTTCATGTCGAGTAATTTTGGGTCAAGTTGAGTTGGTTTTGATTGAGTTTTGTTGTTGTTGAGATTTCAAAGGTTTAAGAGCTCAAGTTTGAGTCAGTTTGGGTGTAGTCATGTGGTCAGGTGGTTGAGCTCGCAGTTCTTGCTGATTTAAAAATCTTCGTGAGTTGTTGAGCTGTTCTGAATCCCATTTGCTATTGTTGTTGTGTTGTTGTTGTACTACTGCTGATTGATCCTTCTTTCTTCTTGTATTTCTAATACTAGGTACACAGTTTTAGCCTGTTTCCATGTAGCTATCACGACCCCAATCCCGGTCGTGATGGCGCTCAAGTAATTGCCATATTTTCTTTTATAAGTGACCATGTTGATTTGGTTCTGATCAGGACTTTTTTGTTCTTGAATGATTTGAATATTTTTAGATTTCTACGTAGTTTGAGTTCGTATTATATAATTCAGACTGCGTATATATTGGAATGTTAAATTTTAGAATCGAACTCGTCCCTTCTAAACCTGTAGATTCAATGAAGTGTAGTTAGAAATTTATGTTAGTTATAGTTAAGACCGGAAGTTGAGTCCAACATTAATTTTTAGGTTGTTGTTAGTACAAAGTCTAGGAATAATAAACAATTTTCGATTACTGGAATGGTAAGTTTAGTCTGAATTAGTTGGTAACTAGTTAATGGTTGTTAAGTTTAAGACATTAGCCTATTACTATATAATGTTACTAAAATCAAAGTTGCTCAATCTGCTCATTTAGGATTTGAAGTCATAATTAGTATTGTTAAAATCAAGTCACGATTCCCGTGTGTTACTCATTTTAGTATTACCAAGAGCTTACCAGTAGGCAAATAAGTGAAAGCATCTAGGTCAAAAAATGTGTATAAAACAGCTAGTGTTCAGTTAACTTGTATAAGTACATATTATTCCTCATCATCTGTTTTGAATGCCTATGGGAATGATTTGAAATAACCTGGCCTATCTTTGTTTCGTTGTTGAAAGTCCGAGTGCGTAGCCGAAATTTTTTTGTGTTAGAATATGTGAATTCTATAAAAAATTTAAAGAATTTTGATATTAATATTGATATAGTTGACTTTGATCAATATTTTTGGTAAATGAACCCGGACCGGTGATGTGATAGTCCCGGGAGGTCCGTAGAAAAATATGAGACTCGGGCATGTTCCCGGAGTCGAAATCCGAGGTCCAGAACCCCGGTAGAAGAATTTTTCCGTTAAATTATTTTTTGAAATTAATAAGGAAAAATGGAAATGTAAACGAGTTAGAAAATATAGGTATCAGGCTCGTATTTTGGTTCCTACGCCCGGTACAAGACTATATATTGTTTAAGCGCTTCCTGCAAAGTTTGATGGAAATCGAACGTCGTTTGACGTGTTTTGAACTATGAGTTCCAAGTTTGAAAGTTTATAAAGTTTAAAAGAAGAAATCATGAATTTTGAGGCTTGATTCTATGTAAATGATGTTATTTTGGAGATTTGATCGCGCGAGCAAGTCCGTAGGATATTTTTGAGGTTATGTGCATGTTTGGTTTGGAGCCCCGAGGACTCGGGTGAGTTTTGGATAGTCCACGAGTTGCACTCTTGCATTTTTGAAAAGCTGGTATTCCTCGGTTCTGGTATCTTTGGTGAGTTTGAGTCAATTCGGATTGAGTTTGGTTGGAAATAAGACAAATAGTCACTAAGAAGAAGGAATAGTTTGGAAAAGTCAACTGGATGTTGACTTGTGAGTTAGAGAGCTCGGAATCGAATTCTGATGATTCGGTCAACTCCGGGAGGTCATTTGTGGCTTAGGAGAGCGATCGGAATTGAATTTGGAGGTCCGGTGTAGTTTTAGGCTTGAATTGGCTAAGGTTAAATTTTGGCGAAATTCGAACGGTAGGTGAGGTTTTGATCTGGGGCTCGGAATGAAATTTCAAGAGTTGCAGTAGCTCTGTTAGGTGATTTTGGATATGCGTGCAAAATTTCATGTCATTCGGACGTCGGTTGGTTGGGTTTTTGATTGAATGTTGGTTTCGGAAGTTCTAGATGAAACTTAGGCTTGAATCCGCTTTGATTCGATGATTTTCGTGTTTAAGGGCGTGTTTTTATGATTGGAACAAGTTTGTATCGTGTTTTGGAGTAGGTTGGTGGTTTTCGTTGGGGTCTCGAGGGCCTCGGGATGAATCCGAGGGTCCAAACGGACCATGTTTTGTCATAAATTCAGTATTATTCTCGTTGCACAATTTTTGGGGGTTTGTCTTTATATTACCTCGGAGTATCTTGTCTGAGGTTAAGAGGAAATGTAGGAGCTGTCTTTGGGATAATGATAGGAAAGTGGCTCAAGTAGTTTGGAATAGTGTCTGTGTACCAAAAAATTTGGAGGTTTAAATACAAGATGTTGGAAGCTGTGCGATCGCGGAGGGTGTGTCACGGAAAAATTGGCCGATCAAATTTTGTGCATCGCGATTGCGTGCCAAGGGCCGCGATCGCATAGAGCATTTTTGGAGCCTGGAAAGTTTGTGCATCGCGATCGCGAGCCAGTGGCTACGATCGCATAGAGTAAACTGACTGTCAGTATATTAAAAGACCAGAACAGTGTATTCGCGACTCATATGCCCAAAACCTCCGTTTTTGAGTTCTTAGAGAGCATATTGACGGGAATTGAAGGGGATTTCACCGGGTAATCATCGGAGGTAAGTTCTATGGTCTAAATACGTGATTTTTCCTTAGAATCGTCTATTATTTCACCGAAATTGGGAGAATTAATGGGGGAATTTTGCCCTAAGCCTGAGTTATTGTAAAACATCGATTTGAATGGGCAAACGAAGTCCGATTTTGGAAAACTTTATATGTGTGGACTCGTTTTGAGATAAGGATTCCGAAAATGTAACTTTTGTAATTTTTCGAGAAGCGTATCGAAAGTCGGGTTTTGGCAACTTTGTGGTTTTTGGTGTAATTCGAGTTGCTTCGATTGGGTAATGTTCCATTAGCCTATTTTGATATATTTGTACTGATTTTGGCTAGCTTTCGACGCACGTGGTGGCTGGTTCGAGGAGCTAAGGCATCGCGGGCTTGAGTTTTCGCCGGATCGAGGTGGTTAATACTTGTAAATGATGTCCCGAGGGTTAGTAAACCCCAGACTTGCACATCCTAGTGCTGTATTGAGGTGACTTGCACGCCGGATAACTGACGTGGGGTAGAGCACCATTAGGGATTGTGACTTGTCCCGTCCCGCGTAATGAATAATAACACCTAATTGCTTGAAATTGAATTGACATCCTAATAAAAGATATTAATTATCATGAATTGGACTATTTATCATGCTTGGGCTTCGTGCCGATTATTTGAATTCTTCAGGGATTGGTATCACTGTCTTGATAACACTGTGCATATTTTTATCTCAATTTAAAGTTTCAAATGGTATTTTGCTACTCAGCATTTTTATAAAGTTATGAAGAACTTGAACAAGGTCTTAATGACATTTTTAGCTGTGAGCTAATGTGATACTGTTGCCCGAGGGGCTTTCTTGATTATTTGTTAGGCTGATTGGGGCCGAGGGCCATATGTTAGGGCATGACGATTTATGTGAGCATATGCATACACATGCATGGATCGGACTGCACGCCGCAGTGACTATGCATGGATCGGGCTGCACGCCGCAACAAGAGTGACATTGATATTGCGCTTGGGCTATAGGAGTCCCTCCGGAGTCTGAACCCCCACAGTGAGCGCGGGCGCCTTTGCATGGATCGGGCTGTATACCACAACGTCATATGCATTGCATGGAGTACATACATTGGTTTATTTGTACTACATGGCATAACATATAGCACTCATACATTATTGGCACACATGCATTATTTGCCTTATTGATCAGATCCCCTGGCGGAAATTGTTAAGGAGTGTTGAGCCCAAGGGGCTGATTTGAGTGCATACTTGCACTGCTTGAGGTTGTACCTAGGTATTGGTATGTTATCATGAAAGAAAGAAATCTAAAAAATGAGATTTCTAAATAATCTAGTTACATAAGCTGAAAAGGAATAAAAGATAGGTTATTGGAGTTTAAAGATAGTTCTGTATTGTGTGGCATGAGATAGTGCTTTGCGTGGTTTTCTTTTCTTCGACATTATTTACTTTTATTACCTTTGAGTTGGAAGTACTCACACCTGACTCCCTGCACCTTGTGTGCAGATTCAGGTACATCCCAGCAGACCTGACACATAGCTGCTTGGGAGATTGCTTTTGGACAGTCGAGGTAGCTGCCAGCGTCCGCAGGACTTGACTCTCTAGTTTATCCTTATTTTTGTTGTCTATCCCACACTTGTGCACAGTTGTATACACTATCACAGTTTATAAATTCTGGTAGAGGCTCATGACTTGTGACTCATGTTCTGTTGGGAGGTTGTGCTGGTTTGGGATGTCTAATCCCGGTGTTTTGATATTTCCTTATTATAATTATATCATTCTTTATGCTTAAAAGGGGTTAAATGTGAGTTGATAGCTCCGTGTTTCTGTTGATTGGTCAGGCTAGCATAGCAGTGTGCTGGGCGCCATCACGATCGGGTTTTGGGGTCGTGACAAGTTGGTTCGCGAACGCGTCGCCACATTGCGAACGCGAAGAGTCAGGTTGGTAAAATGAAAATCCCGCTACTGGAATGGGATATTTCCCAAAAGTTTTGCCCAAAAACTCCTAACCCTAACTCCTTTTCGGCCAAATTAAAAAGAAGTGCAAAATAGTTAGATTCTTCTTGAAATCTTCTCCATTGCCAAGGTATGTAATTGTCACGACCCAAATCCGGTCGTGATGGCGCCCAACAAACAAGCTAGGCCAGCCAACCAACAATAGCACAATGCCAGTCCCCAAATGGACAACCCAATAAGAATATATGAGTTTAAGAACTCCAATAATAATAGTAAAGAACAAAACACTGACACTCCCAAAGATCCGGAGTCACAAGTCTAGAGCCTCTATCAAAACCCAACAGGAAATAGAGAGTACGATATAGAAGTACTCAAGTCTGAATACAAAATATACAATAACAACTGGAATGAGAGGAGAAGCTAGGCTCTGCGAACGTAGGCAGCTACCTCAGCAACTCGATGTGACAATGTAAACGCTGGAGATGTCCGCCTACTGCTCCTGTGTACCTGAGTCTGCACACAAAAGGTGCAGGGAGTAGGGGTGAGTACTAAGTACTCAGTGAGTAACAAATATATATATGTAGCTGACAGTAAGAAATCCACAAAATACCACAATATGAAGCTACACTACGGTCCGAATCTCCTACGAACTAGCAACAATAATACAATACAGCTACCATAGAGTAATTAAACAAATACAGATGCAATACAATGCACATAACCGCTACGGCGTGTAGCCCGATCCAATTTAACGTCGACGGCGCTCACTGGGGGTGTGTACAGACTCCGGAGGGGCTCCTACGGCCCAAGCGCAATACTGCTGCGGCGTGCAGCCCGATCCTCATATCAACCACTGCGGCGTGCAGCCCGATCCCATACTCAGTCCACAATAAGCAATTAAGTCACAAAACAATTCATTTTCCTTATTTCCAGTTCTCAATTCATAATTCATGAAAAATACTTTAACTTTATTAAGTTTGTAAAAGCCGGTGACTTATCATTTCAAAAGTGTTTTCACTTTCCAGGACTGAGATCAGTGATTTCAGCAATCTTTAGCTATCACATAAATATTGTCCTCTAAGGACGCTACAGATCGGCACAAGGCCCCAAACAAGGCTTACAGCCCACAAATATAGCAAATACAGTGTATTTCCAACACTAACATCATATTATTCTTTCCCGGGATGGACCAAGTCTCAATCCCCAATCACAATCAATCCCGCACCTGCCACGGTGTGCGAGCCACGCCCTATTAGCGTCACAATGTGCTAAGCCGGGGTTTCGAACCCTCAGGCTACAATATACACAAACTACTCACCTCTAACCGGTCGTCGAATCGTCCGCGATGCCTTTTCCTTTGAATTTCGATGCCTCGTGTGTAGAATCTAGTCAAATAACAATAATTATATCAATTACGGGTCAAAGAATCATAACCCACTTCAATTCATATGAAATTCCCAACATTATACCAAGTTGGTAAAACCCGACTTTCGGTACGATTCTCGAAAATTTACGAAAGTCACATATTCGGAACCCTCATCTCAATACGAGTCTAAGCATATTAATTTTACCAAAATCGGACTCCATTTGCTCATTCAAAACCTTGATTTTCTAAAGTTCAAACCTAGGGTTAAATCTTCCATGAATCACCCCAATTCTTCCATTTTCATGATATAATTGCATGATATTATCAATACTAATCATAATATGAGTTCATAGTTGATTACCTGATGATTTCCCTTGATTTCTCCCTCAAAATCGCCCAAAGTCGCCCTTAAGCCGAGACCCCCAAATGTTGAAATGTTTCTGAAATTTTCTAACTTCTGATACACTTAACTTACAGCGATTTCCGCTTCTGCGGAAGAATTTCCGCTTCTACGCGTCCGCTTCTGCGGAGAATCGATCGCTCCTGCGGATATTTCCGCTTCTGCGGCTAGACGTCCGCTTCTGCGGACTCGCCTAAGCGGCTCCCCTTCCGCTTCTGCGATGGCCGCTTCTGCGGCTCCCCGTCCGCTCCCGCGTTTCCGCTTCAGCGGAATATGCTCCGCTTCTGCGGTCGCCGCTTCTGCGGCTCCTGGTCCGCTTCAGCGCACCCGCTCCTGCGCCCAAAATTCCGCAGGAGCGGAAACAACAGAAGCAGTGCACCAGTTTCTGCAATTTTCCATATTTTTCTCCCGATTAACCATCCGAAAACACCCCGAGGCCCCCGGGACCTCGTTCAAACACACCAACACATCCTAATTCCTTATTCGAACTTGTTCCAATCATAAAAACACCATCCTAAACATCAAAATCATCAATTAACCACGGATTCAAGCCTACGTTTCTTAAAAACTTTCAAAACTAACATTCAACCCAAAACCCGATCAAACGATGTCCGAATGACCTGAAAATTTGCAGACATATCCAAAATCACATAACGAAGCTACAGAAATTGTCGGAATTCCATTCCGACCCCCGGATCAAAATATCACCTACCATCCGGTTTTCGCCATAATTCGACATTCGCCAATTCAAGCTTAAAACTACACCGGACCTCCGAATTCAATTCCGATTGTTCTCCTAAGTCATAAATGATCCCCCGGAACTAGTCGAATCATCGGAATCCGGTTCAGAGCACTCTAACTCAATAGTCAACTCTTGGTTGACTTTTCATATTCAAGCTTTCTTCAAACATGCTATTTGTTTCATTTTCAGTCCAAATCACTCCTAACTCACCCAATATATTCTAATACTGATTTAAAAGCATAATATATGTAAATGCAAGGTAACGGGGTGGTAATTCCCGTAACGACGGGCCGGGTCGTTACATTCTCCCCAACTTAAACAAACGCTCGTCCGCGAGCGGGTTAAAAAACATACCTGGAGCATCAAACAAGTGTGGATATCTGCTCTGCATTTCCTGCTCGGTCTCCCAAGTTGCTTCCTCCACGGGACGACCTCTCCACTGCACTTTTACTGAAGCTATGTCCTTAGATCTCGGCTTACGAACCTGTCGACCCAAAATGGCTACTGGTTCCACATCATAAGTCAAATCCTCATCTAGCTGTATCGTGCTGAAGTCCAACACATGAGACGGGTCTCCGACATACTTCCGGAGCATAGATACATGGAACACCGGGTGAACTCCCGACAAACCGGGTGGCAAAGCAAGCATATAAGCCACCTCCCCAACTTTCCTAAGCACCTCAAAAGGTCCAATAAACCTTGGGCTCAACTTCCCTTTCTTTCCAAACCTCATAACACCCTTCATAGGCGAAACCTTCAGCAACACCTTCTCACCTACTGAATAGGACACATCTCGGACCTTCCGGTCTGCATAACTCTTCTGACGCGACTGAGCTGTGCGAAGTCTCTCCTGAATCACCTTCACCTTATCTAAGGCATCTTGGACTAACTTCTGTCCCTAACAACCTAGCCTCGCCGGGCTCGAACCAACCGACTGGAGACCTACACCGCCTCCCATATAAAGCTTCATACGGTGCCATCTGAATGCTGGACTGATAGCTATTATTGTAAGCAAACTCCGCCAAAGGCAAATAATAAGCCCATGAACCACCAAAATCAATGACACAAGCACGCAACATGTCCTCCAATATCTGAATAGTACGCTCAGACTGCCCATCCGTCTGTGGATGAAATGCTGTGCTCAACTCTACCTGTGAACCCAACTCTCGCTGAAATGTCCTCCGGAACTGAGATGTGAACTGGGTACCTCTGTCTGATATAATGGAAATAGGAACTCCATGCAATCTTACTATCTCACGGATGAATATCTCTGCCAACCGCTCTGAGGTATAGGTAGTACACACTGGGATGAAGTGAGCTGACTTAGTCAACCTATCCACCACCACCCAAACTGAATCAAACTTCCTCGCTGTCCGAGGGAGTCCACTAACAAAGTCCATAGTTATTCTTTCCCACTTCCACTCCGGAATATCAATTCGCTGGAATACACCACCAGGTCTGCGATGCTCATACTTGACCTGCTGACAGTTTAAA
This sequence comes from Nicotiana noctiflora, assembly GCA_032618575.1. Taxonomy (NCBI): domain Eukaryota; kingdom Viridiplantae; phylum Streptophyta; class Magnoliopsida; order Solanales; family Solanaceae; genus Nicotiana; species Nicotiana noctiflora. Next base: position 103,548 of record JASVEL010001823.1, read on the forward strand.
CACCGAGCCACATGGCTCACAATATCTTTCTTCATCTTTCTCCACCAGTAATGCTGCTTCAAATCCTGATACATCTTCGCGGCTCCTGGATGAATAGAATACCGCGAGCTATGGGCCACTTCCAATATCAACTCACGAAGGCCATCAACATTGGGCACACATATCCGGCCCTGCATCCGCAATACGCCCTCACTATCAATAGTGACATCTCTAGCATCATCATGCTGAACTCTGTCCTTAAGGACAAGCAAGTGTGGATCATCATACCGACGCTCTCGAATACGATCATATAGAGAAGAACAAGCTACTACATAAGCCATCACCCGACTGGGCTCAGAAATATCCAGCCTTACCATCTGATTAGCTAACGCCTGAACATCAACTGCTAGGGGTCTCTCCCCAACTGGAATATACGCCAAACTGCCCATACTAATGGCCTTCCGGCTCAATGCATCAGCCACTACATTGGCTTTCCCGGGATGATACAAGATAGTAATATCATAGTCTTTAAGCAATTCAAGCCATCTCCGCTGCCTCAAATTTAAATCTTTTTGCTTAAACAAATGCTGAAGGTTGCGGTGGTCCGTATATACATCACAAGATACACCATATAGATAATGCCTCCAAATCTTCAAGGCATGAACAATAGCGACTAACTCCAAATCATGAACGGGGTAGTTCTTCTCGTGGGGCTTTAGAACTGGCGAGAAGCATACGCAATAACTCTACCCTCCTGCGTCAACACACAACCGAGTCCAACTCGTGAGGCATCACGATATACGGTATATGAACCCCTGAGGCCGAGGGTAACACAAGTACTTGGAGCCGTGGTCAAAACCTCCTTGAGCTTCTGAAAGCTCTCTTCACATTCATCAGACCACACAAATGGAGCATTCTTCTGTGTCAACTTAGTCAATGGTGAAGCAATAGATGAGAAATCCTGAACAAACCGACGATAATAACCTGCCAAACCGAGAAAACTACGAATCTCTGTAGCTGAGGAAGGTCTGGGCCAATTCTGTACTGCCTCAACCTTCTGAGGATCAACCCTAATACCATCACTGGACACTATATGTCCCAGAAAACCCACAGTATCAAGCCAGAACTCACACTTAGAGAATTTCGCATAAAGCTTCTCTTCTCTCAACCTCTGCAATGCCACTCTCAAATGCTGTGCATGCTCTTCCTGGCTGCGTGAGTATACCAAGATATCATCAATAAACACAATCACAAAAGAATCAAGGTACGGCCGAAATACACTTTTCATCAAGTGCATGAATGCAGCTGGGGCATTAGTTAGCCCGAAAGACATCACCGGGAACTCGTAGTGCCTATATCGCGTCCTAAACGCTGTCTTCATAATATTCGAGTCCCTGATCTTCAACTGATGATAGCCGATCGAAGATCAATCTTAGAAAATACACTAGCTCCATGTGGCTGATCAAATAGGTCCTCGATACGAGGTAATGGGTACTTATTCTTCTCTGTTACTTTGTTCGATTGCCTATAATCAATGCACGTTCTCATTGTGCCATCTTTCTTCTTCACGAACAACACGGGTGCACCCCGAGGTGACACACTTGGACGAATGAAACCCTTATCTAAGAGTTCTTGAAGTTGTTCCTTCAATTCTTTTAACTCTGCTGGTGCCGTACGATAAGGAGGAATAGAAATGGGCTGGTGGCCGGCACCAAATCAATACCAAAATCAATATCTCTATCGGGCGGCATGCCTGGGAGTCTGCTGGAAATACATCCGGAAACTCCCTCGCAATGGGAACCGAATCAAGGCTGGGTGTCTCGGCCTCAACATTTCTAATGAAGGCCAAATAAGACAAACAACCCTTGCCAATCATTCGTCGAGCCTTTATATAAGAAATCACCCTGTCGGACACATAATCGGTCAAGCCACGCCACTCGAACTGACGTCGCAGCTCCTCTCTCTGAGACTGAGGCACGTACTTCTCCAAAAATACCGTGGAGAACTCCTGCCAAGTGAGGGGCACTGCCCCAGCGGGCCTACGCCTCTCAAAATCCTCCCACGACTGGAAAGCTGCACCTGTGAACTGGAAAGTGGTGAATGAAACACCGCTGGACTCTAGAATACCCGCGGTGCGAAGCATACGGTGACATCTGTCCAAGAAACCCTGGGCATCCTCGCCCTCGGCTCCACTAAATGTCGGAGGCGGGTAGCCTCTCGAATCTCTCCAAACGACGGCTCGCTCGTCGTCGGGCATACGCGGAACCACATATGCGGGAGCCGGTGCAACGGGTGCAGCGGGCTGAACTAGCTCGGGTGTGTGAGCCACGGGGGTGCGATTCCCTCCCCCTGCACGCGAAGATGATGCTGCGGCCGATGGCGGCGACTACTGTGCCAATCTCGTGCACGGCGATAATATACGAGCCAAGGTCTCCCCGAAGACCCGGTATCACGATAGGCACTGCCGGTGCCCGAACCTGAGCTGTCGGAGCGTTCGCCGGCTGGAATACGGTCACGAGTACGGTCAACCGGTGGGTCGGCCCAGTGCTGCTGCCCTACCTCTACCATGACCACGGCCTCTGGGTGCCAATGGTGGTCGTCGCCACGTCCGTTAGCTCGTGTTCTCGCCATCTGCGAGAGAATAGAATATGGAAAGATTTAATTTCATGATAACACAAATCGCACGATATGAATTCAAGAAAATGAGGTTTTCCTAAAGTTTCTGTAGCCCTTCGAAGATAGATACGGACGTCTACGTACCGATCTGCGAAAGCCTACTAAACCGGCTCATGACTCGCGAGTCCTAATAACCTAGAGCTTTGATACCAACTTGTCACGACCCAAATCCGGTCGTGATGGCGCCCAACAAACAAGCTAGGCCAGCCAACCAACAATAGCACAATGCCAGTCCCCAAATGGACAACCCAATAAGAATATATGAGTTTAAGAACTCCAATAATAATAGTAAAGAACAAAACACTAACACTCCCAATGATCTAGGGTCACGAGTCTCGAGCCTCTAAGCAAAAACTTGATAATAATAATATCTGAACGAAATACTCAAGTCTCAAAGTATATATATATATAAATAAAACTGGGATAAAGAGTAGCCAGGTCCTGCGAATGTCAGCAGCTACCTCAACAAGTCTGATAACTCTGTAAAACGAGACTCCTCAGCTAAACCTCCAGCGTACATGAATCCGCACACAAAGGTGCGGGGAGTAGGGGTGAGTACTAAGTACTCAGTGAGTAACAAATATATACGTGTAGCTGACAGTGAGAAATCCACAAAATACCACAAAATGAAGCTACACTACGGTCCGAATCTCCTACGAACTAGCAACAATAATTCCATACAGCTACCACAAAGTAATCCAACAAATACAATTGCAATGCAATGCACATAACTGCTACGGCGTGTAGCCCGATCCAGTTTAACGTCGACGGCGCTCACTGGGGGTGTGTACAGACTCCGGAGGGGCTCCTACAGCCCAAGCGCAATACTGCTGCGGCGTGCAGCCCGACCCTCATATCAACTACTGCGGCGTGCAGCCCGATCCCATACTCAGTCCACAATAAGCAATTAAGTCACAAAACAATTCATTTTCCTTATTTCCAGTTCTAAATTCATAATTTATGAAAAATACTTTAACTTTATTAAGTTTGTAAAAGCCGGTGACTTATCATTTCAAAAGTGTGTTTTCAATTTCCAGGACTGAGATCAGTGATTTAAGCAATCTTTAGCTATCACGTAAATATTGTCCTCTAAGGACGCTACAGATCGGCACAAGGCCCCAAACAAGGCTTACGGCCCACAAATATAGCAAATACAGTGTATTTCCAACACTAACACATATTATTCATTTCCTGGGATGGACCAAGTCTCAATCCCCAATCACAATCAATCCCGCACCTGCCACGGTGTGCGAGCCACGCCATATTAGCGTCACAATGTGCTAAGCCGGGGTTTCGAACCCTCAGGCTACAATATACACAAACTACTCACCTCTAACCGGTCGTCGAATCGTCCGCGATGCCTTTTCCTTTGAATTTCGATGCCTCGTGTGTAGAATCTAGTCAAATAACAATAATTATATCAATTACGGGTCAAAGAATCATAACCCACTTCAATTCATATGAAATTCCCAACATTATACCAAGTTGGTAAAACCCGACTTTCGGTACGATTCTCGAAAATTTACGAAAGTCACATATTCGGAACCCTCATCTCAATACGAGTCTAAGCATATTAATTTTACCAAAATCGGACTCCATTTGCTCATTCAAAACCTTGATTTTCTAAAGTTCAAACCTAGGGTTAAATCTTCCATGAATCACCCCAATTCTTCCATTTTCATGATATAATTGCATGATATTATCAATACTAATCATAATATGAGTTCATAGTTGATTACATGATGATTTCCCTTGATTTCTCCCTCAAAATCGCCCAAAGTCGCCCTTAAGCGAGACACCGAATGTTGAAATGTTTCGAAATTTTCTAACTCGATGCACGCAACTTACGGCGATTTCCGCCTGCGGAAATATTTCCGCTCTTACGCTCCGCCTCTGCGGAGATTGGACCGCTCTGCGGTAAGATTCCGCTTCGCGGCTAGAAGTCCGCACGCGGACTCGCCCGGCGGTTCCCCGCCCGGCCGCGATGCGGCTTCGGCGGCTCCGCTCCGACCGCGGAGGCCGCCTCTGCGGCTCCCCGCCCGCTCCGCGATGCCGCTTCGGCGGCTCCTTTCGCTTCTGCGGTCGCCGCTCTGCGGCTCATTTCCTTCCGCGCACCCGCTCCTGCGTCCAAAAGTCCGCGGGAGCGGAAACAACGAGAGCGATACCATTTTCCGCAATTTTCCATATTTTGCTCCCGATTAACCATCCGAAAACACCCCGGCGCCCGGGACCTCATTCAAACACACCAACACATCCTAATTCCTTATTCGAACTTGTTCCAATCATAAAAACACCATCCTAAACATCAAAATCATCAATTAACCACGGATTCAAGCCTACGTTTCTTAAAAACTTTCAAAACTAACATTCAATCCAAAACCCGATCAAACGATGTCCGAATGACCTGAAAATTTGCAGACATATCCAAAATCACATAACGAAGCTACAAGAATTGTCGGAATTCCATTCCGACCCCCGGATCAAAATATCACCTACCATCCGGTTTTCGCCAAAATTCAACATTCGCCAATTCAAGCTTAAAACTACACGGGACCTCCGAATTCAATTCCGATTGTTCTCCTAAGTCATAATTGATCCCCCGGAACTGGTCGAATCATCAGAATCCGGTTTCCGAGCACTCTAACTCAATAGTCAACTCTTGGTTGACTTTTCATATTCAAGCTTTCTTCAAACATGCTATTTGTTTCATTTTCAATCCAAATCACTCATAACTCACCCGATATACTCTAATACTGTTTTAAAAGCATAATATATGTAAATGCAAGGTAACGGGGTGGTAATTCCCGTAACGACGGGCCGGGTCGTTACATTCTCGGTACATCAGGACAGGCTCATACTAAGTGATATAATCTCTATGAGTTCATGTCGGGCCAGTCGGGAGGACTTAAGGCCAGATCTTTGTCTATGACATGAGCACCAAGGTGTTGATTTTGTGAGCTAGTATTATGAAATTTATATGACCGGTGTTATCCCTAACAGTGGAAATGGTAGCTTAATAATGTACGAGCTGTCAAGTGTTAGATTCTTATTGTGATTCGTTGTGTAGCCCCTAGCTATGGGCGTGGTGAATATGTTCATGTCTCTTAGTGGAAAGGTCATGTACTAATTTTGATAATATAATTCATGTAGTGTTGAGATTCATGTTGTTGATATGCATTGTGATGTCTTGTCGAGTTGCGGATGTATTGTTATGATGGTTTTGGTGATTCTCTGGCAGGTGGATAGGCCAAATTACAAAGGAAACTCTGTCGAAATTTTTGGAAAATTTGGGACTTAGAAAAGATTTTGTCACCTAAAGAGTAGGCTCAACAATTGTGTGTGTATAAATGCAAGAATTGCAGAAAAAATCAAGGTCTCTAATGATTCGAGTCTTTGTCGGGGCTTGTAAATGACTTGAGTTTAATCTCACTATAACATTGTGGCATCATTTGAGCAATAATGCTATGAGTGGTTAAAAGTGCTTTGATGTATGGCTTCGAGCCAAGTTGGGAGGTTGCTATTAATTAACTAATTGCACGGTTGTTTGTTATGTGGGTACTGTCTTTAAGTATGTTGGGAAAATTCTGACAAGGTCATGGCGCTTCGTAGATGTGAAGAAATATTAGGATGATTTGTACTGCTGTTGGTAAAGAATGTTCGGTGTATAGAAAAGAAAGATAGCTAATTGTATCTGTATGTAATCATGTTCTGCGGTGTCAGAGTTCTAACAAGACACGAGTGGTTCTGTTCAATAAGATAGTTGAATTGCAGCTGAATAAGGGTGAATGACGCTCGAGAATGGTTTTGCAGTGTTCAAGATTTTAGTTGTAACAGTCAGGTGTCTTAAGATTATGTATGTGTCTAAAGACTGTGGTTTCGTTAGAAGAAATCGAGACTTGTGGTATGTTATGTTAATTATGGGATTTTATGTATCCGTATTGGAAAGTAATGATAAAAAATTCAAATCGCAAGAAGTTCTTCAAAATAAAGTATTGTAGAATGTTGGTACTTCTAGGAAATATTGTGAGAGTATTCAGTGGCCTATGGGTCTTAAGACTGTGTGGTCTTATGTACAAGTCTCGTGTGGTAACATGAGTTGAGGTATTGTGGTGCTACAGTAAAGGCTAATATTAAACTAAAGATGAATCAGAAAGGAATTAGGTAAATGGAAAAACTTGTTAATAAACTGAAACGGTATTGATAAGGATATGATTAATTCCTGGTATGTGTTCGAAGTAATGAGTCTTGCAGATATGGTGCAACAAAGCTCTTGAGTGCTGGCAGTTGCGTAGCTCGATGTGGGTAAAAGGACTCAGTCCTGGCAGTTAAACTTATGCAACGAATTGGAAGAAAGAGTTTGTGATGTGTTTTACCATGGTTTGAAAATGAGTATATTTCCTGTCGGTATGCGAAGCATGGAATGTGTAATGAGTTTTCTCTATATGGGATCATGAAAGCCCTTGAGCAGTGCGGGCAGCTGCAGATAATTTAAGAATCGATCTTTCTGGTGATTAAGGAAAAAATGGTACATCTATTCTAGTGATTTGGCAGGGTATATGTTCAAAAAGGGCAAGGTAATGTAAGCTGATAATATCTAGTGGTATTGCGGTATTCTCTTTTTGGATCGACTGTAATAATTGAGTCGTTGATGGCATAGTGAAATTTCTGAATGGCTTTCGTGGTATGAATGGATGCTTGATGTACGTTATGTATTCGTACGGTGGAGTGTGGAATCAGGCATAATGATTCATGTGTTATATATGTGTTGGAAACTAGAAGTTCTCTTAATCCGCCTACGCAGTGGTGGTATGTCGTATGTATCGACACCTTTTGCGGTTATTGGTAATTGGAAGCCCTAGTGGGTCTCTCATTACTTGATATGATGAATTTGAATAATGATATATGATTGTAGACTAGTTGTCATAAGTCAGGTTGTCTAGACTAATGTGATATGGACTGTATCAGAAAAATGTCATAACTGCGTGGCAGAGCGCATCAGATCATGCTCCAGCAGGGTAGATGTACCTAGGGCTAGCGGACGGTTGGTAGGTATTGCTTTGTCAATTGGGCCTTCGTGGCGTATGTCAGTATAGAGGTATCTACCACTGGTTCAGTTCCGGTATTGAGGAACTTTGTGGCCGAGCTTGAGGCTATATATGTTGTTGTAATGAGCAACTTAACCCGATGTGCGTTCACTTTTGCTAGATTTAGGTGTGGATCGAGTGGCACGCCGCCACAGGTATAGTATCTGGATTTGGATCGGGTGGCACGCCGCCACAGGTATGGTATCCGGATCGGGTGGCACGCTGTCAGGGGTATGTCATTGGAGCGGGTTGCACGCCACAATAGTGTAATGTGAAAATAGACATAATTATATGTTACCTTGTATACAATACTTCTTGGCTTCTGAGGAAAAGTCCGTATTGGGTATCGCTCGGCGAATAACACATCGGTTGTGTCCTTTCAGGATTTGATAGCATATATTAATTGTTTCACCATGGGTAAGATTGATTGCTTGGGTTCAGACCTAGATCCGTGTGTGGCTGACTGTTCTGAGCATGGTGACTTGAGGTGCTTCGTGAGTAATAATGTTTGGATAGGATCATGAGTCATGGCAAGGCCACGTAACGCTATGACCTTTCGAGAAGGAGTCATGTACTCTATTCCTATGATGTGAGACGGGATCTCGGTTCTATGTTATGATGGTATAGAGGAATTGAATTACAGCTCTGTTGTTGGAGTCAGTTGTCATGATTTGAGTATGTTCAGACGTTTCTTATTGGAGCCTGTGTTGTGCTCGTCACGGCTTAGGCCAGTGTTGAGGTGTCATATCACCGGTGCGGTGTGTTATAACCGAAATGACCATTGGAGTCATTAATGAATACGAGCATATTGGATCTTAGTTCATTAGAGAGGTAATATCGAGGTTTGGCTCCGAAATATATCGTGGTATCGGTTAAAAAGGGAAATGGATTCATGAATGGTTGACACGAGAGATGGGTTCGGTATATCGCGTGCTTCAGCTGCTGTAGGCAGGATATGAAGGTGCTGGAATAAGACTCTATCTAATGAGAAAGGTTTTTTTTTCTGCCAGTATTTGGTTATTGTGGCCAATTGTTGTGATTAGAGACCATCGTCTCGAGCGATTGGGTTGTTTGATACATCATATGATCTCACCCGGAGTGGCGAGTATGGGTTATTGTAGTGGTTTCGGGTGTATCCTGAGTATAAAAATGGGATTAGCATTTGGTATATGATTTCAGAAAGTGCAATGTGGTTTATGGTTCAGATAGACTGTGGAAATTCAGCTATACTATGTTATCGGACTTATGATGGATAGGGTGAAGTGGTATCACCCCGAGTATATGCTTGGTAAGGTCATTCGGCTATTGGGTTACTTCTAGTAAACCTCTTGGTCCGCTCGAGGACGAGCGTTTGCTTAAGTAGGGGAGAATATGATGACCCGGCTCGTCATCATGAGAGTTATCACCCTATTTTCCCAGTTATATGCTTGTTCATATTTCAATATGTATGTTTGGGGAGTTTGAGTCAATTCGGATTGAGTTTGGTTGGAATTGAGACAAATAGTCTCTTAGAAGAAGGAATAGTTTGGAAAAGTCAACCGGATGTTGACTTGTGAGTTAGAGAGCTTGGAATCGAATTCTGATGATTTGGTCAGCTCCGGGAGGTCATTTTTGGCTTAGGAGAGCAATCGGAATTGAATTTGGAGGTCCGGTGTAGTTTTAGGCTTGAATTGGCTAAGGTTGAATTTTGGCGAAATCCGAACGGTAGGTGAGATTTTGATCCGGGAGTCGGAATGGAATTCCGACAGTTGCAGTAGCTCCGTTAGGTGATTTTGGATATGTCTGCAAATTTTCAGGTCATTCGGACGTCGTTTGGTCGGGTTTTTGATTGAATGTTGGTTTCGAAAGTTCTAGATGAAACTTAGGCTTGAATCCGCTTTGATTCGATGATTTCCGTGTTTAAGGGCGTGTTTTTATGATTGGAACAAGTTTGTATCGTGTTTTGGAGTAGTCCCGGGGGCCTCGGGGGGGTCCCGGGAGCTTGGGATGAATCCGGGGGTCCAAACGGACCATTTTGTGCCAAAAGGCACTGCTGTTTCTGCTGCAATAAATGCAGAGATATTTTTGTTCTTCGCGATCGCGAAGTTGTTCATGCGATTGCGTAAGGGGAAATGTAGGAGCTCTGTGATCGCGAGGATTCATCTGCGATCACGTAGGGCAATGTTGGGAAGCAACACGATCGCATATCCAGTGTTGCGATCGCGTAGAGTCGAGTTTGGAAGTTGTGCGATCGCGGAGGTAGTGTCACGATCGCTTAGAAGGAAATTGGTCACCCAGATTTTTGTGCATCGCGATCGCGTGCCAAGGGCCGCGATCGCAAAGAACATTTTTGGAACCCTGGGAGTTTTGTGCATCGCGATCGCGAGCAAATGGCTACGATCGCATAGAGTAAACTGACTGTCAGCATATTAAAAGACCAGAACAGTGTATTCGCGACTCATATACCCAAAACCTCCGTTTTTGAGTTCTTAGAGAGCATATTGACGGGAATTGAAGGGGATTTCACCGGGTAATCATCGGAGGTAAGTTCTATGGTCTAAATACGTGATTTTTCCTTAGAATCTTCAATTATTTCACTGAAATTGGGAGAATTAATGGGGGAATTTTGCCCTAAGCCTGGGTTATGGCAAATCATCGATTTGAATGGGCAAATGGAGTCCGATTTTGATAAACTTTATATGTATGGACTCGTGTTGAGATAAGGAATCCGAATATGTAACTTTTGTAATTTTTCGAGAAGCGTACCGAAAGTCGAGTTTTGGCAACTTTGTGGTTTTTTATGTAATTTGATTGTGTTCGATTGGGTGTTGTTTTGTTAGCCTATTTTGATATATTTGTACTGAATTTGGCTAGTTTTGTCGTGCGTGGATGCTGGTTCGAGGAGCTAAAGCGTCGCGGAGCTTGAGTTTTTGCCGGATCGAGGTGGGTAATACTTGTAAATGATGTCCTGAGGGTTAGTAAACCCCGGACTTGCACATCTTAGTGCTGTATTGAGGTGACTTGCACGCCGGATAACGGGTGTGGGGTAGAGCACCATTGGGGATTGTGACTTGGTCCGTCCCGCGTAATGAATAATAACACCTAATTGCTTGAAATTGAATTGACATCCTAATAAAAGATATTAATTATCATGAATTGGACTAATTATCATGCTTGGGCTTCGTGTCGATTATTTGAATCCTTCAGGGATTGGTATCATTGTCTTGATAACAATGTGCATATTTTTGTCTCGGTCTAAGGGTTTTAAATGGTATTTGGCTACTCAGCATTTTTATAAGGTTATAAAAAACTTAAACAAGATCTTAATGACATTTCTAGCTGTGAGCTAATATGACACTGTTGTCCGAGGGGCTTTCTTGATTATTTGTTAGACTGATTGGGGGCGAGGGCCATGTGTTAGGGCATGATAATTTATGTGAGCATGTGCATACACATGCATGGATCGGACTACACGCCGCAGTGGTATATGGATCTGGTTGCGCGCTGCAGCAGGTGTGATATTGATATTGCGCTTGGGCTGTAGGAGCCCCTCCGGAGTCTGAACCCCCATAGTGAGCGCGAGCGCCTTTGCATGAATCGGGTTGTACGCCACGGCGTCATATGCATTGCATGGCATACATACATTGGTTTATATGTACTATGTGGCATAACATTTAACACCCATACATTATTGGCACACACGCATTATTTTCCTTATTGACCAGATCCCCTGGTGGAAATTGTTAAGGAGTGTTGAGCCTAAGGGGCTATTTTGAGTGTAGACTTGCACTGTTTGAGGTTGTACCCAGGTATTGGTATGTTATCATGAAAGAAAGAGAAGTTAAAAATGAAATTTCTAAATAATCTACTCACATATACCGAAAGGGAATAAAAATGGCAGTGTTTTAAGTTTAAAGGTAGTTCTGTATTGTGTAGCCTGAGATAGTGCTTTGCGTGATTTTCTTTTCTTCAGCATTATTTACTTTTATTACCACTGAGTTGGAAGTACTCACACCCGACTCCCGGCACCTTGTGTGCAAATCCAGGTACATCGCAGCAGATCTGAGTCTATAGCTGCTTGGAGATTGCTTTGGACAGTCGAGGTAGCTGCCAGCGTCCGCAGGACCTGACTATCCAGTTTATCCTTATTTTGTTTAGTCTATTCCACACTTGTGCACAGCTGTACACACTATCACGGTTTATAAATTCTGGTAGAGGCTCATGACTTGTGACTCTTGTTCCGTTGGGAGGTTGTACAGGTTTGGGATGTCTAATCCTGGTGTTTGGGTATTTTTTTATGATTATTCTCATTATTATACTATCACTGTTTATGCTTAAAAGGGGTTAATTGTGAGCTTATAGCTCCGTGTTTCTGTTGATTGGTCGGGCTGGCCTAGCAGTGTGCTGGGCGCCATCACGATCGGGTTTGTGGTCGTGATAGTTGGCTATTATTGAGCCGGTGATGAAAATTTTGGTATGTTGGTATCTGCAACTTTCGCAAATGCGAAGACTGGGATCGCAATTGCGAGTTCGCAATTGCGAACAATGTATCGCAATTGCGAAGCAAGGGAATTTGGCCTATGTGACGACCCGGCCCGTCGTCACGGGAATTACCACTCCGTTATGTTGTGAATACATGTTTTATGATTTTATATCAATATTAAAGTCTATCGGGTGAGTTAGGAGTGAATTGGATTGAAAATGAGGCATATAGCCTTTGGGAAAGAAACTTGAATAAGGAAAGTCAACCCCCATAGGCGATTTTTCAAGAGCAACTTCATCTCAAATCACTTGTAAGTCGATTTTCACTCAATTCTTTCAACTTTTAACATCATTAAACATGTTTTCCATTTGAAATCAAGGATTTTCATGGGTGAAATTGGTGTTTTTGGGTAGAACCTAGGTTTTCCATAAATTGGGGAGTTGGACCTCGATTTGAGGTCCGATTTCAAATCAAATTATTTATTTGAACTCGTGAGGGAATGGGTAACCTGATTTTGGTTCGAACACCGAGTTTTGACCACGTGGGCCTGGGGGCATTTTGGGAATTTTTATTAAAACTTTGGGAAAACTATTTTTTATGCATTCAAACCAATTCATATAGTGTTTATTAAAGTAATTGAATAAATTATGATTAGATTCGAGCGAGTTGGAGGTTGAATTACGAGGTAAAGCAATAGTTGAAGGTTAAGCGGACTTCAAGGCTTTAAGGTAAGTGTTTGATCTATCCTAGCTTGAGGGAATAGGATTAGAGTATAATAACTTGCTAATTGCTAAATGATCGAGTGCGGTGTATAGGCGCGTGATGATGAGTGTCTATACACCGGAGTCTAGCATGATCGTGAGTCATTTTTGGTACATGTTGTGAACTAATGTGGAACTCTCCTAAGTTATATTATTGAGCCCTTGGCGGGTTGTGAAGGTTGTGTTATTGTTCCCTTGACGGGACGTTATTGTTGTTGTTATTGTTCCCTTGCCGGGATATTATTATGGTTGTTGTTACTCCTTTGCCGGGATAGGTACTTGTTGTTTATTTCATTCTTTTTGCCCGTTGATTGTGATTGTTGTTTGGGTGAGGAAGAGTGATAAAGCACGATGGGTGATGCCGTGCCATTTTTAATTATATTCGCATGAAGGATCATTTCGTGCCATTGTTAATTATATTCGCACGAAGGATCATTCCGTGCCATGTTTTACTATTTATGCACGAAGGATCATTCTATGCCATTGTTAATTAAATCATGCACGAAGGATCATGTCGTGCCATGAATGTGAGGATGAGAGTAAAAGCACGAAGGGTGATGCCGTGCACTTTTATTTGCTTATTTGGTGAGGATGAGAGTAAAAGAACGAACGGTGATGCCGTGCACTTTTATTTGATTATTTGGTGAGGATGAGAGTAAAAGTAGATGGAATAACTTGATAGTAGACCGAATCTGTCTTGTAAGGATATGAATAATTCGTCGTATGTGGTTGAGGTAATTAACTTCTATAGGTATTGTGTAGCAAGGCTCTTGAGTTCTGACAGCTTGCTTAGCTTGGTTCAAGTAGAAGGATTCATTCATGGCACTTTAGCTTGTGCGATGGAATTGGGAGAGAGTTTTTGATGAGTTTTATCATGGTTTGGAGACGTATATATTGTATATGGGCAAGCGAAGCATGGAATGCGCAATTATTTCTCTTATAGATGGGATTGATGGAGAGTTCTTGACGAATGGAGTACGTAGATGTTTGTGGTTAGGAAGGGAGATGGAGTTCTCATGTATTACTAGTGTGGTATGGTATATGCGATATGTTGTGGAGGATTAGGATTTGTGTGTGTAAGGTTTTGGTTCAGTTTAGAATGGAAAGTCATTAAATTCTTAGCAGAACGACCAGCTACATGTGATTTAAGAATCGATCTTTAGATGATTAAGTAAAATGGTATTGCTTTGGTTGTATTTGATGAGAGTAATGTCTCAGAAGGGTAATATGATTAGACTGATGATACTACGTTAGTATTGCAGTGCTTTCTAGCTAGATCGACTGCTGATATTTGAGTGTGTTTGATGGCACATGGGAGTTTTAGAATATCTTTCATGGAATGACTGGGTACTTGAGGTATAATATGTATTCATACTGTGGAATTGGGATCAAGTACAGTGATTCGTGTGCTATATGAAGTTGGAGATTGAGAGTTCTCAGGTACAATTAATATGTGGTTTTGGATCGTGTGTATTAGGCACCATTTAGTGGCAATTAGGATTTGGAGGCTAGAGTGGAACTTTACTTGCTGATATGTTAGATTTTGGATGTGATGTTGAAATTCAGACTGGTTGTCTTAGTGTTGGGTTATTCTAGACTATTGTGCTACGGGCTTTGTTAGAAATGCCATGGGTTGAGAGGCGAGGTGCATTGGATTATGTTCTAGTAGAGTGGTTTATGTTTTCAAGGACCAGTGAATGGCTAGAAAGGATTGATGTTCTTGATTGGGCCTTCGTGATGGATATCAGTGCAGAGGTTTCTACCATTGATCCAGTTCCGGTATTGAGGGACTTTTTTGGATGCATTTTTTATGGTCGGCATGTCACCGGGATAGATTGTAGATTTTGGTATTGATTTGGTGTTGGGCACCGTATCGTATGGCTCCAGCAGGAGTTATAAAAAGTAGAAGGAGCAGCTTCATGATTCTTGGCATTGAGTTCGTTGGCAGGCCGATGTGGCTACGTATTAAGATTGAGATGGCTTGGTTGGCCCCAAATTGTATTATTGAGAGATAGGTTATTTCGATCGTTATTGAGCTTCTTGGTGATATGAGGTGAGCTATGAGTTGCTTTTTGGTGTTGTGAAATGTTATGATTTTTTGGTTATGGGCACTTGTTGTGTGGTTCTATTAGGGATTCATAGTGAAAGTCGAGCGGGAAGAGAAATTGGGTGTTGCTCGGTAAATCGAGTGTTGGTTATGACCTATCTGGTTGCGTGTTTTATGTTATCTATTTTACCGTGGGTGTAATGAGTTGCTAGGGTTATAGACATCAAATTGTGCGTGGTTGTCGATTTTGAGCATAGTGACTTGAGGTGTTTCATGTGTAACAGTGTATGGATAAGATCGCGAGTTGTAGCGAGGCTACGTTGAGATATGACCTTTCGGGGTAGATTGATGTGTTCCATTTATATAATGTGAGACAGGGTCTCAGCCTTGTGTTTTGATGGTACTGATGAGCTTGAGGTACAACTCTTTCATTTGGGGTCATTTTCATGATTTGAGTAGATTCTGACCATTTCTCATTGATGCGTTAATTATGCAAGTTGTGGCTTAGGCTTGTATTGATGTGTCATATCGCTAGAGTGGTGTGTTGGATTCGAGGCGATTGATGGGATCATTAATGAAAACAAACAGATTCGGTTAGAAGAATAATATCGCGGGTTGGCCCGGAAATCTCCTGTAATACTAGTCAAAGGGAAGGGGTTTCATGAATAGTTGATCTAAGGAATGGTTACGGTTATCGCGTGTTTCACTTATTGTTGGTAGTATATGAAAGTGAAGACTTTAGCTAATAAAGGGTTTTCTATCATTATTTTGTTATTGTGGGCAACTGCTGTGAATATAGTCTATCGTTTTGAGTGTTGGATTGTGTTGTATGTGGTATGATTTCACCTGAGGTTACATGTGTGAGCTACTACAGCTGGTTTGGTTTTGTGTACGATTTCGAAAAGTGCAATATGGTTTTCACGGGTTATAGTCTAGATGGACTGTGAAATTTTAGCTATGTTGTATTATTGGACCTATATGAGATAGGGTGACGTGGGATCACCCGGGTACATGCTTGGTAATGGTCATCTCATGTGTTACTGCTCCATTTTCCCCGTCTATTGCTTCTTCATATTTCATTATTGATATGTGGTGTGTTGGAGTTGTTTCGGATTGATTTTGATAAGAAATGAGACACTTAGTCTCTTTAAGGAAGGCTAAAGTTGGAAAAGTCAACTGGACATTGACTTATGAGTTAGAGGTTCAGATGTGATTTCTGGTAATTTGATTAGCTTCGGGGAATGATTTTTGACTTAGGAGCGTAATCGAAATTGATTTTGGAGGTCCGATGTAGAATTAGGCTTGAATTGGCGAAGTTAGTATTTTGGGAATTCCGATTGATGGGTGAGATTTTGATCCGAGTGTTGGAACGAAATTCCGAAAATTGTTGTAGCTTCGTTAGGTGATATTGGATATGCGTGCAAATTTTCAGGTTATTCAGACGTCATTTGGTTGGGGTTTTGATCGAAAGTGCATTTCAGAAGTTTTAAAAGAACTTAGGCTTGAATTCGATGTGAATTGACGATTTTAGTGTTGTTTGATGTGTTTTGTGGATTGGAAAAAGTTCAAATAATGTTTTAAGGTGTGTTGGTAACTTTGGTTGAGGTCTCGAAGACCTCGGGGTGATTTCGGGTGGCTAAGCGAAAGGAATTTGAAGTTAGAAATTGCAAGTTTTTGGGTTGCAACAGGTGTTTCTGCATCTGCGGAAAGGAGGCCGCATATGCGGTCTCGTAGGAGCGGAAATTAGAGCCGGCTCAAGTTCCGCAGAAGCGGAGAGTTGGGTCTCTTAAGTGGTTCCACAAAACCGATTTTGGACCGCAGAAGCTAAAAGTTGCCTTAAGTGAAAGGTCCGCATAAGCTGACGTTAACCGCATAAGTGGAAGGCGCAGAAGCGGGATTAGATCCACAGAAGCGGAAATAATTAGCAGGTTAAGTGAGAACATCTTCTTCGCGAATTTTTGAAAGAGTTTCATTTTGGATTCTGAACCTTGAGAGTTTTGAGGCAATATTGAAGAGTGTTTCGACGGATATTATCAGGTATGAACTCTTGGACTTAGAGCTTGATTTTATGGTGTATAAACTTGGATTTAGGCTGAATAATTAAGGAATCAAAGGTCACAAAATGGTGGTTTAGGGCTTGAATTTAAGAGAGTTAAAAATGGGGATTTGAGGTGTCAAATTAACCCCGATTTTCATGAGTTCTTGGTATGTATGGACTTGTGGCGAGACGAGCAATCCGATAATGTGAGTTTTGTAATATTTCAAGAAGTGGGCCCAGGGCTCGGGTTTTGCTAGTTTTGAGATAGTTACTATTTTTCAACTATTTTCGATTGGGTATTCTCCCATTGGCATATTATGATGTATTCGCTCTGATTTTAGTTAGATTCGACATGCGTGGAGGTAGATTTGAGGGGCTAAGGCGTTGTAGGCTTTAGATTTTGCTGGTTGGAGGTGAGTAATTCTTGTAAATGTTTTCCTGAGGGTTTGAAACCCTAGATTTGCACATTATAGTGTTGTATTGAGGTGACTTGCAGGCCGGATATGAGCGTGGGGTAGAGCACCATTGGGGATTGTGACTTGGTATGCCCCGGTTGTTGATTTTACTGCGTAATTGACTGAAACTTATTTGATGCTATCATGATTTAGGCCGATTGCCATGTTTTGGGCTTCATGCCGATTATTTGAATCCTTCAGGGATTGATATCGCTATTTTTGCATTACTTTGCATATTATTTGATCTCGGTCCAGGGTTTTAATACTGTTTTGCAAAATCAGCCATTTTTCTAATATTTGAAAACTCAAACAAGATTTTATTAACGTTTTGAGCTGAGAACCATTTGTTTGACATTGCCCAAGTGGCTTATGTGCATTTGTGGACTAAGCATGGATCGGGCTGCCCGCCGCAGCAGTGATTTTGAAACAGTGGTAACAATGACACTGTATGATGTGACTTAAAATAGTTGTAACAATGACATTGTATGATGTAAATTGGTTAGCTAACAATGGCTGACCGGTCAGGTAACAATGACTGACCATGAATTGATTGATGCCACGAGATGGCTTGATATTGCGCTTAGGCTATAGGAGCCCCTCTGGAGTCTGTACACACACCCAGTGAGCGACGTCGACGTTAAATGGATCGGACTGCATGCTGCAGTGGGTACTGAAATGTACCATCATATGCATTGCATTGCATTTATGCATTTGTTTATTATTTGTTGATTGTGATATTTCTTGAGATATCTATTTGTTATTATGGTATTATCTGATCACTCCTAAAGAGGATAACTTTCAGACAGTGGTAACAATGATACTGAATTATACGTGTGGTCAGGTAAGAATGATTGACCAGGAATGATACCGTATGGTCAGGTAATAATGACTGACCACGAACGAGAATAAGGCTCGAGGGGCGAGGTTCTGTATATAGTGACACTAATTGATTGAGATTATTTTATAACTGTTGAAAAGATTATTTTCAAAGGAGGTTTAAACTGAACCAAGAAAGTTTTTAAAGATTTCACTTGTTTAACTGATTTCTAAAGGAGTTTTACACTGTATCTATACAGCATGATGATTTGTTATACGTGTTTTCTTACTGCTCAGTTATTATTTACTCTTATTACTCACAGAGTTAGAGTACCCACTTTTCTCCCAGCACCTCGTGTGTAGTTGCAGGTATTTGCTACTCGGTAGCGGGTTTGAGCTGATTGAGGGTACAACTATTGTAGCCGAGCAACGTGACCGCCAGCATTCGCGGCACCGGACTTCATCTTTCGAACTCCAGATTTTATTTTGTATATATTATTGGCCTTGTAGTGGTGTTAAGTCTTCTTTAGATGCTCGTGACTTGTGACACCCCGGTCGGGCTGAATTGAGTTGTAAATATTGTTAGCAAATGTTATTTAACTTTTATTTTCTATTCATTATTTTTAAAAATTGTTAAAGGAACAATTTGGGTTAGTTGGCTGTTATTGTTTTCACGAGAGGTGCCATCACGGTCGGGTTTGGTCATCTCAAACTCAAATAATTTTTATCATTCTATTTCTAAATTGGACCGTATTTTAAAAGATTTATGTTATGCTTTCAAACTTAAACTAACCGCACTCAATTCAAATAATAATCATTCAAAATATTTTCTTCATTAGTTGATCACATTATATCTAAATATTGTAATATTTTTGTACAGAATATTTGTTTGCCCGGTTTATCAAAATTAATATGACCTTATTCTTATTATTAAAATACTTTTCATGACTCGCAAGTCCTAGTAACCTAGGCTCTGATACCAACTTGTCACGACCCAAATCCGGTCGTGATGGTGCCCAACAATTAAGCTAGGCCAGACAGACCAACAATTGTTTATCACAATGAATATCAGTCCCAAATGGACAACTCAAAAGAACATATGAGTCAAAGAACTCCAATAATAATAAAAATGAACAAAGTACCTGAGAAGTGCGAAAGCAACTGACACTCCCAAAGATCCGGAGTCACAAGTCTAGAGCCTCTAACAAAATCCAACAAAAGTAGAGAATACTGTATGGAAATACTCAAGTCTAAATATAAAATAACAACTGAAAAGAGGAAGAGAAACTAGGTTCTGCGAATGTCGGCAGCTACCTCAGCAACTCGGTATGACATTACCAAAGCTGGATATGGTCGTCTATCTCTTCTGAGTACCTGAATCAGCACACAAAAGGTGCAGGGAATTGGGGTGAGTACTAAGGACTCAGTGAGTAATAAATATATATAAGCATCTGAAAGTAGGAAATCCACAAAATACGACAATATGAAGCTAAACTACAGTCTGATCCTCATACGAACTAGCACAAAATACCACAATATGAAGCTATGCTACAGTCCGAATCTCTTACGAACTAACATTAATAGTACAATTCAGCTACCACAGGGTAATTCAACAAATAAAGATGCGATGCAATGCACATAACCGCTACGGCGTGTAGCCTGATCCATTTAACATCGACGGCGCTCACTGGGGTGTGTACAGACTCCGGAGGGGCTCTTACAGCCCAAGCGCAAATGCCGCTGCGGCGTGCAGCTCAATCCTCATATCATAATAACCGCTGCGGCGTGCAGCCTGATCCATCCTCTGTCCACAATAATCAAATAAGTCACAAAACAGCTCAATTTACTTATTTCCGGATTTCAGTTCATAATTTATGAAAAATACTTTAACTTTTATTTAATTTTTTGCAAAACAGGTGACTTAGCATTTCAATACTGTGATTTCAATTTCCAAGACTGAGATCAGTGATTAAGCAAGTATAGATATCACATATATACTATCCCCTAGGGATACTACAGGTCGGCACAAGGCCCCAAACAAGGCTTACAGCCCACAAATATGTCAAACATAGTATATTTCCATCACTAATAGCATATTATCCATACCCGGGATGGACCAAGTCTCAATCCCCAGTCACAATCAATCCCGCACCTGCCACGGGGTGCGAGCCACGCCCTACTAGCGTCACAATGTGCTAAGCCGGGGTTTCGAACCCTCAAGCTACCATATACACAAACTACTCACCTCTAGTCGGTCGTAGACTCGTCCGCGATGCCTTTTCCTTTAAATTTACCTCCCTCGCGCGTAGAATCTAGTCAAACCACAATAATTATGTCATTTACGGGTCAAAGAAACATAACCCAATTCAGTTTATACGAAATACACGATAATACACCAAGTTGGTAAAACCCGACCCCGGGCCCGCTGCTCGAAAAATTCCGAAATTAGTATCAATGCGATCCACGTCTCGCCGCGAGTCCGTGCATATAAAATTTATCTAAATCGGAGTTCGAATGGCCTTTCAAAACTCAAAAATTCGTTTTCAATACCTAGGCCATAATTCTTCGCAGTTTCTACCCAATTTCATGAAGATTGATGTTAATTCTACCCATAAAATTATGTTTTTGAGTCAAGAATCTTACCTCCGATGATTACCGGATGAAATCCCAGTGTTTTCCCGTTAGTTCTTCTCTCTAGGGCTCAAAATTTGTGTTTTGGGTGTGAAACCCGCGACTACACTGGTTCTGCAATTTAATTTCACTGCTAACATTCTGCCTAGGTCTGACTCCTCCTTCATCGCGATCGCGGCACTTTTCTCACGATCGCAAAGAACACGATGCTTCCACGTCCTACACCTTCGCGAATGTGCTAACCCTTACGTGAGCACGATGAACAAATGACCTTAAGCCTATTTGACCCATCTTCCTCTACGCGATCGCGAGTGCCTTCTCGCGAATGTGATGCACAACTTCCTAGCCTCCCGCAAACACGAAGCCTCTCACGCGAATGCGAAGGCTTAAATCTAGCCTTCCTTAAATCCTTCTACGTGATCACAACACACCCAAATGCCCGGTTGATGGTCCGAATTCAACCCGAGGCCCCCGGGACCCCAACGAAAACCACCAACATACTCTAAAACATGATACGGACTTGTTCCAATCATAAAAACACCATCATAAACATCAAAATCACCATTTCCACACAGATTCAAGCCTAAGTTTCTTTAAAACTTTCAAAACTAACATTCAATCCAAAACCCGATTAAACGATGTCCGAATGACCTAAAAATTTGCAGACATATCCAAAATCACATAACGAAGCTACAGAAATTGTCGGAATTCCATTCCGACCCCCGGATCAAAATATCACCTACCATCCGGTTTTTGCCAAAATTCAACCTTCGCCAATTCAAGCCTAAAACTACACCGGACCTCCGAATTCGATTCTGATTTCTCTCCTAAGTCATAAATGATCCCCCAAAACTAGTCGAATCATCAGAATCCGATTCCGAGCACTCTAACTCAATAGTCAACTCTAGGTTGACTTCCCATATTCAAGCTTCCTTCAAAAAGGCTATTTGCTTCATTTTCAACCCGAATCACTCCTAACTCACCCGATAAACTCTAACACTGATATAAAAGCATAAAATATGTAAATGCAAGATAACGGGGTGGTAATTCCCGTAACGACGGGCCAGTCGTTACACTAACTGCCTTAATTTGTGGAACAAAACAGTATAGGTTTCTCCCAACTCAGTGAATGTTCTCTGTATCCTTTCTTTTTTGAAAACCTGATTTCCCTGAAAACCTGGCCCTAAAGGGTTCCTGTAAGCCCTCGGTGGTGGATATACATTTTGTGGGGAATTTGATAACTAATATAGAAGAAAATTTAAATGTAGATATATAGATTTGATTTGTCTAAGATTTATTTAGAGTGAGTATAAGATTTATTAAACTACTTATATTAATTATGTTTCCATTTATAATTTAAATTTTTAATATTGTCTTAAAATTACCAAGTGACTTCTTTTTAGCTTGCCAGTTGGCTTAACCACATGCTTCACTACGCACTATTAACAAAAACTAGTATTAGTACCCGCGCGATGCGCGGACATAAATATTAAATTATAATTTGAGTTATTGAAATTACCTTAAAATTTAAAACTTCCAGATAACGTTTCTTTTTATTTATATTTTTATTTTATATCTATAGCAATCCAACTCCTTGATTTAGTACTTGTATTTTATTTTGTGGTCAATATTAAATAATACTAAACATTCGCATTTGTGATATGTCTTGTTTGAGCATATTATTTAGCAAAATTCTTACTATCACTTTATGTTTCACCACAAATTCGAATAAGTCTTATCCATCTACATTTTCACCAAAACAACTCTTTCTTTAATCTTTGCTTCTAGTTATTGCTTTATTTATTACTTAATAATGTTATATTCATGTAATCTTTTATTAGCTTACCAATTGACTTGATATCTTGCTTATTGCCCTTTTGATAAACATATATAAATATAATTTTTTTATTCCTAAAAGATAACTTATTTTTGTACTTTTATTCTCTTACTTGGAACTCTTTTTTCATTTAAATCTTTCAATAATATTTTTGAGTATTATTTAATTATTTAATTTCCTTATACTTAATTAATTCAAAGTATAAATATTCTCACACTATCTCTATTTTCTTCTATATACATCCTCTTTCCTACAATAATTTTTAATTAGTTTTTTACACTAATATTTTACCAATAAAAAAATATATAATATCCTGTCTTATTTAAGTTATAACTTTGAATTAGTTTAAATATTAATAGATAAGTTTTTTCTTATTATATTTTAAATCTATTAAATTTTCTTATAACTATTTTTTGTATCATGTGTAATTAAATTTTCTTTCTCTTTTAATATTAGGATACAAATTAGACTTTAATTCTCGTTCATAAAATTACCCAAAAGAGATATTTATTTAAAAGAAAGCAGCCCACTTGTTTTAACGTGAAATTTTCCCTTTAATAAAATGCAATTATCATCTTGTTTGTCAATACGATATACTCAATAATGAAATCTCTATTAAATCAAAGGTACTTATGTAGTCAGTGAATAACTTTTTTGTTCTGTTTTTCTTTATTATATTAAATAATATTTAGTATTTGCTCTCTTTATTGTAATATATGAGAAGATATATAATTTATTACTATTGAATTATTTTTTTGTGTTAAAGTTTATTTTGTTGTTCTTAATAATATTATCTAAATTTTAGTGAATAAAATCTATTTAAACAAATGGGACTTATACAGGCAGTGCAACGTTTTTGTTATGTATTTTTCTTTATTATATCTTCTAATATTTAATATTATTACATTGTTAATAGAAAGTTTCATTAGCATATTACGTTATTTAAAAATTCTCTCTGGAGTTTATTTTTTCTTTATTTTTTTTTTTAAATTTTCAAATAATTTTAAAACTCCAACTTAAATTACACCCCAATTTTTTTGATTTTGTACCGGGTGTCCGAGTGTTTTTTATGTTAAAATCATTTTAAAAAACCCAACTTCAAACTACTCCCCAATTTCAATGAGTAGTTTTTCTTCTCTTGTTTTTCTTTTTTATTTTATTTTAAAATTTTAAAAGCTACAACTTGAAACTACTCCCATCTAATTTGAACGTGTAGTTACTTTTTTAGCTAGTTTTCTTTTGTATTTATATACTAGTATTATACCCGCGCGATGCGCGGACATAAATATTAAATTATAATTTGAGTTATTGGAATTACCTTAAAATTTAAAACTTCCTAATAATGTTTCTTTTTATTTATATCTTTATTTTATATTTGTAGCAATCCAACTCCTTGATTTAGTACTTGTATTTTATTTTGTGGTCAATATTAAATAATACTAAACATTCGCATTTGTGATATGTCTTGTTTGAGCATATTATTTAGCAAAATTCTTACTATCACTTTATGTTTCACCACAAATTCGAATAAGTCTTATCCATCTACATTTTCACCCAAAACAACTCTTTCTTTAATCTTTGCTTCTAGTTATTGATTTATTTATTACTTAATAATGTTATATTCATGTAATCTTTTATTAGCTTACCAATTGACTTGATATCTTGCTTATTGCCCTTTTGATAAACATATATAAATATAATTTTTTTTATTCCTAAAAGATAACTTATTTTTGTACTTTTATAGCCCTTCCTTCGGGCAAGCAACCGAACCCGGCACATCCAATTCTATTCCGATCAACAACTTGGAGGTATGGCTGAGTGGCTTAAGGCATTGTTTTGCTACACCGACATACAAAAAGATTATATCATGGGTTCGAATCCCATTTCCTCCGGTACAAAAATGAAAGGGGCTGTCTTATTTAAGTTATAACTTTGAATTAGTTTAAATATTAATAGATAAGTTTTTTCTTATTATATTTTAAATCTATTAAATTTTCTTATAACTATTTTTTGTATCATGTGTAATTAAATTTTCTTTCTCTTTTAATATTAGGATACAAATCCGCACGATGCGCGGTTAATATTAAAAAAATTAATTTAATTAAATTATGATCAGACTTGTATGATCCTATTAGATCGTATCGCTTTAATAAAATTCAATTGTCATTTTGTTTGTCAATACGATATACCTAATAATGAAATCTCTATTAAATCAAAGGTACTTATATAGTGAGTGAATAACTTTTATATTCTATTTTTCTTTATTATATTAAACAATATTTAGTGTTCGCTTTCTTTTTGTAATATATGAGAAGATATATAATTTATTACTATTGAAATATTTTTTTATTTTAAAGTTTATTTTGTTGTTCTTAATAATATTATCTAAATTTTAGTGAATAAAATCTATGTTAAACTAATGTGACTTATACATGCAGCACAACGTTTTTTGTTATGTATTTTTCTTTATTATATCTTCCAATATTTAATATTATTACATTGTTAATAGGAATTTTTCATTAGCATATTACGTTATTTAAAAAATTTCTCTAAAGTTTTTTTATTTCTTTATTTTTGTTTTTTTTAGTTTTAAATAATTTTAAAACTCTAACTTAAAACTACTCCCCAATTTGAATTGGTAATTTACTATTTTTTTAATTTTGTTTTTTATATTAAAATCATTTTAAAAAATCCAACTTCAAACTACTCCCCGATTTAAATGAGTAGTTTTTCTTCTCTTGTTTTTCTTTTTTTATTTTAAAATTTTAAAAACTACAACTTGAAACTACTCCCACCTAATTTGAACGTGTAGTTACTTTTTTTTATATATTTTTATTTTTTTATTATAGTTAATTATAAGATAAACTATTTTTATTTTAAAACTCCAACTTGAAAATACAGACGTCTCCGTATCGATCCTTCAGACTCTACTAAGGTTGTTCGTGAGTTGTGAGACCTATGCAACCTAGTGCTCTGATACCAACTTGTCACGACCCGGATTTCCCACCATCGGGGGTCATGATGGCGCCTATTAGTGGAAGCTAGGCAAGCCAAATATTACTTACACCTCCATTAATTACCAAATTTTTATTAAGACTTTAAAATTAAAAACATATAATTTACAGCGGAATAATTAAACTTAGCGGAAGACTTAGTCAATCTTATCAAATATGATAAAGAAACTCAAACATGATACACTACCCAAGACTGGTGTCACAATACTCACGAACTTCTAAGAATAATACACACAATTGTCTGAAAGAAATATAAGCTGTCTATCTCGAATACATGAGATAACGGAATGAAAAACATAGATAGAAGAGACAACGGTTCCTGCGGACTCCTGCAAGGCTACCTCGTAGTCCCAGTAGTCGGAATATCCACAATCGCTACTACCGCTGCTGCTGTCCGTAACCTGTATCTGCGCAAAAAGAGCGTAGAGTGTAGTATCAGCACAACCGACCGCATGTGCTGGTAAGTGCCTGGCCTATCCCAGCGAAATAGTGACGAGACTAAGGCCTCACCCACATAAACCTGTACAGTTGCAATATATATATATATATATATATATAATACATTTATAAGGAAAGACTCTGCTCTGAAATAACAGTCAATAACTCGTGATATCCAGAATAATCTAATCAAGAGAATAAATCTTACTTTCATGTCTCAATTCCTCTCTCATTTCATATCTCGTGGTAGGCGTACCACCCGCTCCCAACTATCACAATAATTATATCTTGTGGTAGGCGTACCACCCGCTCCCAAATATATCAATAGATTATATCTTGTGGTAGGCGTACCACCCGCTCCCAAATATATCAATAGGCTACCGGCAACTATGGCCAATGCCAAGATTTAAATCACTTTGTGGTCGGCGTGCCACACGATCCCATTTCTTATCATATAAGTGGTCGGCGCGCCACACGATCCCAATTCATAAATATATATATTACCGGCATTTAACCAATAATCTCTGCATCAACAATATTTATAATTACCGGTTTTGAACCAATAATTGATAATAATTCAACGATTTATCTCCATTACCGGTGTGACACCAATAACTCTTAATCAACAATTTATACATAACTAAATTCCTATTCCTTCAAGCTAGGATAGAACAAACACTTACCTCGAAAGTTTACGAACGATTCAATCCGTAGCAATGCCTTTTCCTTTCGAATTTGACTCCGATCCAATCGTATCTATACACAATTGATTTAATATCATCAATTCTACTTAACAAACTAGTTCATATTGCTAAATATGATTTTTACAACATTCTGCCCGGAATAGTAAAAATCGACCCCCAGCCCACATAATCGAAACTCAAGTTTCGAACCAAAATAAGTTCACCCAATCTTCCATGAGTTCAAATATACAATTTGTTCTTAAGTTTGACTCCAAAACGAGGTCTAGATCGCAAATTCTTTGAAAACCCTTACTATACTAAATTCTCAATTTTTCTACCTATTTACACCTATTTAGGCTTAGGAATTCAAATAATATTGATGGAAAATGAAGAAAACGAGTTAAGAATCACTTACCCAAGAAGTTTGATGAAGAATCGCTCAAAAATCGCCCAAGGAGGTGTGGAGAAGAGAGTTGAACAGAAATGGGATTTTTATCCCGTTTCTGTTATGTTTTCTGACTTAAATTCACTGGGCATAAGTTTGTTCATCGCGTTCGCGACACCCCGGTCGCGTTCGCGATGAAGAAGAAGTGTTACACATCCCGTTCGCGTGGGGCTTGTCGCGAACGCGAAGAAGAAAATTATGGGGCTTACAGGTTGGCCTACGCGAACGCGAGCTTATCCACGCGAACGTGTAGAGAAAAAGGGCTGGCTCAAATTTACACTACGCGAACGCGTGAAGTTGTACGCGATCGCGATGAAGGGAAACAGCTGGGCATCGCGAACGCGACCAACAGGACGCGAACGCATTGAAGAAAAGAAGTTGGCCATCGCGAAAGCGACCACCTGGACGCGAACGCGTTGAAGGATTACCTGCTGCAGATTTTCTGCAGATTTTCTTAAGTTCAAATACACCCCGAACCACCTCCGAAACACTCCCGAGCCCTCGGGGCTCCAAACCAAATATGCACACTAACTCAAAAACATTATACGAACTTGCTCGCGCGATCAAATCGCTAAAATAACATCAAAATCAATGAATTGAGCCTTAAAACTCAAGAATTCTTTCAAATTTTCATAACTTTCAAAATTTCCAATTTAAGGCCGAAACACGTCAAACGACGTCCGTTTTCAACCAAACTTTACAGGAAGCGCTTAACCAATATATTTGATCTGTACCGGGTGTCGAAACCAAAATACGAGCCCGATATCACCACTTTTCAATCAAATTTCAGTTTCATTTTCCTTAAACATTTTCGGAAAACAATTTAACAGAAAAATTCTTTTACCGGGGTTCTAGACCTCGGATTTCAATTCCGGGCATACGCCCAAGTTCCATATTTTTCTATGGATTTTCTGAGACAGTCAAATCACGGGTCCGGGTCCGTTTACAAAAAATGTTGACCAAAGTCAACCATATCAATATTAATATCAAAATTCTTCATATTTTTCACATATTTCACATATTTCAACATAAAAATTTTCCAACTTCGCGCCCGAACTATGCACGCAAATCGAGGCAACTATAAATGAGGTTTTCAAGACCTCGGAAGCTCGAAATGATTAATAAAACAAGTGATGACCCTTTGGGTCGTCACATTCTCCACCTCTAAAACAACTGTTCGTCCTCAAACGGACAAAAGAAAGAAGTACCTGAGTCAAGGAATATATGAGGATATCGGCTCTGCATGTCAGACTCGGACTCCCAGGTCGATGCCTCAGGAGGCTGACCCCTCCACTGAACTCGCACAGAAGGAAAACTCTTCGACCTCAGCTGTCGAACCTGCCGATCTAGGATAGCTACTGGCTCCTCTTCATAGGACAGATCTTTGTCCAATTGGACAGTGCTGAAATCTAACACGTGCGACGGATCGCCGTGATATTTTCGAAGCATGGACACATGAAACACCGGATGTACAGTTGATAAGCTAGGTGGCAAGGCAAGTTTATATGCCACTTCTCTCACACGATCAAGAATCTCGAATGGCCCAATAAACCTAGGGCTAAGTTTGCCCTTCTTTCCAAATCTCATTACGCCCTTCATAGGCGACACTCGGAGCAATACCCGCTCCCCAACCATGAAATCTATATCTCGAACCTTGCGACCTACATAGCTCTTTTGCCTAGACTGAGCCGTGCGAAGCCTATCTTGAATGATCTTAACCTTATCTAAGGCCTCCTGAACTAGATCTGTACCAAACAACCGAGCTTCTCCCGGTTCAAAGGGTCATCCGGAGAACGACACCGCCTACCATACAATGCTTCATAAGGAGCCATCTGGATGCTCGATTGATAACTATTATTATAAGCAAACTCTGCCAAAGGCAGGAATTGATCCCACGAACCTCAAAATCAATAACACACGCCCGTAGCATATCTTCCAGTATCTGAATAGTCCTCTCGGACTGACCATCCGTCTGGGGATGAAAGGTTGTACTTAGCTGAACTTGCGTTCCTAACTCTCGTTGAACCGCCTTCCGGAAATGTGAGGTAAACTGTGCACCTCGATCTGAAATAATAGAGATTGGAACGCCATGAAGGCGAACGATCTCCCTGATATAAATCTCGGCTAACCTCTCGGATGAATAGGTAGTGGCAATAGGAACAAAATGAGCTGACTTGGTCAGCCTATCAACAATCACCCAAACAGCATCAAACTTCTTCCGAGTCTTCGGAAGTCCCGAAACGAAATCCATCGTGATTCGCTCCCACTTCCATTCGGGAAGTTCAATTCTCTGAAATAAACCGCCAGGTCTCTGATGTTCATACTTAACCTGCTGACAATTAAGGCACACCGTGCCACATATGCCACAATATCCTTTTTCATTCTGCGCCACCAATAATGTTGACGCAAATCTCGATACATTTTCGCTGCGCCTGGATGAATAGAATACCGCGAACTGTGGGCTTCTTCTAGAATCAATTCTCTAAGCCCATCAACATTTGGCACACAAATGCGCCCTTGCATCCTCAGGATCCCATCAGCATCTAAGGTGACCTGTTTAGCACCTCCTCGCTGAACCGTATCTCTAAGGTCACATAAATAAGAATCATTATATTGTTGATCGCGGATACGCTCCAATAATGAAGAGCGAGCGATCGTGCAAGCTAGTACTCGACTAGGCTCAGAAATATCCAACCTCACAAATCGGTTGGCCAAGGACTGAACATCCAAAGCAAGTGATCTCTGATTGACTGGAATATAAGCAAGACTGCCCATACTGGCTGACTTCCTACTCAAAGCGTCGGCCACCACGTTTGGCCTTACCTGGGTGATATAAAATAGTAACATCATAGTTTTTTAGCAACTCTAGCCACCTTCTCTGTCTCATATTCAACTCTTTCTGCTTAAACAAATACTGAAGACTCTTATGATCGGTGTATACTTCACATGCTACACCATACAAATAATGCCTCCGGATCTTCAATGCGTGAATAATCGCCGCCAATTCTAGATCATGCACTGGATAGTTCTTCTCATGAATCTTCAACTGCCTCGAAGCATAGGCAATAACCTTGCCATCCTGCATTAACACTACACCAAGTCCAATATGGGAAGCATCACAATAAACAGTATAAGGTCCCATACCTGTGGGTAAAACCAATACTGGTGCTGTGGTCAAAGCTGTCTTGAGCTTTTGAAAGCTCGCCTCACATTCATCGGACCGTTCAAATTGAACACCTTTCTGGGTCAATCTGGTTAGTGGGGTTGCAACAGATGAAAATCCCCCTACGAATCAGCGATAATAACCCGCTAATCCCAACAAACTCCGAATATCTGTGGGTGATGTCGGTCTAGGCCAGTTCTTGACTGCCTCAATCTTCTTCGGATCAACCTGAATACCTGCTGCCGTCACAATATGACCTAGAAATGCAACTGAACTTAGCCAAAATTCACACTTTGAAAATTTTGCATATAGTTAGCTATCTCTCAGAGTCTGTAAGGCCACTCTGAGATGTTGCGCATGCTCCTCATGACTGTGGGAATATATTAATATGTCATCAATGAAGACTATTACAAACAAGTCTAAATAAGGCCGGAACACCCGATTCATTAATTCCGTAAAAGCTGCTGGAGCATTTGTCAACCCAAAAGACATGACCAGAAATTCATAATGTCCATACCGAGTGCGGAACGATGTCTTAGGGACATCAGATGCCCAATCTTCAGCTGATGATAGCCGGATCTCAAATCTATCTTTGAAAATACCTTGGCACCACGAAGCTGGTCAAATAAATCATCAATTCGCGGAAGTGGATATTTATTTTTGATAGTCGCACTTGTTTAGCTGTCGATAGTCAATGCACGTTCTCGTCGAACCATGCTTTCTTACTTTACAAATAATACTGGTGCACCCCATGGCGAAACACTGGGTCTAATGAAACCCTTTTCAAGTAAATCTTGCAACTGCTCCTTCAATTCTTTCAACTCTGGCGGAGCCATACGATATGGTGGAATGGATATGGGCTGAGTTCCCGGTGCCAGATCAATACAGAAATCAATATCCATGTCGGGTGGCATACCTGGCAAGTCTGAAGGAAATACTTCAGGAAATTCGCGAACCACAGGCACAGAGTCAATAGAAGGAACCTCGGCACTGGAATCACGGACATAGGCCAAATAAGCCAAGCATCCCTTCCCAACCATACGCTGAGCCTTAACATAAGAAATAACATTGCGACTAGTATGACCTGAAATTCCTTTCCACCCTATACGAGGCAAATTCGGCAGAGCTAAAGTCACGGTCTTGGCATGGCAATCTAAAATAGCATGATATGGAGATAGCCAGTCCATGCCTAATATAATATCAAAGTCTACCATATTTAGGAGCAATAAATCAGCACGGGTCTCGAGACCCTCGATTACTATAATACATGACCGATGAACTCGATCAACCACAATAGAATTGCCTACTGGTGTAGACACATGAACAGGAACACTCAGTGGATCACTGGGCTGAATGAAGTACGGTGCAAAATAGGAAGACACGTACGAATATGTAGACCCGAGATCAAATAATACTGATGCCTTTCTATCACGAGCCAAAATAATACATGTAATGACGGCGTTAGAGGAGCTCGGGCCTCTGGTCTGGCGGGAAGTGCGTAACATCGAGGTTGTGCCCCGCCACTGAGCGATGTCTCTAGGACTGATCGGCTGGCTGGTGGTCTCTGCCTCTGTCGGTGCGAGCTCCGCCTCTGTGACCTCTGCCTCCACTCTCGTGTCTCTGCCTCCGCCTTCTGGGCGGGTGGGCGGTGTGGGGGGAGCGGGGCACCGAATCGTGGCACGAGAACCTGCTGGCGAGATGCGTCGGAAGCTCGAGGGGCAATGCTTTGCAATGTGCCTAAGATCACCGCACGTAAAACAAGCCCTCGAGGCTGCTGAAAATAGCGAAGTGGTGGTGCACTGATAGGCTGCTGATCAGAGTAGCGTGGCTGAGAATTACGATCACCAGAAGCATCATGAGAAACCTGAAGAGCTGACTGATAAGGCCTAGGAGGATGGCCTCTATCATGAAAATCTCTATCTCCAGATGAGGTACCACTGAATCTACCCGAATTACGAGATCTCTTATCTGATCCATGTCTTGCTCCCTATGACAGAGCCATCTCGATCCGGTGGGCTGCATTAGCCGCCTCCTGAAAAGTGATTTCAGTTCCTGCCCCCAAAGCCATCTGTAGTCGAATTGGCTGATTCAAGCCATCAATAAACCTTCTCACCCTTTCCCGATCAGTGGGAAGTATGATAATAGCATGACGAGCCAGGTCCACGAACCTAGTCTCGTACTGTGTGACAGACATAGAACCCTGATGAAGACGCTCAAATTGTCTACGCAGAGCCTCCCGCTGAGTTGCTGGAAGGAACTTTTCCAAGAACAATTATGCAAATTGTCCCCAAGTCAAAGACGATGATCCCGCTGGCCTGGATAGACAATAATCCCTCCACCAAGTCGTGGCAGAACCAGATAATCGAAAAGTAGCAAAGTTCACACCATTAGTCTCCACAATGCCCATAGTACGGAGAACCTCGTGGCAGCTATATAGGAAATCTTGTGGATCCTCTGAAGGAGGCCACTGAATGTGGTAGTAAACAGCTTGGTAAACCTATCCAATCTCCATAACGCGTCAGCGGACATAGCTGCACCCTCATTAGACGGAGTCACAATAACAGGCTGAGCTGCCTCAACTGGCTGAATCACAGGAACCTGAGCCAGGGGAATTACTGGCTTCGGAGTGCGCGTAGCAGGAGTCTGATTACCTCCTCCAGCCTGAGAAGTGGCTGGTGCTACTGGTAATAAACCTGCTCTGGTGATATTGTCCATAAAACCTGCTATCCGGACCAAAGCATCCTGAAGATCCGGTGAAAACATAACTCCTCCTGGGACCTGAGCTGAGCCTACGGAGCTGCTGGGGCTGGAACTTCCTCCTCGATATGAGCCTGAGGTTCTGCCACTCGTGCTGCTGCTCGGGGCTGAGCTCTACCCCTACCTTGGCCTCTAGGACGACCTCGACCTCGGCCTCTGCCCCTAGCGGGAGCTGCCGCTGCTGGGACCTCGGGCTGCTGGTCGGTAGATGAGGATGCACGTGTTCTTACCATCTGCGGAAGAACATAGTAGAAATTCAATTAACATTTGAAAGATCAAGTCGCACGACTGGAAAGAATAAAGGAAAAATTTTCCTAACTCTGTAGCCTCTGGAGGATAAATACAGACGTCTCCGTACCGATCCTTCAGACTCTACTAAGGTTGTTCGTGAGTTGTGAGACCTATGCAACCTAGTGCTCTGATACCAACTTGTCACGACCCGGATTACCCATGACCGGCGCCTGATCGGGTAGCCCTAGTCAAGCGGACCTGGGTGCCTTTCTATCCCACGCATTACCCCTGTGTTGTTTATTACTCATAAGCCAAAGATCTTCCCAATTTTAATTGAATTCACAATGTACAAACATAACCATACGATTGATTTACTAACAAGTTTACAATTTTACAACGCCCGACATATACATACATAGGCCATAATCCCACAATTTACATGTCTACGGAGCCTCTAGGATTACAAAAGAGGATACAATACTTGCCGGTAACAAGGATCTGGCTATACCTTACAAAATCAAAATAAAGTCTAAAACAAAAGTGGCATGAGCCACACAGGGCCCCGAGGAAGAAAAGGGCTCACCAATACGGGCAGTGGAAGATGAAGTATACTACTGCCGATGAGCTGAAGTGCCTGCTACTGATCCACCTACAATCATAACATAAATGTAGCGTCCCCAGCAAAAGGGACGTCAATATACTAGAATTGTACTGGTATGTATGGACAAACTTTGTTCCAAGTAAACTCAAGCAATTAAACAAGTAATCACGATGATAAGACAACCAATAAATTACACCAAGAATTAATTAAGCCAGCTAACCATGTTTTCCACGTTTTCCTCATTTCAAATAATTCTCAACACAAAGTACTTTCTAAGATCAACAAATTTAACAATAACCAATCAATCACGTATATCACAAGTAGTCAAACAAAGGGGCAATCAGTGCCCCACAGGTTGCAAACTCTCCTGCTGTCTCCTTTCACAATTTCACATATTGATTTTTATATCAATTTTCAATGGCGATATCGATCGCTTTCCACCCTTATTACCTCGGCCACCCTTATTACCTCGGCCACCCTTTTCACCCCAACCCACACCTTATTACTTCGTGTTGCGGCGCGCAACCCGATCCCACCGTACAGTTGCAAATCACAGCAATCACAAACAACAAACAAGAGCACTACACAAAGATCACAAACAAGGGCAGTAAGCGACTTACAAATTAGTTCATGTTTCCAAATACTTTTCAAGCCAATATCACAACCAAGTTACAATGTTTCCATAATCAAGAATATTCACACAAGTATGTTCAATAATTTTCCACAACAAACCAATCCTCAAGTGTTTCGTTTCTTTTCCACAAGGTGCCATATAGGCCATCATAACCATTATTCACAATTCTTTACCCAATTCAACTCTCATTTACCTTTCGATTCATATTCCATACCACATCACTCATATTTCAACAACAACTTTGAATATCCAACAACAACATCAAGAATTTCACACAATTTGTCAAATTAACACTAACCAAACAAATTTCACACATATAGGCGATTTCACGAGAATCAAAATTAGCCATACATACCTGGTATCGAGTTTCCTTCTTTTAAACTCCCACTTTATGCTTACCCAAGATATCCTACTCTTGCCGACCTTGTTCTTGAAGACTCTTACTTCTACTCACTTCTTTTTACTAGAAACCAAGTTCAATAATCATTCATGAGTGTGAAATTCCATTTTCAAAAGCTATTATATGCAAACCTCTCTTTACCCAATTTAAAACTGAAAATTAGAGAAAATAGCTAGGGTTTTTACCTTGAAAAGATTGGGGAAGTTGAATCCTTGCCCTAGGATCCCTTGGAATTAAGTGGTTGGAACAATCTTTGAAGATGAAGAACTTATCTCTCTAAAACCCCTCTCTTCTCTCTCTAATTTTGGTAAGATGATATGAGAAAATGAGGGTGAAAGGTGTTATATTAAAGAAGAGATCGGGTCAAAATGTTACAAAAATGTGGGCCGTGGTCAATTCTGCGGTCGCATCTGCAATAGCAGATTCAACATGCGGTCCGCAAAGTGACCGCGGAATGACCTCAAAATTACACAAGTTCTGTTACGGAATGCGACCACAATGCGGTCCGCATTCTTGATCTGCGGTCGCAAAGTGCACCGCAAATTCATTATGCGATCGCATATCGACCGCATTTTTGACATGATTTTGGGAAACCTTCTGGTAAGCTCTGCGGCAAGAATGCGGTCCGCATAGCAGATCTGCGGTCGCATTCTTGACCGCAAAATTGACACTTTTCTGGAAAAATTGATTCTCTACATTTTTGAAACTTAAATCACTACCAAGGGTCCGAACCGCGGCGAGCTTGCGAGCGGCGAAGAATTCTACGCATTCCTAACACATTATTCGGACCATGACACTATAGCTACTAGGTTTTATGCACACCTAGTTCTCTGATACCAACTTGTCACGACCCGGATTTCCCACCATCGGGGGTCATGATGGCGCCTACTAGTGGAAGCTAGGCAAGCCAAATATTACTTACACCTCCATTAATTACCAAATTCTTATTAAGACTTTAAAATTAAAAACATATAAATTACAGCGGAATAATTAAACTTAGCGGAAGACTTAGTCAATCTTATCAAATATGATAAAGAAAACCCAAACATGATACACTACCCAAGACTGGTGTCACAATACTCACGAACTTCTAAGAATAATACACACGATTGTCTGAAAGAAACATAAGCTGTTTATCTAAGAAGAGACGCCGGGCCAACGGACGCCTGCAAGCTACTTAGTCTCGTAATGAAGAAATCATGCTATCGATTTACTGCTGCTACTACTCAAAAGCCGCACCTGTATCTGTGTAAAAAGAGTACAGAGTGTAGCATCTGCACAACCGATCCCGTGTGCTGGTGAGTGCTCGGCCTATCCCGGTGAAATAGTGACAAGGCTAGGACTAGACACTTACATAAACCTGTGCAATTCTATATACATATATTCCAATTTGAGGAGTAAAAGCATAAACCTATACAGTTGCAATATATATATACATGTACAAAAACATTTATAAGGAAATACTCTGCTCTGAAATAACAGTCAATAACTCATGATATCCAGAATAATCTAGTCAACAGAATAAATCTTACTTTCATGTCTCAATTCCTTTTCATTTCATATCTCGTGGTAGGCGTACCACCCGCTCCCAACTATCACAGTAATTATATCTTGTGGTAGGCGTACCACCCGCTCCCAAATATATCGATAGATTATATCTTGTGGTAGGCGTACCACCCGCTCCCAAATATATCAATAGGCTACCGGCAACTATGGCCAATGCCAAGATTTAAATCACTTTGTGGTCGGCGTGCCACACGATCCCATTTCTTATCATATAAGTGGTCGGCGCGCCACACGATCCCAATTCATAAATATATATATTACCGGCATTTAACCAATAATCTTTGCATCAACAATATTTATAATTACCGGTTTTGAACAAATAATTGATAATAATTCAACAATTTATCTCCATTACCGGTGTGACACCAATAACTCTTAATCAACAATTTA
This sequence comes from Nicotiana noctiflora, assembly GCA_032618575.1. Classification (NCBI taxonomy): domain Eukaryota; kingdom Viridiplantae; phylum Streptophyta; class Magnoliopsida; order Solanales; family Solanaceae; genus Nicotiana; species Nicotiana noctiflora. The sequence goes on from JASVEL010001823.1 coordinate 140,656, forward strand.
TACATAACTAAATTCCTATTCCTTCAAGCTAGGATAGAACAAACACTTACCTCGAAAGTTTACGAACGATTCAATCCGTAGCAATGCCTTTTCCTTTCGAATTTGACTCCAATCCAATCGTATCTATACACAATTGATTTAATATCATCAATTCTACTTAACAAACTAGTTCATATTGCTAAATATGATTTTTACAACATTCTGCTCGGAATAGTAAAAATCGACCCCGGGCCCACATAATCGAAACTCAAGTTTCGAACCAAAATAAGTTCACCCAATTTTCCATGAGTTCAAATATACAATTTGTTCTTAAGTTTGACTCCAAAACGAGGTCTAGATCGCAAATTCTTTGAAAACCCTTACTATACTAAATTCTCAATTTTTTCTACCTATTTACACCTATTTAGGCTTAGGAATTCAAATAATATTGATGGAAAATGAAGAAAACGAGTTAAGAATCACTTACCCAAGAAGTTTGATGAAGAATCGCTCAAAAATCGCCCAAGGAGCTGTGGAGAAGAGAGTTGAACAGAAATGGGATTTTTATCTCGTTTCTGTTCTGTTTTCTGACTTAAATTCACTGGGCATAAGGTTGTTCATCGCGTTCGCGACACCCCGGTCGCGTTCGCGGTGAAGAAGAAGTGTTACACATCGCGTTCGCGTGGGGCTTGTCGCGAACGCGAAGAAGAAAATTCTGGGGCTTACAGGTTGGCCTACGCGAACGCGGGCTAAGCCACGCGAACACGTAGAGAAAAAAAAGGCTAGCTCAAATTACACTACGCGAACGCGAGAAGTAGTACGCGATCGCGATGAAGGGAAACAGTTGGGCATCGCGAACGCGACCAACAGGACGCGAACACGTTGAAGAAAAGAAGTTGGCCATCGCGAACGCGATCACCTGGACGTGAACGCGTTGAAGGATTGCCTGCTGCAGATTTTCTGCAGTTTTTCTTAAGTTCAAATACACCCCGAACCACCTCCGAAACACTCCCGAGCCCTCGGGGCTCCAAACCAAATATGCACACTAACTCAAAAACATCATACGAACTTGCTCGCGCGATCAAATCGCTAAAATAACATCAAAATCAATGAATTGAGCCTTAAAACTCAAGAATTCTTTCAAATTTTCATAACTTTCAAAATTTCCAATTTAAGGCCGAAACACGTCAAACGACGTCCGTTTTCAACCAAACTTTACAGGAAGCGCTTAACCAATATATTTGACCTGTACCGGGTGTCGGAACCAAAATACGAGCCCGATATCACCATTTTTCAATCAAATTTCAGTTTCATTTTCCTTAAACATTTTCAGAAAACAATTTAACAGAAAAATTCTTTTACCGGGGTTCTAGACCTCGAATTTCAATTTCGGGCATACGCCCAAGTTCCATATTTTTCTACGGATTTTTTGAGACCGTCAAATCACGGATCCGGGTCCGTTTACCAAAAATGTTGACCAAAGTCAACCATATCAATATTAATATCAAAATTCTTCAACTTTTTCACATATTTCACATATTTCAACATAAAAATTTTCCAGCTTTGTGCCCGGACTATGCACGCAAATCGAGGCAACTATAAATGAGGTTTTCAAGACCTCAGAAGCTCGAAATGATTAATAAAATAAGTGATGACCCTCCAACTTGAAACTACTCTCACCCAATGTGAATGGGTAGTTATTTTATTATATATTTATATTCATTTTTATATAGTTTTTATTATAGTTAATTAATTATAAGACATCTATATTTATTAATGTAATTAAAGTAACCAATTTATAAATATATATATTTAACCAATATATATGGTAGTTTTTTATTTATTTTTATTTTTAGATTATATAAGTTTTTTAAGATATATTTAAATTTAAAAAGAATAACCAATAATTAATTATTAACTAAATAACTAATTTAATAACTAACTATGCCAAGTGGCTTTTTCTTAAGCTGTCACGTGGCTTAATGAGAGAGATTTTTATCTCCTTTTAATAATATATAGATATATATTTTTATAGATTTTTTTACTTTTTTATTTTAAAATAATTTAAAAACTGCAACTTGAAACTACTAGTTTTTTTCAATGTAATGTCATTAATGTTGTCATGTATTTTTTATTAGTTTACTTGAATTTAATATCCACTTTTATCACATTTATTTTAATACAATATAAATAATAAATATAATTACTTCAATAGCAACTTTGACTCTATTGCTCGTATTTTTAAATATAATTTTTCTTATCATATTAAAAAAAAGTCTCATTTCAAATTCAAATATATCTTATTCTTCTATTTTCTCCATTGGACCACATTTTCAAAAATCATCTTATACTTTCAAACTTAACCAAGATTACAGAAGACTCTTGATTACAAGTAAAAAAAAATCCTAGCTAACCACCAAGGCATTGGACTTGTCACGATCCGGATTTCCCACCATCGGGGGTTATGATGGCGCCTACTAGTGGAAGCTAGGCAAGCCAACTGTCACTTACATTTTTCATTAGTTACAAATCTCTTCTTAAAATATTGATTAACAACATATAATTACAGCGAAATAATTAAACTTAGCGGAAGACTTAGTCAATTTTATCAAATATGATACGAAAAACCCAAACATAATACACTACCCAAGACTGGTGTCACAATACTCACGAACTTCTAAGAATAATACACATAATTATCTGAAAGAAATATAAGCTGTTTATCTCGAGTACATGATAACAGAATGAAATACATAGATAGGAGAGACAACGGGTCCTGCGGACGCCTGCAAGGCTACCTCGTAGTATCAGTAGTCGGAATATCCACAATCGTGCTACTGCTGTAGCTGCTGTCCGTAACCTGTATCTGCGCAAAAAGAGCACAGAGTATAGTATCAGCACAACCGACCCCATGTGATGGTAAGTGCCTGGCCTATCCTCGGCGAAGTAGTGACGAGATTAAGGCCAGTCACCCACATAAACCTATACAATTGAAATATACATATACATATACAACAGCAAAAAAACGTTATCGAACGTCTATAAGGAAAGAATCCGTTCTAAAATAACAGTCAATAACTCACAATATCCGTAGTAATCTTGTCAACGAAATAAATCTTACTTTCATGTCTCAATTCATTTTTCATTTCATATCCTGTGGTAGGCGTACCACCCGCTCCCAAATATAACAATAACTTATATCTTGTGGTAGTCGTACCATCCGCTCCCAAATGTAACAATAGGCTAACGGCAACTATGGCCAATGCCAAGATTCAAATCACTTTGTGGTCGGCGTGCCACACGATCCCATTTCTTATCATATAAGTGGTCGGCCCGCCACACGATCCCAATTTATTTAATAATGTATATTATCAGCATTCAGCCAATAATCTCTGATCAACAGTATTTATATTACCGGTATAAAACCAATAAATGATAATAAATCAACGATATATCTCCATTACCAGTGTAACACCAATAACTCTTAATCAACAATTTATATAACACATAGCACATAATCCTATTCCCTCAAGTTAGGATAGAACAAACACTTACCTCGAATGTTTACGAACAATTTAATCCGTGGCAATGCCTTTTCCTTTCAAATTTGGCTCCAATCCAATCGTATCTATACACAATTGATTTAATATCATCAATACTATTTAATATCATCAATTCTACTTAACAAACTAGTTCATATAGCTAAATATGATTTTTACAACATTCTGCCCGGAATAGTAAAAAACTCGAGTTTCGAACCAAAATAAATTCACCCAATCATCCACGAGTTTGATTATACAATTTGTTCTTAAGTTCGACCCCAAAATGAAGTCTAGATCGCAAATTATTTGAAAACCCTTACTATACTAAATTCTCAATTTTTCTACCTATTTACACCTATTTAGGCTTAGGAATTCAAATAATATTGATGGAAAATGAAGAAAACGAGTTAAGAATCACTTACCCAAGAAGTTTGATGAAGAATCGCTCAAAAATCACCCAAGGAGCTGTGGAGAAGAGAGTTGAACAGAAATGGGATTTTTATCCCGTTTTTGTTCTGTTTTCATACTTAAATTCACTCGGCAAAAGTTTGTTCATCGCGTTTGCGACACCTCGGCCGCGTTCGCGATGAAGAAAAAATATTACACATCGCGTTCGCGTGGGGCTAGTCGCGAACGCGAAGAGAAAATTCTGGGGGCTTACAATTTGGCCTACGCGAACGCGGGCACAGCCACGCGAACGCGTAGAGAAAAGGGCTGGCATCAAATTTAATACTACGCGATCGCGAGGAGCTGTCCGCGATCGCGATGAAGAGTTTATTTGGCCATCGCGAACGCGACCACCTGGACGCGAATGCGTTGAAGAAAATAGGTTGGCCATCGCGAACGCGACCAGACGGACGCGAACGCGATGAAGGATCGCGATGAAGGATTGCCTGCTGCAGATTTTCTGCAATTTTCTTAAGTTCAAAATCATCCTGATGCCTATCCGAAACTCACCCGAGCCCTCGGGAATTCAAACCATTCATGTACACTAACTCAAAAACATCATACGAACTTGCTCGCACAGTCAAATCGCCAAAATAACATCAAAATCAATGAATTGAGCCTAAAAACTCAAGAATTCTTTCAAAATTTCATAACTTTCAAAATTTCCAATTTAAGGCCGAAACACGTCAAACGGCGTCCTTTTTCAACCAAACTTTACAGGAAGCGCTTAACCAATATATATGACTTGTACCAGGCATCAGAACCAAAATACGAGCCCGATACCATTACTTTTTAATCAAATTTCAGTTTCATTTTTCTTAAATATTTTGAGAAAACAATTTAACAGAAAAATTCTTTTACCGGGGTTCTAGACCTCGGATTTCAATTCTGGGCACACGCCCAAGTTTCATATTTTTCTACGGATTTTCTAAGAACGTCAAATCACGGGTCCGGGTCCGTTTACCAAAAACGTTGACCAAAGTCAACTATATCAATATTAATATCAAAATTCTTCAAATTTTCCACATATTTCATATGTTTCAACATAAAAAATTTCCAGCTTCGCGCCCGGACTGCGCACGCAAATCGAGGCAACTATAAATAAGGTTTTCAAGACCTCAGAAGCTCGAAATGATTAAGAAAACAAGTGATGACCCTTTGGGTCGTCACATTCTCCACCTCTAAAACAACCGTTCGTCCTCGAACGGACAAAAGAAAGAAGTACCTGAGTCATGGAATAAATGAGGATATCGTTACGGGAATTACCACCCCGTTACCTTGCATTTACATATCTTATGCTTTTATATCAGTATTAGAGTATATCGGGTGAGTTAGGAGTGATTTGGATTGAAAATGAAGCAAATAGTATGTTTGAAGGAAGCTTGAATATGGGAAGTCAACCAAGAGTTGACTATTGAGTTAGAGTGCTCGGAACCGGATTCTGATGATTCGACTAGTTTCGGGGGATCATTTATGACTTAGGAGAGCAATCGGAATTGAATTCGGAGGTCCGGTGTAGTTTTAGGCTTGAATTGGCGAAGGTTGATTTTTGGCGAAAAACGGATGGTAGGTGATATTTTGATCCGGGGGTCGGAATGGAATTCCGACAATTTCTGTAGCTTCGTTAGGTGATTTTGGATATGACTGCAAATTTTCAGGTCATTCGGACATCGTTTGATCGGGTTTTGGATTGAATGTTAGTTTTGAAAGTTTTGAAGAAACTTAGGCTTGAATTCGTGTGTAAATGGTGATTTTGATGTTTAGGATGGTGTTTTTGTGATTGGAACAAGTCCGTATCATGTTTTGGAGTATGTTGGTGGTTTTCGTTGGGGTCCCGGGGGCCTCGGGATGATTTCGGACCATCAACCGGGCATTTTGAACTTGGCAAAATCTGTAGAAAATTGCAGATCACTGGTAGGCATTTAAGCCTTCGCGTTCGCATGAAATGGGCCGCGTTCGCGAAGCCCAGGCGGAGTGAGCATGCGATCGCGTAGAGTAATGGTGAGGGGGGAGAATTTTACCCTTCGCGATCGCAGGACTAGGGACGCGATCGCATAAGGTCAAGAGCAGAAGCAACGCGATCGCGGGGAGGCACGGACGCGATCGCGTAGAGTAACCAGTTGCCCATCGCGATCGCATGAAGGACTCGCAATCGCAGGACGAGAGACGCGATCGCATGGAAATTTGTGCTACGCGATCGCAGGAAGAGAGACGCGATCGCGTGAAGCCGGATGTTTGAACATCGCGATCGCGTGAGGCGAGTCGCGATCGCGTAGAGCAAACGGGTCTGGCAGTGAATTAAATCACAGAACAGAAGGCTCACGGGTTTATACCCCAAAAACACAATTTTGAGCCCTAGAGAGAAGAAAACTCGAGGAAATCACTGAGAAATCATCGGGTATTCGTCGGAGGTAAGATTCTTGACTCAAAAACATCATTTTATGGTAGAATTAACATCAATCTTCATGAAATTGGGTTGAAATCTTGAAGAAATGTGGCCTAGATATTGAAAACGGGATTTTGAGTTTTGGGAGGCCATTTGAACTCCGATTTTGATAAATTTTATATGCACGGACTCGTGGCGAGATGAGGGTCGCGTTGGTACTAATTTCGGAATTTTCCGAGCAGTGGGCCCGGGGTCGGGTTTTACCAACTTAGTGTATTTATGCGAATTTCATGTAAATTGAAATGGGTTATGGTTCTTTGACCCGTATTTGATATAATTATTGTTATTTGACTAGATTCTACGCACGAGGGAGCTAAATTCAAAGGAAAAGGCATCGCGGACGAGTCTACGGCCGGCTAGAGGTGAGTAGTTTGTGTATATGGTAGCATGAGGGTTCGAAACCCCGGCTTAGCACATTGTGACGCTAGTAGGGCGTGGCTCGCACACCGTGGCAGGTGCGGGATTGATTGTGACTGGGGATTGAGACTTGGTCCATCCCGGAAATGAATAATATGTTATTAGTGTTGGAAATACACTGTATTTGATATATTTGTGGGTGGTAAGCCTTGTTTGGGGCCTTGTGCCGACCTGTAGCGTCCTTAGAGGACAATATTTATGTGATAGCTATATTTGCTTAAATCAGTGATCTCGGTCCTGGAAATCGAAATCACCTTATTGATATGCTAAGTCACCGGCTTTTTTTTGCAAATTTAATAAAGTTAAAGTATTTTCATAAATTATGAACTGGAAACTGGAATTTAGAAAAAAATGAATTGTTTTTGTGACTTATCTAATTTATGTGGACTGTGGATGGATCGGGATGCACGCCGCATCAGTTGATATGAGGATCGGGCTGCACGCTGCAGCAGTATTGCGCTTGGGCTGTAGGAGCCCCTCCGGAGTCTGTACACACCCCCAGTGAGCGCCGTCGACGTTAAATTGGATCGGGCTACACGTCGTAGCGGTTATGTGCATTGCATTGCATCTTTATTTGTTGAATTACTCTGTGGTAGCTGTATTGTATTGTTGATGCTAGTTCGTAGGAGATTCGAACTGTAGTTTAGCTTCATTATGTGGTAATATGTGGATTTCTTATTTTCAGCTGTTGTTATATACTTATTACTCACTGAGTACTTAGTACTCACCCCTACTCCCTGCACCTTTTGTGTGCAAACTCACGTACTCAGGAGCAGTAGACAGGCATTTCCAGCGTTTGCGGTGTCATATCGAGTTGCTGAGGTAGCTGCCTACGTTCGCAGAACCTAGCTTCTCCTCTCCTTTCCAGTTGTTATTTTGTATTTTGTATTCAGACTTGAGTATTTTCTATACAGTACTCTCTATTCCTGTTGGATTTTGTTAGAGGCTCTAGACTTGTGACTCCGGATCTTTTGGAGTGTCAGTATTTTGTTCATTATTATTATTATTGGAGTTCTTAAACTCGTATATTCTTCTTGGGTTGTCCATTTGGGGACTGGTATTGTGTTATAATTAAATTGTTGGTATGGCTGGCCTAGCTTGATTGTTGGGCGCCATCACGACCGGATTTGGGTCGTGACAAGTTGGTATCAGAGCCTAGGTTACTAGGACTCACGAGTCATGAGCCAGTTTAGTAGGCTTTCCCGTGATCGGTACGTAGACGTCGGTATCTATCCTCGGAGGGCTACAGAAACTTTAGGAAAAACCTCATTTTCTTGGATTCATATCGTGCGATTTGTGTTGTCATGAAATTAAACTTTTCCATATTCTATTCTCTCGGAGATGGCGAGAACACGTGCTAGCGGACGTGGCGGACGACCGCCATTGGCACCCAGAGGGCGTGGTCGTGGTAGAGGTAGGGCGGCGGTACCGGCACTCGTCGATCCACCGGTCGACCGGACTCGGGGTCGGATTCTGCACCGGTGGCCCGGGCTCGGGACCGGATTCCGGCGGCAAACGCTCGGCAACTCGAGGTTCGAGGCACGGCGGTGCCCGTTGTCATACGGGTCTTCGGAGACGCTTGGCTCGGATCTTATCGGTGTGCGCGAGGCTTGGCTCGGGTAGTTGCGACTCTGCGCTGCGATATCTTCTTCACGGGCGAGGGGAGGAAATCGGACCCCGTGGCTCGCACGCCGAGCCGGTTCGGCCGGTTGCGCCGTTGCACCGGCTCACTGCTTATATGGTTCCGGTTATGCCCGACGATGAGCGAGCGTCGTTTGGAGAGATTTGAGAGGCTACGACCTCCGACATTCGGTGGTGCTGAGGGCGAGGACGCCCGGGGTTTTCTTGACAGATGTCGGCGCATGCTTCGCACCGCGGGTATTCTAGAGTCCAGCGGTGTTTCATTCACCACTTTTCAGTTCACGGGTGCAGCATTTCGGTGGTGGGAGGATTTCGAGAGGCGTAGGCCCGGCTGGGGCAGTGCCCCTCACTTGGCAGCAGTTCTCCACGGTATTTTTGGAGAAGTACGTGCCTCGATCTCAGAGAGAGGAGTTGCGACGTCAGTTCGAGTGGTTGAAGCAGGGAGAGATGACAGGTTAATCAGTACGAGATGAGATTCACACAGTTGGCCCGTCATGCCATGTGGATGGTTCCTACAGACAGAGAGAGAGGATTCGGAGATTTATTGATGGCCTTATTTATCCCGTCCGCATATTGATGACCAGGGAGAGAGTTTCGACAGTTAGCTTTGAGGAGGTGGTTGATGCTGCCCGTCATATTGAGACGGATCGCCGCGAGAGAGCGGGAGGAGAGAGAGGCTAAGAGGCCTCGTGGTGCGCGATTACGGTGGTGCTCCGGTCTAGGGGCCAATCTCGGCGTAGCGAGAGGTCGTTCTTTCGGGTCTCATCAGTCGGACGTGCAGAGTCCGGTGGGGTTTCATCGGATCGTGGTCGTCGGGGCCATCGGGGTTATCGGGGTCGGCGGAGCCGTCGGCGAGTCGGCACACGCGGGTGCTCTTCCGGCTCGAGCTGCGCTCTGCTTCCTCGGCGCGGGGTTCGTACGCAGCGAGGGTCCTCGGCGGCCCCTGCTTCCGTCTTCGGGCCGTTGTTTTGAGTGCGGTGATTTGGGCCATATCGGGAGAGAGTGTCCTCGGTGGCTTCGTAGCGGTCTCGGCGGAGGGATCGGCCCTCGTCTTCTACTCTGTTTCTTCGGCGCCGGCACGGTCGGCTAGGACTGGTGGCCAGGTATCCGAGAGGTCGCCCTAGGGGTGAGGATCGTGCTGGTGGAGGCCAGGCTCGTTTCTATGCTCTTCGGGATAGGAAGGATGCTAGTGCTTCCAGATGCGGTCATTTCAGGTATTATCTCGGTCTGCCACAGGGATGCTTCTGTCTTGTTTGATCCCGGATCCACCTATTCTTATGTCTCTGCTTATTTTGCACATCATTTGGGTATGACCGTGGTATTCTTGCTTTGCCCGTACATGTGTCTACCCCAGTAGGGGATATACTGTTATCGTGGATCAGGTATATCGATCTGTCTTATTACTATTGGGGGTCTGGAGACCCGAGTTGATCTATTACTACCGGGCATGGTAGATTTCGATGTAATTCTAGGCATGGATTGGCTATCTCCTTACCGTGCGATTCTGGACTGTCATGCCAAGACAGTCACACTAGCTATTCCAGGTAATCCGAGGATCGAGTGGCGTGGCTTGACTGATTATGTGTCCGACGGGGTGATTTCTTATATAAAGGCCCAACGAATGATTGGCAAGGGTTGTTTATCTTATTTGGCCTTCATTAGAAATGTTGAGGCTGAGACACCCAGTCTTGATTCGGTCCCCATTGTGAGGGAGTTTCCGGATGTATTTCCAGCAGACCTGCCAGGCATGCCGCCTGACAGAGATATTGATTTTGGTATTGACTTGGTGCCGGGCACTCAGCCCATTTCTATTCCTCCCTATCGCATGGCACCAGCAGAGTTAAAAGAATTGAAGGAACAACTTCAAGAACTCTTAGATAAGGGTTTCATTCGTCCGAGTGTGTCACCTTGGGGTGCACCGGTGTTGTTCGTGAAGAAGAAAGATGGCACAATGAGAATGTGCATTGATTACGGGCAGCTGAACAAGGTAACAGTGAAGAATAAGTACCCATTGCCTCGTATTGAGGACCTATTTGATCAGCTCCGGGGAGCTAGTGTATTTTCTAAGATTGATCTTCGATCGGGCTATCATCAGTTGAAGATCAGGGACTCAGATATTATGAAGACAGCGTTCGGGACGCGATATGGGCACTACGAGTTCCTGGTGATGTCTTTCGGGTTGACTAATGCCCCAGCTGCATTCATGCACTTGATGAATAGTGTATTTCGATCGTATCCTTGATTCTTTTGTGATTGTGTTTATTGATGATATTCTGGTGTATTCACGCAGCCAGGAGGAGCATGCACATCACTTGAGGGTGGTATTGCAGAGGTTGAGAGAAGAGAAGCTCTATGCAAAATTCACTAAGTGTGAGTTATGGCTTGATACTGTCGGTTTTCTGGGACATGTAGTGTCCAGTGATGGTATTCGGGTTGATCCACAGAAGGTCGAGGCAGTGCAGAATTGGCCCAGACCTTCCTCAGCTACAGAGATTCGGAGTTTTCTCGGCTTGGCAGGCTATTATCGCCGGTTTGTTCGGGGTTTCTCATCTATTGCTTCACCGTTGACTAAGTTGACACAGAAGAATGCTCCATTTGTGTGGTCCGATGAATGTGAGGAGAGCTTTCAGAAGCTCAAGGAGGCTTTGACCACCGCTCCAGTACTTGTGTTACCATCAGCTTCAGGGTCATATACGGTGTATTGTGATGCTTCTAGAGTTGGACTCGGTTGTGTGTTGATGCAGGAGGGTAGAGTTATTGCATATGCTTCTCGTCAGCTAAAGCCCCACGAGAAGAACTACCCTGTTCATGATTTGGAGTTAGCTGCTATTGTTCATGCCTTGAAGATTTGGAGGCATTACCTATATGGTGTATCTTGTGATGTATATACGGACCACCGCAGCCTTCAGCATTTGTTTAAGCAGAAAGATCTAAATTTGAGGCAGCGGAGATGGCTTGAGTTGCTTAAAGACTATGATATTACTATCTTGTACCATCCCGGGAAAGCCAATGTAGTGGCTGATGCATTGAGCCGGAAAGCTATTAGTATGGGCAGTTTGGCGTATATTCCAGTTGGGGAGAGACCCCTTAGCAGTTGATGTTCAGGCGTTAGCTAATCAGATGGTGAGGCTGGATATTTCTGAGGCCGGTCGGGTGATGGCTTGTGTAGTAGCTCGTTCTTCTTTATATGATCGTATTCGAGAGCGCCAGTATGATGATCCACACTTACTTGTCCTTAAGGACAGAGTTCAGCATGATGATGCCAGAGATGTCACTATTGATAGTGATGGTGTATTGCGGATGCAGGGGCGGATATGCGTGCCCAATGTTGACGGCCTTCGTGAATTGATATTGGAGGAGGCCCACAGCTCGCGGTATTCTATTCATCCAGGAGCCGCGAAGATGTACCAGGACTTGAAGCAGCATTTCCGGTGGAGAAAGATGAAGAAAGATATTGTGAGCCATGTGGCTCGGTGTCTAAACTGTCAGCAGGTCAAGTATGAGCATCAGAGACCTGGTGGTGTATTCCAACGTATTGAGATTCCTGAGTGGAAGTGGGAAAGGATTACTATGGACTTTGTTAGTGGACTCCCTCGGACAGCGAGGAAGTTTGATTCAGTTTGGGTGGTGGTGGATAGGTTGACCAAGTCGGCTCGCTTCATCCCAGTGTGTACTACTTATTCCTCAGAACGGTTGGCAGAGATATTCATCCGTGAGATAGTGAGATTGCATGGAGTTCCCATTTCTATTATATCGGACAGAGGTACCCAGTTCACTTCTCAGTTCTGGAGGACATTTCAGCGAGAGTTGGGTTCACAGGTAGAGCTGAGCACAGCATTTCATCCACAGACGGATGGGCAGTCTGAGCGTACTATTCAGATATTGGAGGACATGTTGCGTGCTTGTATCATTGATTTCGGTGGTTCGTGGGCTGATTATTTGCCTTTGTCGGAGTTTGCTTATAATAATAGCTATCGGTCCAGCATTCAGATGGCACCGTATGAAGCTTTATATGGGAGGCGGTGTAGGTCTCCAGTTGGTTGGTTCGAGCCCGGCGAGGCTAGGTTGTTGGGGACAGAGTTAGTCCAAGATGCCTTAGACAAGGTGAAGGTGATTCAGGAGAGACTTCGCACAGCTCAGTCGCGTCAGAAGAGTTATGCGGACCGGAAGGTCCGAGATGTGTCTTATTCGGTAGGTGAGAAGGTGTTGTTGAAGGTTTCGCCTATGAAGGGTGTTATGAGGTTTGGAAAGAAAGGAAAGTTGAGCCCAAGGTTTATTGGACCTTTTGAGGTGCTTAGGAAAGTTGGGGAGGTGGCTTATATGCTTGCTTTGCCACCCGGTTTGTCGGGAGTTCACCCGGTGTTCCATGTATCTATGCTCCGGAAGTATGTCGGAGACCCGTCTCATGTGTTAGGCTTCAGCACGATACAGCTAGATGAAGACTTGACTTATGATGTGGAACCAGTAGCCATTTTGGGTCGACAGGTTCGTAAGCTGAGATCCAAGAATATAGCTTCAGTGAAAGTGCAGTGGAGAGGTCGTCCCGTAGAGGAAGCAACTTGGGAGACCAGCAGGAGATGCGGAGCAGATATCCACACTTGTTTGATGCTCCAGGTATGTTTCTTAACCGGCTCGCGGACGAGCGTTTGTTTAAGTTGGGGAGAATGTAACGACCCGGCCCGTCGTTACGGGAATTACCACCCCGTTACCTTGCATTTACATATCTTATGCTTTTATAACAGTATTAGAGTATATCGGGTGAGTTAGGAGTGATTTGGATTGAAAATGAAGCAAATAGTATGTTTGAAGGAAGCTTGAATATGGGAAGTCAACCAAGAGTTGACTATTGAGTTAGAGTGCTCGGAACCGGATTCTGATGATTCGACTAGTTTCGGGGGATCATTTATGACTTAGGAGAGCAATCGGAATTGAATTCGGAGGTCCGGTGTAGTTTTAGGCTTGAATTGGCGAAGGTTGAATTTTGGCGAAAACCGGATGATAGGTGAGATTTTGATCGGGGGTCGGAATGGAATTCCGACAATTTCTGTAGCTTCGTTATGTGATTTTGGATATGTACGCAAATTTTCAGGTCATTCGGACATCGTTTGATCGGGTTTTGGATTGAATGTTAGTTTTGAAAGTTTTGAAGAAACTTAGGCTTGAATTCGTGTGTAAATGGTGATTTTGATGTTTAGGATGGTGTTTTTGTGATTGGAACAAGTCCGTATCATGTTTTGGAGTATGTTGGTGGTTTTCGTTGGGGTCCCGGGGGTCTCGGGATGAATCCACTGAGTGCATTTAGACTTGGAAAAAAATAACTGTTGTAGGTTCAGAGAAGTTGCGGGTCTTTGAACTAGGCTTCACGGTCCGCAATGATTTCTCGCGACCGCGGTGGGATTTATGCGGTCCACAGTGAGCAAGGTTAAGTCTTCGCGGCCGCGCTTGATATTTCGCGATCCGCGGTGGAGCTCCATAGCCGCGGTCCTTTTCATGCGGTCCGTGGTGTGGGTTTGAGAGGAGTATATAAACGGGACTTTTCAACCATTTTTCATTTTCCAAAAACCTAAAAACATAAGAGGCTATTTCAAATACTATTTCTTCCCCGAAACACAAGTAAGTGATTTTAGGTATAAATGTTCTGGCAGTGAATTTATATCACAGAACAGAGGGCTTATGGGTTTACACCCCCAAAACACAATTTTGAGCCCTAGAGAGAAGAAAACTCGAGGAAATCACTGAGAAATCATCGGGTATTCATCGGAGGTAAGATTCTTGACTCAAAAACATCATTTTATGGTAGAATTAACATCAATCTTCATGAAATTGGGTTGAAATCTTGAAGAAATGTGGCCTAGATATTGAAAACGGGATTTTGAGTTTTGGGAGGCCATTTGAACTCCGATTTTGATAAATTTTATATGCACGGACTCGTGGCGAGATGAGGGTCGCGTTGGTACTAATTTCGGAATTTTCCGAGCAGTGGGCCGGGGTCGGGTTTTACCAACTTAGTGTATTTATGCGAATTTCATGTAAATTGAAATGGGTTATGATTCTTTGACCCGTATTTGATATAATTATTGTGGTTTGACTAGATTCTACGCACGAGGAGCTAAATTCAAAGGAAAAGGCATCGCGGACGAGTCTACGGCCGGCTAGAGGTGAGTAGTTTGTGTATATGGTAGCCTGAGGGTTCGAAACCCCGGCTTAGCACATTGTGACGCTAGTAGGGCGTGGCTCGCACAACGTGGCAGGTGCGGGATTGATTGTGACTAGGGATTGAGACTTGGTCCATCCCGGATGTGAATAATATGTTGTTAGTGTTGGAAATACACTGTATTTGATATATTTGTGGGTTGTAAGCCTTGTTTGGGGCCTTGTGCCGACATGTAGTGTCCTTAGAGGACAATATTTATGTGATAGCTATATTTGCTTAAATCACTGATCTAAGTCCTGGAAATTGAAATCACACTTTTTGAAATGCTAAGTCACCGGCTTTTGCAAATTTAATAAAGTTAAAGTATTTTCCATAAATTATGAACTGGAAACTGGAAGTAAGAAAAATGAACTGTTTTGTGACTTATTTGCTTATTGTGGACTGAGCATGGGATCGGGCTGCACGCCGCAGTGGTTGATATGAGGATCGGGCTGCATGTCGCAGCAGTATTGCGCTTGGGCTGTAGGAGCCCCTCCGGAGTCTGTACACACCCCGGTGAGCGCCGTCGACGTTAAATTGGATCGGGCTACACGTCGTAGCGGTTATGTGCATTGCATTGCATCTTTATTTGTTGAAATACTCTGTGGTAGCTGTATTGTATTGTTGATGCTAGTTCGTAGGAGATTCGAACTGTAGTTTAGCTTCATTATGTGGTATTCTGTGGATTTCTTATTTTCAGTTACTTGTATATATTTATTACTCACTGAGTACTTAGTACTCACCCCTACTCCCTGCACCTTTTGTGTGCAGACTCAGGTACTCAGGAGCAGTAGACAGGCATTTCCAGCGTTTGCAGTGTCATATCGAGTTGCTGAGGTAGCTGCCTACGTTCGCAGAACCTAGCTTCTCCTCTCCTTTCCAGTTGTTATTTTGTATTTTGTATTCGGACTTGAGTATTTCTATACAGTACTCTCTATTCCTGTTGGGTTTTGTTAGAGGCTCTAGACTTGTGACTCCGGATCTTTGGGAGTGTCGGTATTTTGTTCATTATTATTATTATTGGAGTTCTTAAACTCATATATTCTTCTTGGGTTGTCCATTTGGGACTTGTATTAGATGAAATCAGAAATGGTTGGTCTGGCTGGCCTAGCTGAATTGTTGGCGCCATCACGACCGGATTTGGGTCGTGACATTGGTATGACGTGGTTCGAGATACATTTTCACGACGTTGCAATTCTTGTAAAATTCAACAATAAAAGTAGGTTATTATATATCTCCTACCATAACTGAATTATACACAAAATATGATTAAAGATACCTATAGTAATGTATATTATTTACAAATAAGGCAGATACAAAGCTTGTACTAAAAAAAATAATTATTATTCAAACTTAAAATTAATCTGTAAGATACGAAGTATAAATTTAATTAATTCTTTCTCAAAAAAGGATACCTTCCATAACTGAATTATACACAAAATTTTAATAAAAGATACCTACATTAATGTATATTGCATCCAAATACGGTCAGATACAAAGCTTGTACTAAATAAAAAATTATTATTTCAACTTAAAATTAATGTATAAGATATAAAATAAAAATTAATTGATCCTTTCTCAAAAAAGGGTACCTAACGCAACTGAATTATACATAAAATATAAATTAAAGATACCTACAATAATGTATATTGTACCAAAATAAGGTCAGTTACAAAGCTTGATCAATTAATTAAAATTTGTCCTACAATAATTTATTTCATACCAACAGACAACTGAGAAGGAGTACTTTCTAAATTGGGCATTTGTGATAGATGTCAGTGCAGAGGTTGCTATCATTGATCTCTTTCCGTTATTGAGGGACCTTTTGGATGCATTTCGTGTGGCCGGGCATGTAACCGGGTGAGATTGTGGATTTCGGTATTTATTTGGTGCCTTTGGGAATCACAACAAAAGTGGAAAAAACATTTTCTGTTCCAGTCAATTAACAAATTTAATGCAGGGGAGGGGCTCTGACCTTTGCACGACAAATCTTGGTAATGGCCTCAACGTGAAGGCTTTGCAGCTCTTCGAGTGCATTAGTTGGCGATTTGAGGAAAGCTATGAGTTGTTTTTCGATGTTGTGAGACATTGTGATTTGTTAGTTATGGGCACGTGTGGTGCGGTTCCATTGAGAATTCATAGAGAAAGTCGAGCGGGAAGAGTAAATGAGTGTTGCTCTGTGTATGGAGCATTGGTTATGGTCTGTCGGGTTGTGTGTTGTGTGTTCTTTGTTTCATCGTGGGTGTAATGAATTGCGGTGGTTTCAGACATCAAATGTGCATGGTTGTTGATTTTGATCATAGCGGCTTGAGGTGCTGCAGGTGTAACTGTGTTGGGATAGGATCGCGCATTGTAGATAGGCTACGGGAGTTATGACCTTTCGGAGTAGATTCGGGCATTCTATTTCTATGATGTGAGACGGGGTCTCAGCCTTGTATTGTAATGGTATTGATGAGCTTGAGGTCATTTGTCATGATTTGAGTGTGTTTAGATCATTTCTTACTGGTGCGTGTATTATGCAAGATGTGACTTGGACTTGTATTGAGGTATCATATCATCGGAGTGGTGTTGGATTCGAGGTGATCGTTGGGTTCATTAATGAATACAGACAAATTTGATCTCAGCTTGTTAGGAAGGTAGTATCGAGGTTTACCCCGGAAATCTATTGTGGTATTAGTCAAAAAGGAAGTGGCTTCATGTATAGGTAATCTGAGGAATGGTTGTGATTCATCGCGTTTATTAATTAGCGTTGGCAGTATATGAGAATATTGGAATAAGGCTTTAGCTAATAAGGGGTTCTTATCGGTAATTGAGTATTGCTGGGGACAACTGCTGTGAATAGAAGTTATGATTCCAAGTGTTTGGTTTAGGCGGCATATCATATGTTTTCACCTGAGGGTGCAAGTATGGGTATTACAGCTGGTTCGGGCTTACTCTGAGTTCAGATGTGAATTTCTGATCTGGTGTGTGCTTTTCGGAAAGTGCGACGTGGTTGTATAATTTAGTTTATAGAATAAATGGACCGTGAAAGTTCGGCTGTAATATGTTATCGAGTTTATGCGAGATAGGGTGATGAGGGATCACCCCGAGTATATGGTTGGTAAGATCATTCAGCTACTGGTTGGCTTCTAGAACAATTCTCGATACGCTCGAGGACGAGCGTTTGTTTAAGTTGGGGAGAATGTAATAACCCGACCCGTCGATACGGGAGTTACCGCCCCATTTTCTTCATTTTATACTTTCTATAGGTTTCATTATATGTGTTTGGAGAATTTGAAGTAATTCGGATAGAGTTCGGGTAGAAATGAGACAATAAGTCTCTTTATGAGAAGGTTAGTTTGGAAAAGTCAACCGAATATTGACTTATGAGTTAGAAGGCTCGGAATGGATTTCCAATGATTCGACTAGCTTTGGAGGATAATTTGCGACTTAGGAGCGCAATCGGAGTTGAATTTGGAGGTCCGGTGTAGAATTAGGCTTGAATTGGCTAAGGTTGGATTTTGGCGAATTCCGGTTGATAGGTGAGATTTTGATCAAAGGGTCAGAATGGAATTTCGAGAGTTCCTGTAACTTCTATATGTGATTTTTGATGTGTGTGCAAAATTACAGGTCATTCGGACGTCGTTTGGTTGGGTATTCGATCGAATGCGTGTTTCAGAAGTTTTTGAAGAACTTAGGCTTGAATCCGATGTGAATTGATGATTTCAGTGTCGTTGGTGGGCCTCGGGTGTGTTTCGGATTGTGATATATTAGTATGTTCGTATACTGTCCCGAGGAGCTCGGATGAGTTTCAGATAGGTTTGGGTTGCGTTATGCTCGTTTTTCTTATGCTTCGACATCGTTTTTTCAAGCATAGATGATATTATATTGAACAAATGATCTTCGATTCTTGTTTTGAATGAAGAATTAGATCCGTATCGTAATTACGGACCCGTAGCAAAAAGAATCATCGAATTTGGACATCGTATGAGGATTTTATGGCCGTTTTACTAAGGCTGCCCAGATTTTCAGGTTAATGACGAAATTGCCCCTGACGGCGTATTAAAAACCTGCACTATTTGCAAATCTTAAAACCTACATATCTCCTTCATTATAAGGTCAAATGGAGTGATTCAAAAGCCTAAATTCATTAGAATTTCACAAGAAATTCATTGGGAGCAGTAAAACTCGTGAACATTATACCTATAATGAGCAGGTCAAGTTTTCTTCCAATTTTGGAACGGGAAGAAGCTTCTAAGATGATTTTTAAGATAGAATTCGTGGGATTTCTTCAGGTAAGAGTTCTTAGACTCGGATTATGTTGTTATGATGTAAAAATATAGATTAAACACTGAAAAACCAAGGATTTAAGGGGTAAAAATGGAGGTTAGGGCTTGAAACCTAAGAAGGTGTAAAGTTGAAATTTGAGGGGTCAAACAGACTCTGATTTTGGTGTTCTTTATATGTACAGACTCGTGGAGAGACGAGGAATCCGTTGGTGTGATTTTTGGAATTTTTTGAGAAGTGGACCTGGGGCTCGGGTTTTACCAACTTCGTGAATTTTAGTACATTCCGAGTATTTTTTATTGGGTTATATTTCTTTGACCCACATTTATGTATTTACTGTAGTTTTGACTAGATTCGACGTGCGAGGAGGTCAATACGAAAGGAAAAAGCATTGCGGACGAGTCTACGGTCGGTTAGAGGTGAGTGGTTGGTATATATGATGGCCTGAGGGTTTGAAACCCCGGCTTATCACATTGTGACGCTATTTAGGGCGTGACTCGCATCCCATGGCAGGTGCAGGATTGGTTATGACTGGGGATTGTGACTTGGTCCATCCCGAACAAGAATAATACTATATTGGCGATTGAAACACACTTTGTGTTGAATATATATCTGGGCTTTATGCCATGTTTGGGGCCTTTTGCCGACCTGTAGTATCCTTAGGGGATAGATATATTTGTGATAGCATGATTTGTAAAATCATTGATCTCAGTCCTGGGTTGAAATCACTATTATGAAATGCTAAGTCACATGTTCTTGGAAAATTAAATAAACTAAAGTATTTTTCCTTATTAATGAATTGGAAACTGGAAATAAATAAATTGAACTGTTGTGTGACTCATATGCATGTTGTTGACTAAGGATGGATCGGGCTGCACAGCGCAGCGGATGATATGAATATTGCGCTTGGGCTGAAGGAGCCCCTCCGGAGTCTGTACATACCCCCCAATGAGCGACGTCGACTTTAAACGGATCGGGATACGCGCCGTAGCGGTCATGTGCATTGCATTGCATTTATGCATTGTTATTTACTTGTACTAGTTGTTATTAGCTGTTGTTGTTGGTTTGTGGTAAGATATCATATTATTAGTTTTAGCTTTTCTGTGTAGCATTTTGTGGATTTCTTACCTTCGGACATTTTATATGCTTTTTACTCACTGAGTACTTAGTACTCACCCCTGCTCCCTGCACCTTTGTGTGCAGATTCAGGTACGCTGGAGGTTTAGCTGAGTAGTCTTGGTTTCCAGAGTTATCAGAGTTGTTGCGGTAGCTGCTCCACGTTCGCAGGACTTAGCTTCTCTTCTTATTTCAGTTTTATTTATATATACATTTTTTAGACTTGAGTATTTCGTTCGGATATTCTTATTATCCAGTGTTTGCTTTGATACTCGAGACTCGTGACCCCAGATCTTTGGGAGTGTTATTATCAGTTTCATACTTCTCATTATTATCATTCTATGACTATTACTGGATTATTATTATAAACTATTATATTCTCGACACCGGACGTTGTCTTTAGAATTTCCGAAATTTATTTCCTGTATATTATTGGTCCTGTAGTTGTGTTCAGGTTTTCTTTAAATGCTCGTGACTTGTGATACCCCGGTTGGGTTGTGTTGGGTTGTTAACACTTATTAATGTTGTTGTTAAGCTGTATTAGTCTATTCAGTTATGTTTAATAATTGTTAAAGAGAGACGGTTTGGGTTAGTTGACTGGCCTTGTCTTCACGAGAGGAGCTCTCATCAGAATGGCTACACTGTAGCGATTTTCTCCATTAATTTATAACCTTGATTGCATTGTCTATTCTTGCTTCCGTTCAAAAATAGGGATAAAAACTAGAGTTTTTGCTCCTAAATCGGTATAGAAGATTAGGGTTTTGATAGACCTGAATTCTGAAGATTGTTGAAAGGAGATACCTAAACTGTTAAAAGAAGATAGCTACACATATGTCCTATTTTCTTATTCCCTAATTTCTCGAAAGGCATTAAATCTCATACTCTACGAATACTTGAAAGGGTGTTCCTTCTTTCAAATAAATTTAGGTAAGAAATGAATGATGGATAAAACGAGAAAGATAAATAAAGTAAAATCAGAAATAACAATAGAGAGATTTTAGATGGATTCAAATGAAGAAATGAAGAAGAAAGGTGAAAAATGAAGAAAAAACGTAAAAAGAAAAGAATTAAGGAAGAAAGGTGAAATATAAAGAAAAAGAGGCAAAAATAAAAAGAAATTGGCATGCATTTTAGATAATTAGGAGCGTGCACTAGATGCATCTCTAAGAATGCAATGATGGGATTTTAATATGGGCTCCAAAAATTCTAACATAATCCTGCTAAACTACGAGTTGGGCTTGCTTGGCCCGACGGGCCAAGCCCATATTGATGGCTCTAATAATAAGATGGATAAATTGCTATAGAAAAATTTTCGTTCCTATACCATATAGGAAACTATATTATCAAATATGTTCATAGTTTGCATATTATCCTTCGTGCTAATAGTATTTCTAGAAAATATAGACAAGGCATTAAACAACGCAAATCACGTACATTCATAATTATCATCGACCGTTTCAAAATTTTCATACTCTATTTTTGCGATACACTCTGTTTCAACCTTTTTTGTGATTTCACAAATAATGCAAACTCATCTACCAAATCATGGTTTTCATCACCAAATATTTTCGCAATTGTATCATAAGCCTCTTTATTGGAAAGTTTACCCTTTTTGAGTGACTTGACAGTGTCCAAATATGCCCTAATAACACCTCTATTATCATCAAATCGTCTCTCCAATTTGTTCATAAAATCAATGCACATGTGTAACTTGTTCATGTCAGCAGCAACAAGATTCCTCTTTCGGGATTGTAACGTTTCTTGCCATTCTAGAGGCAAGAAGATACGGATTTCTATAATTGCAAATCAATTAATGAATGATACTTCGGGAAAAATGTAGAAATCAAATACATTGTGAATGAGAATTGTCCTCCAATGGAGATTGGGAATGATATGGGGGTTCGTGTGTATATGGAGACAAAAAAGTAGAATAGAAACTTATGATCATATCCGCTATGTATAACTGTTCGCGATTTCAATATGAAATTGAGTATCACCAATGAGAACATAGTTGCAAATTTGTGCTGTTACATTTTCTTTCAAATTCTGTTTAGAACTAACAATGGAACAAAATTCTTTAATTCCCATTATGCAGATATGTTTAGACATGCAGGTGTGATTTATCAAAGCTCCTGTGTCTACAATATTGTATTTAAAGATGCGTGAACTTGTAGAATAGATTGAATGTGAGGAATGAGTCAAATAAGACTCATTGTTTTCTACATTTATTCTACAATAAAGCTACATATCATTTGAAAAATTAATATGAAAATATAGATATTTAATGTTTCTACAAATTATCTACAAAATTTCTACAAACTGTTCATAACAGAATTTATCTTTATTTTCATGCATGTTCATCTAGAACACTGAAGTTACTTGATATGCCAACATTATAGAGGAATATAATTTATCTATAATTTTCTACAACTTTCACATATTATTTTCACCACTAAGTGGGATTATACTGGGTTGTTGTTGTTGTTGTTGTTGTTTCACATATTATTTTCACCAGTGAAATACAACTACAATAATATAAATTATACAACTTATCTACAAATTATCTATAATTTTCCTACTACTTAATATAATTTTTATATAATATTGTTGAACTTTCATACAATAGCTAAATGAATAAAAGAAAAACAAATAAACAACAGAATAATTTTTTTCTATAATTTATCTATAATTTTTCTATAATTTCTGCAATATAATGTATGTCATGTCTTCTTCTTCTTCTTCTTCGAGTTTCAATCCGAAATTCAGCCAAAACCAAGTCTAATCTTCACCAAAGCCCCTCAAAATTGAGATATAAACTCCAAACCATATTCTCAATTATTTGCAACAATACCCAATCCAAACAAATAATAATTTTTGAAAATCTAAATACGAATTCAAAGCTTTAAAGTTTTTTAATGGTTGTAAATGGTGAAATTGCTGCTCTGATTCCCTTTCCTCTTATATTACTTATATTACTGAAATTTAGGATTGAGAGATAGAGAGAATTCTCAATTCTTTGCAACAACATCCAATCTAAACAAACAATGTCTTTTTGAAAATCTAAATTCGAATTTAAAGCTTCAAAGCGTTTTAATAGTTGTCAATGGTGGAGGAGTTATAGATTTTCTCTGATTTTAGAAGAGGAAAATAGTGGGTGATTGAAGAGGAAATCATGGGGTGTGGTTTGCTATGTGGGTGTGGGAGTGAGAGTTGGAGAGAGGTTATTTGCACATGACTTAAATAACCTGCATCACAATTGTGATATGATTTGTGTGGGTACTAAAACTAGTTATATTAAAAGTTAAACAAAAGCTATATGGTATAGTAATGTAGAAATTCCTTATTAATATTGGCATAAATTCCTTCATAACTATGTGTTCCCGGCTAGTTTTTGGTTCCGACTTCCGACCCACCAAAATATAACCACTGCTTATCTTCACTTCAACTGGTTACAGTCTTACATAGTACACGCCGTAGCTCAAGGTAAAGCTTTTTTTTTTTTTTTTGTCGAAGTTGTGAACTTGTTCTTTTAGTGGTTACATGACTACATCCATTTGTTATTTTTTATTTAGTTGGAAATGGAATTAGGGTTCCCTCACCACCTAATCGCCGATCTCCCTCATCTCCTAACTCAGTGCCGCTAACTCCTCTTCCAGCCACACACACAGAGAGACATAGAGAGGGAGACAACGGACAAAAACAATCGGTGGGGTTCTTGGACATAAATTAGGAAGAAATCGGGAAAAGTTTCGAAGAGTTCATCAAAAATCCCTACAATTTTAGTTCCTGTTAATGTCACTTCTGCTGCTCACATCCGAAAAAGAACATATACTTTAGTGTCTGATTTTGATCTTCCTCTTATGGAATTTGATAGAGTCGAGATGGGTTCGATTTGATTATTGTCCGTCGATTGCTGCCTCCGTGGTTTTGTTCGCGGTTCCGGGTTCAATTGTTGATGTTTCATTCAGTAGATATGGAGTTCATTGTTTGATTTCCTTGCTTGTGTCACATCCGGACAGGAGTTTTAATTGGAATCCTCTTTAAGGTTCATTCTCTTTCCCTTCAGTTCTGTTTTGGTGTTGATCTTGATATAATAAGAGCCAAGGTTCAATAAATTGGTTCGGTTTAATTGGGGAAAGACGATTAGGCTTACGTGTCAACGGAGGCAGATGTTTGCTGGTTTCGAATAGAGCTAAACTTTGTGTGAATTTCCTTTCATTACATGTGTTTTGTTTTACTTTTGGTATTTGAACGCATATATGAAATCTTTTCAACTCCAACATGGTTGATCGAGACTTGATTTGATTGTTGTGATTATGTGAGTTGAAAAGGCATGTTAGATTACTGTTAGAAGTAGTTTGACTAGTTCCATGTCAAGTGCAAAGTTTCCATGTTCATGTTAGTTGATTTGTATTGACTTAGCAACATTTGCATACTTCATAGATTTGAATAAAATCAAATATATACTGTCTTGCTATTATAGTTTTGCCCTCTCCTTCTATGTTTGTTGAGAAATACACTTAGTTAAGCCACTTGTAAGTCTGTTCCTAGCTGCTAGAATTTGAAAATTTGATTCATGACTGTTGGTTTAGTTTCGAACATACTGGTTCAAGCATAAAAGGCTGGAAACATCGTTTGGGATTCTCTATCTATTGGTGATCGATCATCTTTGGCTAAGTTTGAATGAATGAAATCTTCACTGTTGTGTTAAGGTTGGTAGAAGATATAAGAATTACTTCTTCTTGTTGTTTGAGCCGAATAGAGGCTTTCTTCGAATTTCTTATGTCGGTTTGCAAGCATGTTCATCCAGTTATTTTTTGTTCTTAAGGGCTTTAGCATCTCCAACTGGTCTTTAGTGTAGGTTGCAACTCTTCATTTGCTTGAGCAACATGACTGACAGACATCCTGTTGATCAACAACAAAACAATGAACCACAGATAAAGGATGACATGATTGCCTGTGTGATAGCATTAGAGGCTGCGTTACTACCCTGTTTGCCTGCACGAGAACTCCAGGCAATTGACCGTTCAGCCCATCCATATCATCAAAGTGAGTAATTTCAGGCCTATAGCTGTATGTACAATCCTTATCAATTAGTGCAAATCTTGTCTCTAACATTGTGGGATGAGTCTTTTTAGTGATTAATCAGAAGCAAGCAATAAAATAGAAATATTATCACTTACATCATGTATATGTTAACTTCTGTTTTGGAACTCAATTTCTTCCTTAATTAATGTTCAGAGATTTGATGGCCTCAATCGACGTAGAGTTTGTTTTTGACACGTGAGGTTTTGCTGCACTGTTAATTCGTATACCAATAAAGTTCCATTACTGAAATACGAATCCAAATAAACTATATGCGCATCGATTAGTTCACCAAGTACACCAGTTCAGAGATTTGATGGCCTCAATCGACGTAGAGTTTGTTTTTGACACGTGAGGTTTTGCTGCACTGTTAATTCGTATACCAATAAAGTTCCATTACTGAAATACGAATCCAAATAAACTATATGCGCATCGATTAGTTCACCAAGTACACCAAGTACTTGTTACTGTCCACAAAGGTTTAGACAAATAGGAAGAAATCACGGAGTAATAAGTTTTACTTCTGTTGAGATTTGAACCATTGTCCATTCCAACTTCATTGACCATTGGGGTGCAAAATGAATCCAACTAGACTATTGCTTTGTTTTTTCTTTCAAATTGCTTAGATAGATAGGATGAAATCACTTACCGTTGTTATCCCTCTGTTGAGATTTGGTCCGTGGATTTATGGTCTATTCCAGCTTCATTGACCACTAGCCACACCTCCTCGGTGCAATATGAATCCAACTAGGCTATTGTTTTGCTTTGTCTTTGAAGATTTCTATGGAGATGTATAACGCTTATGGTAGATGTCACTTGAGCATTAACATAGTAAATAAAAATAAAAGACAGTTCGAGTACTGCCCTTAGGCATTTAAAATCAAGTCGCATACAACATATGGATTTGAAGCTTTAAAGCTTTCTGGTGATTATATAAAGGTTAGTGACAGTTATATGATAAAGGAGTTATTTTAGTGAAGAATGTCAGGAAGGCCAGATCTTTAAAAATAAGGAATTGCACTCATCTTTTGAGATCAATTCTGTAGTAAATCATACATGCTCAATGCAATTTAACGTGCTAATCATCATCAAATGTTCTTTTTCTTTGGATGCATAGATGTCTGCAAATAGTCATCAAACATTCTTTGTCTTTGGATGAGTAGATGACTACAACTAGTCATCAATTGTTTCAGGCTCTTCAGAAATTTGCTTGAACAAACCAAATATTGCAGATTTCGGTCAACAAGTTAGTATAGGGTCTATTGAATATGGCAATTTATCCAGTCTTCTCTACATTGCTGAAGCAAAATTTAATGTCCTCTGACTCAAGATTCCTTTGTGTATTTAAAAAGGATGAGTATCCAACTACTGATAGCATCATCACAGCTAAACCTTCTTACCGTTGCATTTTCCATTCAATGTCACTGGAAATATTAACTGCATTCTTTTTCATAATTTTCTGGCAATGGAGACACTGCAATATAGTTGTGTTGCCTTTTTTTAAGCTTCATAGTTTTTGTCTCTTTCCTTTTCGTATTAGTATCTTGTTAAAATTTACAGCACAAATGCTGGCTTATTAGCTCTGGAATTCATTTATTTAGTGTATTTTGTTTTGGCTGATCGAGGTTGAAATATTTTCATTCCTTAGTCGATGTTGAGAGACATGCCAGAGATTTCATGGAGGCTGCCAAGAAACTTCAACTTCATTTGATCGGGTTGCAACGTGAAGAGCTGCCTACAAGACCCGAGATGCTTAGAAAGGTAATTCATAGGACACACTTTGATTCATATAATGGTACCAAAGGACGTATAACAATTCTCTCCTTCCTATGGTCTCTAAAAAGGCAGCCCGGTGCGCTAAGCTCCCCTATGCGGTTCAGGGAAGAGCCGGACCACAGGGGTCTATTGTACGCAGCCTTACCCGGCATTTCTACTAATGGATTATTATTGGTTCTAATTAATTTCTACGAACAGGAGATAGAAAAGATGGAAGAAGAGTTGAAAATGAAGACGGAACTCATAGCTAAGCAGGAGAGACTGATCCAAGGATGGAGGGAAGAGTTGAAGGACCAACTTGATAAACACATCATGGAGTTAGAAAGGGTGTAAACCAGTACATAACTTCTCTTGTTTTATTTGTGATTCAATTTGAATTCTGGGTTGGGATGACAAGTCCTTGTTAATGTTACTTTAGTTATTTTTTTCTTTATTTTGGTGGTGTCCGGACTAGTTTGTATGCGCGTCGACTATTCTACGTACCTGTTATATGTCATCTTGTATCGTGTAACTCTGCCTATTAACTTGAATTTGAATTCATCAGGGTCTTCTGTGACTGATACAGTAATTTTAGCTGCTTGCAAAGTTAAATGACTTTTTTGAACTTGGGTTCCCTCTTTGGAGTTAACACTTTTCAACAAATCTCATGTTAATTTAAAAGCACATAGCTATCTCACCTTGCAGTCATTATTTTTTATTTTTGTAGTTTTTAGCAGCAACTTTAGCGTAGCTGGTAAAGTTGTTGTGATGTGACCAGAAGGTTATAGATTTGAGTCGTGAAAATCTCTTGCAAAAATGCAGGGTAAGGCTGTGTATAATAGATCTTTGTGGTCCGGCCCCTCTCCGAACCCCGCGCACAGGAGGGCTGCCCGCCTATAATTCAATTTGTTTTATGTTTATCAAATATTATTTGATCAACTTTTCTCAGCCACAGCTTTAATTTTCAATGTGACTCGGGACAACCATATTGGGATAGGAAAGTATAGCTTTCGATACATAATTAACAACAAAACATATAATTGCACTCCATGTTTGAAAGCTTGAAAACATAGCATTGTGAAATGCCTGGATTCTAATACTATGAGTTATGTACAATAAACAAATGATTTTGATCAAAGTACAGACAGTTCACTCTTCTCCAAAGCACAAAGCCAGCCCTTTTATCCACATCAAATTCAGCTTAATTAATTTACTCAGTAAATATTTACAAGAAAGAGAGCATGAACATGTATTAATAAGCCTGCATATCTATCTGAGAACTGAGAATTTCTCCGCGTTGGTAATTCCTACTTCTATATAAGCCAAACTCTTAATTCTTTAAATATTTTGTAACCTACCTAATTCTTCTACTATAAGCCAGCAAAACAGAAAATTCCTCATTGTATCTAATACATAACATGAGCAAAATGAATCATCTCAAGGATGATTTTCACCTATGAGTTTGTTCAAAAGCGTCGTCAACAGTGCATCCCTCTTCTCAGCTCGGCTCTCCTCTCTCATTCTCCTTTGCTCCTCCCTCTCCCTCCAAGCCTGTTCAATCATTATCCTATCCCTTTCGAGCTTCTCCATTGACGAACGCCATTCCTGCTCAAATACTTCCCTTTCACGAGCACGCTTCTCCATTGTCTCTCTCCATTGCATCTCGATCCTCAGTTGCTGCTGAAAGAAATCTTTAAGCATTTCTTGAATATTTTCCACAGTTCTACCACTGCTGTTAGTACTTCCTAAGCTGGGTTGTCTTGATGGTTTCTCTGCATTTTTTGTTCTTGGCCGCTTTTCTTTTTCAATTTTCTTTTTGGGAGCGACATTGTTTTTTGCTAATTTTACTTCATCACTCTCATAAGCATAACCTTCATCATCTTCTGAAACTTCCTCTGAAGATTGATCTCTAATAGTTCTCCGAGGCCTCTTTTTTGCTTGTTGGGAACCAGCCTCAGATTCGAGCTGTAGTTGATGTACGTAAATTGTACTTGTTGTAAAAAGTGTATGCAGCTCATCAAAAAATTGAAATTGCCCGCCATTATCTGGATCAGATGATTCCTTTCCCTGTGAAGGTTTAAACCTACCATTAAAACAAAATCCAAAGGAAAAATGCAAGTTTCTCCGGAGCAAATTTAAGACATAAGAAGGGTAACTTTCTCTCTTTCTTCATTTGCAGCGTTTCAGTTCAATAGATAATGAGATAATCTGGTAGCTAAGATGCACAAGGAAAGCTCTTGTTATAACTAGAGAGACTCCTGGATAGTTGAACTTCAATACAACAACAACAAACCAAGTGTGATCCTACAAGTGGAGTA
This sequence comes from Nicotiana noctiflora, assembly GCA_032618575.1. Taxonomy (NCBI): domain Eukaryota; kingdom Viridiplantae; phylum Streptophyta; class Magnoliopsida; order Solanales; family Solanaceae; genus Nicotiana; species Nicotiana noctiflora. The sequence goes on from JASVEL010001823.1 coordinate 169,861, forward strand.
TGGGGAGAGTAGAGTGTAAGAGACACTGTTTCCGGTAAACCCGCGGCTCAGAAAAGGAATAAAAGGAAGGGCAACAACAACCACACCAATCAGAAAACCAGAGCAAAAATACAAAACATGTACTGTAATCAGAAAGCTGAAACGAAAGCAACAACAAGTAATAACAGAAATCAAGGAATACGAAAAATACACAAATGACACTAAGTCATGTACTAGAGCTACTGATACAGACATGACAACTCTCGGCTACCTACCCTCACCCTTTACCTATATTCTCAACCTCCATACCAAAAGCGCAGCATAATCCACAGTAAGCTAGAGCAACGCCATATCATGCCTAATCACTTCTCCCCAATGCTTCTTCGGCCTCTCAACCTCCATACCTTCCTATCCATGGTCATATCTTCCTATCCATGGTCATGTACTCAGTAAGCTAGAGTAACACCATATCCTGCCTAATCACTTCTCCCCAATGCTTCTTCGGCCTGCCTCTACCTCTCCTAAGGCCCTCCTGGATCAACTTCTCACACCTCCTCATCGAAACATCTATACCTCTCCTCTTCATATGCCCGAACCATCTAAGTCTCGCCTCCCGTATCTTGTCCTCCGCATGGGCCATGGCCACCTTGTCCCGAATAGCTTCATTTCTAATTCTAATAGTTGAATTTCAATAGTAAATGAACTCTAAACACAAAGTAACATGTTATAAAGTTGTGAAGGCGCTACATATTTTGGACCTGTACTAATAGGAGTGAATTACATATATGACCAAGCGCCAAGCTTTCTCTACGCCTTACGAAAACCATGGATAGATATATGGCAGACACAAAAAGTTTAGAAGTATCTTGCAGCGAAAACAGAATACTGGATCTTAGCGATAATCTGAGTTAGAAGAAACCAGCAAACAAATTATACAGCAGCAAGAAGGAGCCTCCAAGATTCAAGAAGGCCCTTAAACAAAACCAACTTCATAGTTCATACATAAGTTTTTTCTGGCTCACTTTTTTTACCAAAATATCCTAGCTCTCCCCTTAGTTTAGCCTCTTATGGATTGTACTCTAGGTCCAAATGGACAGTAGATATCCGAATTCGATCACAGCCCAATGTCAATATAACATGATTCAATCCATTTGTCAGCAGAAATATGTTGAGCAGCCAGGCCAAATAATGGCTAAAATGCCATAAGAAGGCCATGTAACAGATACTGTTTTTCAGATATGAATAATCCCCTTGTAAAAAAAAAAAGAATAAAACCATTGTAATAAGGATGGGGTTTATCGTGAAGTAAAGATGGAAAAAAAACTAACCCTTTGCATTAGCATTCTCAATGCCTCCAAAGTTGGAAAAAAACAAGTAAATATTTTCTACTATCCTTCCTAACTTTATGGAACAACTTGAATGGTAGGATAAATATTTCACTAGAGAAGCAAATTACTAAGCTCTCCCCCTCTTTGAACAAAAAGAAGGTGCAAATCTAACTCTAGTAGTATGAAAAGGAAAGTAGAGGAGAATAAAAGACCTTTTCTGACAACTTATCATCATTAATCTAAGAGCTTGTTTCGTTAGCCGATTGAAAGTAGATAAACATTAAGCGCTGAAGATCACTTTTTCATATTTGCTGAGGTAGAAGTAGCACTTCATGTGTTTGGTTAGAAAATGCTGATAAGCATTTTTTCTGTTAAAATGACTAATAAGTCCTTAAAGTTATTTACAAAAATTATAAATTAGAAAGTATCTAACAAGGAGAAGAATAAATGACAGAACATAGAATAGAGAAGGAACTGGGAGTCGTATTTTGGGAAGGGTACTTTCAGAATTAGAAAAAATAGTGCCATACTTGGTCAAAGTATGTGCTTATAAGCTGGAAAGTTATAAGTTGGGCGACCAACTTATGACTTTTGGCTGATTTTGGCTTATAAGCACTTGCACTTTTGGTGTTTACCAAACGCGCATATAAGTTAAAAGGTGTTTATAAGCTAACTTGAATAGCTTATAAGCTTACCCAAACACCCTCTAGAGCAAGTGTCTCCTAATTGATTGTACGTCAAAATGAACCATGAAGTTTACTCTGTCCTGACACTTTCCTTCTTTACTTATTAGTAGTGCTAAACTTGACTACCAGCTAAGAAACAAATGAGATTTTCCTTTAGCGCTTCACTGAATAACTCCTCTTTTTAGTTTTTACCCAAAAGTCCAACACCCTTCTCTTCTCTCCAAAAAAGCATTCTTGACACACGATTTCAGATCTTATAGCAAAAGTCAATTACAAGAATACATCACTGACACTCACTTATCCTTCCATGGTTGCTACATCAAATGAGATTTAAGCGAATTTCCATCAGAATGTGCACATATGATAGGCATTTTTATTTGTTAAAACATCTCTCAGTTGGTTATATCCTCCAAAGGGAAGACTTCAATAACAAATCTTCACACATTGACATCTGCAACAAATACGGGTCCAAATTCCCATTCTGGATCTAGTAAAAACCAGCAACCGTCCAAACAATCCACCCAAAACCAAAAACCACCAAGAATGAATTGTTTCTAACAATCAAGATGAAATAGGGAGATATAATCTGTGAAGCTATCTGCAGCTACCCCTTAGGAGAGAAATAGTTGTAGAAGAAACTTTTGATGTAGAGATTTAACTAAAAGTAAAAGAGCTTGATGCATTGAAAAAAACTAAATCAAATACACTATAGTAGGCGTGTTGAAATTCTCTCAAAGAGAGAAAATGTTACTAGTAGGCCTGTTGGCGTTGAAATTACCAAATGAAACCCAATAAAAAATATTAGTATTATTGTTGAACCTGAGATTTGAACTTGAGTCTTGAAAAAACCAACTACTCCATAAACCAATTGTTCTACCCAATCTTTATGATTAAGGGCGCAGCATAATATATTTATAGGGGTCCTTCTTGTATTAACTTATATATATAAAATATATATACAATATTTTTAACCGTCCAAACAATCCACCCAAAACCAAAAACCACCAAGAATGAATTGTTTCTAACAATCAAGATGAAATAGGGAGATATAATCTGTGAAGCTATCTGCAGCTACCCCTTAGAAAATATACAGTATCAAGAAAACAACAACTCTAGACATCTAAAAGATAAAAGTACCTCCGTCTCAATTTACGTGCCACTCTTTTCATTTTGAAATGTCCCAATATACTTGACACCATTCTATTTTATGCAGCTTTCTCAACTTTCAACAATTTGATTTATCAAACTTTGATGTGATGTTTTCTCTCTCAATTTACTTTTTAGTTATTCTATTTTTTTTTCTACTACTACTAATATAACATATAATTCGAACTAATGTCTTAGATCTCGTGCCTAGTTAAATATCAATGTAGAAAATTGGTAAGGGGAAGTAATAATTTACCTAGCATTAGTAATTTCAGTTTCAATATCTCACTTATTTTTTTAAAAAAAATTGATGCTATCCGGGCGAACTTGCGTGCACCTTGACTATCCTATTACGTATCGGCTACCTCCCACCGGCACACGTACCGGGTAGCTTTATCCACCAAGGCTTGGGTAGATAGGAAGAAATAACCTAGTATATTTTTACCTCCGCTAGCATGTGAACCTGAAGCCCCATGCTTCTCCTCCCACTTCAATTTCTCACTTCTCAAATACAAGTTCAAGCCACCACAAATCTGAAGCAGATAACTGGCAGTAAAATGTGAGGACTGCAGATATTACTCTAAATTTTTGTTATTTTTTCAATAAAGTTTTCATAGTTGCTAGACTACACACACATGAACCCAAGCAGAAAATATCACCTTATTAGCTATACTCTCAATTCATTCTAACAATCCGATAATTCAGATCATTTTACTTCTAAAGGACCATATTATCGGTATCAGTCAATCAAAAAGAACGAACAAAACAGGAAATTTTTACTGCAACAACAACAACAACGACCCAGCAAAATCCCACAAGTGGAAATTGGGGGGTAGTGTGTATGCAGGAAATTTTTACTGCATTTGCACATATTAGATACTCCCTCTATCCTAATTTGCTTACACCAATACTACCTTTTTGTTTTTTTAAAACAGTAGTGGTCAATCCAGCTTATGTGCAAGTCAATGATTCCACGGGATACCTGCATCCTCCTATTCGTAAACGGGATAGATTGATCCCCAATAAGGCTAAGGCAAATGGGAAAATCATCTACATTCCTCACAAAATTAAAACTCTAGTCTCTCATGGTCTTCATTTCAACTCCATCCATCACTAAACCAAACCCTTGAATGCTTTTTGGTACTATTACAAATTGGGAGTGAAACAATTCTCTTTAGTTAGGACCATGTTAAACATTCTTTAGATTCTTCTAACAATAAAATTTGTACTTTATAGTAACTTTACTTAGTTTCATAAAGTTTTTTTATAAAAGAAACTAAAAAATGTCTAAATTCACACCCAATATTGTATATATTCACTTCATACTCCAAAACCCGCTCTCTCTACCTTCACTTGGTGGGGTAGGCTGCGTACACTGCCCCAGACCCTGCTAGTGAGATTATACTGGCCTGTTGTTGTCATTGTTGTACTCCAAACCCCGTCATTTCTTTTCGGGACAGATAAAATAATGCCAAGAACTATCATCTTACATTTGCGGTTTATGTGATACTATTTCTTTATTAGTCAGTTTTAAAAAAATGAGAAAATTCTATATTTTGAAACAATTAACTTTACACATCCCATTTTTATCCTTTATGACAAATTTTTATAGTTATACAAATGTATGTGTTCAAAACAACAAGTTTCAAAATCTTTTATTTCATTCTTAAGCTCCGCACAAGTTCAAACTATGTCACATAAACTGGAACGATAGGAGTGTGTGTATATATATAAATAATATATTACCTTGTAACTATTGAGCAAATTCTTCCACTTGGATTTACACTGTTCAGCACTTCTCCTATACCCTCTCTCCTTCATTTTAGCAGCAACCATCTCCCATAGATTCTTCCAATTACTTCGCTTCGCCGAAGAAAACTCCCTCTCAAGCTCACCCCTAATAGCTATGAAATCCCTAGTTTCCTGATTACTCCACGGCGGAACACGCTCGTCTCGCTTAGGTAACCCATCATCTCCGGCGACGGCGGCGGTAGCGGTAGAGATTGAAGCGCCGGGAAGGAGGTGGAGGGGGAGATTAGGAAACATCAAACGTTGGGGAAATGGTCCGAGGTTTTCATTGTCTCCTCCACCAAACATTTTTTTGGGTCTTTTTTTTTCTTTGTAAATTATTGGAGGGGGAAAGAGTAAGGGTTTGGCAACTTTTGTTTATTTAAGTAGAAAAAAAAAAAAGGACCAAAAAGTGAGTTTTGGGGTCAAAATTAAAGACGACTTTCTTTTTAAAAGTCACATTTTAAACATTTTCTTGATAGACAAGTAAAGAATAATTAGTTATTTTATCATTTATATTTATTACTCTCCGCATGTATAACTACTTTATTTTGTTCACCAAAGCATTTGACAAATGAGACGAAAAACACTTTTTTTTTCAATAATTAGTTTGGTTAATTTTTAAAGTTGATTGATCTACATTTAAAATTTTAAATGTAATACTCTCTCTTTTATTTTATACGAAAGTGTTTGATCATGAAATTTAAGAAAGTATGAATCATTTTAGAAACACCATAATAGTTATTCACTCTTCATATGTCAATTCTATTTGAAACTTCTTCAAGAGCACACCCTCCAACCATGTTTATTTCAAGATTCCGAACAAACATCTCAACCAAATATCTTAGTTAGTAAACTCTTCAATATGATCGCTATATTATAGCTTGAAAAAGCAACAGAGGATCACATTCACCCCTCTTAATGACAATTCTTAAACTTTGTTTAAGTGGGAGTAGGATAATTCTTTCTTGTTTTCCTTCTATTTCAAAGCTTGTGATTTGGTTCATTTCATTGCTTACTTACTTGACTTTCCTCCTTTTTTTTAAGCAAAGAGGAAATCGTGCAAGCAAGTGAACTGTGTTGCGGAAGTCAAATGTATATAGTGTGAATGCGTGATAATTACTATACCAAAAATTATGATAGCCGCCAAATAATAAATAAGACAACAATAAAATGAACACTAGAATTTACGAGGTTCGGTTAATTTTGCCTACTTCAGACACAATCAATATTTTATTTCACTTAAAAAATACAAGTGAAATAATACAAAAGAGAGAAGATACAAATGCCTTAAGAAGATGAGAAGGTAAATGAGATGTGTGTTTAAATCCGAAACATTAGGCCTCCTTTATAGGTAAAATTCTCATCCACATTTTGAGAAGCACTAATGCGGGACAAATGCCAATTTTGGCAATCAACAAATCTTCACCTTGGCAAAATTCCACATCTTCAATTTTTTTTAAATAACAAAGTTTGGTTGTGTTTTCATTTCCAATCTTCAGTGTTCAACAATGTTGATCAAATCCAAACAATGTTGAAACTTGACCGCAATCACAATTTTTGTTAGCATATCAGCATGATTCTATGTAGTATAAATTTTCTTCATCGTGACTCCACCTTCTTCTATGATTTATCGTACGAAATGATATTGAACATAAATGTTCTTCGTCCTTGCATGATTAACTTGGTTCTTCACTAATTGAATAGGACTTTGACTATCACAAAAAATTATGTTACTTTTTTTTAATGCCAAGCTCATTTTGCAACCCCTAAAGTCAAATTGCCTCCTTCATAACATCTGTAATAGCCATGTACTCTGCCTTTGTTATAGACAAAGCAATTGTGGACTGCAAAGTAGACTTCCAACTAACTGGTGCCTTTGCAAAAGTAAACACATAACCGGTAGTTGATCTTCATTTTTCCATATCACCCGCAAAATCTGAGTCACAATATCCAACTACAGACTGATTGCCTTCCTGCTAAAAAACTAACCCAAATTCTAAAGTATTATGAATATACCGTAGAATCCATTTCATAGCTTGACAATGCTCATTTCCTCGATTATGCATATATCTGCTAATAACTTCAGCATCTTGTGAAATATCAGATCTCGTACATACCATTGCATACATCAAGCTACCAACAACATTTGCATATGGTACCTTTGACATATACTCTCATTCAGCTTCATCTTTTGGCGACATAATAGTATTTAACTTAAAATGGGAAGCCAGTGTAGTATTAACTGGCTTAGTCTTTTCATCTATGCCAATGCGATGTAGTACTCTCTTCAAATATTCTTTTTGAGATAAACAAAGTTTCTTTGAACGTCTATCTCTTATTATCTCCACGTCAAGAATTTTTTTTGCCTCACCCAAATCCTTCATCTCGAACTCCTTCTTCAGTTGAATCTTCAACTAATCAAATTCTTCAGAATTCTTGGAAGCTATAAACATATCATCAACATATATGAGAATATATACAAATGAACCATCTTCAAGCTTACGTAAATACACACAATGATAGTATTTGCTTCTCTTGTACCAATGTCGCGACATAAACTTGTCAAATTGCTTGTACCATTATCTAGAAGATTGTTTCAATCCATACAATAATTTTTTAAGTTTACACACCGTATTTTCTTTTCCAGCAACTTTGAATCATTCTGGCAGAGTCATGTAGATTTCCTCTTCCAAGTTTCCATATGAAAATGCAGTTTTTACATCCATCTGAACTAATTACAAATCCAATTGTGCTACCAAAGACAACATAATTTTAATGGAGAAATATTTTACAACTGAAGAAAATACTTCATTGTAATTAATTTCCTCCTTTTGAACATATTCTTTGGCCACCAATATTGCTTTGTAGTACATCTACTTGGTTAGGAAATCTTTCTTTCTTTGCATAAACTCATTTGCACCCAATTGATTTCTTGCCCTTCGGGAGATTGGCCAATCTCCATGTATGATTCTGATGAAGGGACTGTAATTCATCATTCATGGAAATCCTCCACTTATCTTCTTCTGAACTTTGGACTGCGTCTTTATAAGTGGTAGGAACATCATCATCTACAATTGAGGTTGCACAAGCAACTGTCTCTATGAGACGAACATGTTTTGTTATTATCCTTTTTGGCATGCTGGTTGCTATTGATTCAAGTTTTTGAGGTTCCTGAGTTGGAACCTCCCTCTCAACTGGATCTTCTTCCAAGGGATGATCTTCATTTGTTTCCTCATCTACTTCTTGTGTAGGAAAATTAATTTTTTCCTCAAACTCCACTTGCTTAGAAGCAACATCATATTGTTTAGTATCTTCATTTGTTACCTTATTTACTATAGCATATTCATCGAAGGTAATACCCCTGCTGAATATTGCTTTCTTTTTCACATGACATCATAAGTGGTATTCTTTGACTCCAGAAGTAATCCCCATAAAAATAGTTTTCTTTACCCTTGGATCCAATTTTGACTCTATCACATGATAACATGCAGTTAAGCCAAACACGTGCAAAAAGTCATAATTTACAACAACCTTTCCATACCATTTTTCAAATGGTGTCTTGCCATCAATAGCAACACGTAATAAACGATTAATGAGGTGGCATGCATATGTAATTATCTTAACCCAAAATGGCAGCATTGGACAACATACAACTTACCTTCTCCAGCAAGGTCTGATTCATACGTTCTACCACTCCATTCTGTTGTGGTGTATGTCTAACAGTGAAGTGTTGGATGATGCCATCATTTTTAGAGATATTATTAAAATAATCATTTTTGTATTCACCTCCATTGTCTGTGTGAATACACTTGATCCTCCTTCCTGTTTGATTCTCCACCATCGTCTTCCATTTGAGAAAAATTCTCAACATTTCATCTTTCTTCATTGTATACACTCACACTCTTCAAGAAAAATTATCAACAAAGGTTACAAAATAATGCTTACAACGAAGGTGGTTTAAAAGGACCTTAAACATCAGAGTGTACATAATCCAAAATGCCTTTAGTATTATAGATCGTTGTACCAAATTTAACCCTTGCCTATTTCACTTTGACACAATGCTTGCAAAACTTCGGGTTGCAAATTTTTACTCCTTTTAATAATCCTTGATCTGATAGTGTTTTCAAGGATTTTCCTCCAGCATGTCCCAAACGCATGTGCCATAGCCTGGTTGCTTCTGCTTCTTTTTCGTCACTGGATGTCAATGTCGTTGTCCCAATAATTGTACTACTGCGATAATAGTACATGTTATTGTTCTTCTAATTTGCCTTCATTACCACTAGTGCACCGGATCATACTCTTATCACTCCATTTTCTACAATGATTATTAACCCTTTTGATTCTAGAGCTCCCACAGAGATGAGATTTTTCTTCAAACCCGGTACATATCGAACATCTGTTAATGTTCTGATCATTCCATCATGGTTTCTTAATCGTATTGAACCAATATCATATGAGGTAAGAAAGTTGTTATCCGTTGTTTGGGCGGCTCCATATTCTTCTTCTTGAAAGTCGACGAACCAGTCCTTGTTGGGACATATATGATAGCTACAAGCCGAGTCCATCAACCATACATCTGATGATGTTGATGACTCTGTTGTAACTAATGAGAAGTCTGAATCATCATAATCAGCTACATTTGAATCCAAAATGACCTTTTTATTGTTATGTTTGGCCTTATTTTTCAACTTCGGACACTCTTTCTTCTAGTGCCCCTTTTCTTGACAAAAGACACATTCATCTTTGCTGGGTCTAGACCTTGACTTGGATCTTCCTTTCTTTGTCCTCGTTTGATTTTGAGGACGACCCCTCACAACCATTCCTTCTCCTTCTTCGCCTTTCTGTTTTTCACTCTTTCTTTGTTTGTAGCTGCACAAAGTCGAACAAACTTCTTTGAGAGAAATTTTGTCATTCCATGGAGTAGAATATTTTCAAGGTGCTCGTACTCAACTAGAAGTAACCCCGACAATATCAAGTCCAAGTCACCATCATCAAAAGTTACATCCATATTTTGCAAATCTATGACCAACTTATTGAAACTGGTAATATGTTCATTCATTGTGGTACTAGGAACATAGGTGAAACGAAAAAATCTCTTATGTGTCTACAATTTAATTTGACCATTTTTCTTCAAAAAATTATCTTTTAGTGCTTTCCATAATTTACTTGCAGAAGTTTCCTTTATGTATGGATATTTCTGCTCTCTAGCAAGGTAGGATCGAATGGTACCACAAGCAACACGATTGATAATTCTCCAATCTTTTTCTCCAATACCATCTGGTCTCTTTTCTTCAATAGCAAGATCTAGCCCTTGTTGAAAAAGGACATCTAGAACCTCGGCTTGCCAAACCCCAAAATGTCCGGACCGGTCGAAAATTTCTACCGCAAATTTTGCATTTGACACAATTCTTGTCATAAGTGAAGATGCCAATGATAGCATATTATTGACATTTGATGTAGATTCTTCTTGTTTATTGTCTCTCATCTTTGACAAAAATATTATTTAATAGTTGATAACACAATCAATATTATTTCCTTTATGGCGTGGAAGATCAGATTAAGTTGCAACCACAGAGCATACTCAGACAGAACCCTGACTCAGTTACCAAGATAAATATTTTTTCATGTGGAAGATGAGACTATGCTGCAACATCATATGATACTTAGACAATACCTTGGCTCTGATACCAATTGTTACGAAAGCCAAATGTATATAGTGTGAATGAGTTACAACTACTATACCAAAAATTATGACAACCACCAAATAATAAATAAGACAACAAGACAACAATAAAAGGAACGCAATAATTTACGAGGTTCAGTTAATTTTGCTTACTTTCTCGGACACAACCAATATTTTATTCCACTTCAAAATACAAGTAAAATAATATTAAAGAGAGAAGATACAAATATCTTAAGAAGATGAGAAGGCAAATGATTGGTGTATTTAAATCCTAAACATTAGACCTCCTTTTATAAGTAAAATTCCCATCCACATTTTGAGTACCGTCGATGTGGGACAATTGCCAATTTTGACGATCAACAAAGTGGAATCTATATTAGAATAGAACATTGCATAGCTTAATCAGCACGAGAATAGAGCAAGAAGATTGGTAGGAAAAGTGACTTTCTTTTCATTTTTGATTTCTTCCTTTAGAACTTCCTGAAGTGGAAGGGTAGGCCTTTGGCACCATAAATGTGAGGATCAAAATTCGGGAACCTTTTTTTACGTCCTATGTTCTTCTCTTCTCTTAATTTCTCTTTGGTATTCGAAAGTAAAAAAGTAAACCGCTAGTTGTGGCCGAAAAAGAGGTTTGGTCTTAGTTTTTCATTCAAGTAAGAAAAAAGTAGGATGATCCTTATAGAGGAAAAAGATTTATTAAAACTCTCGTCCGTCCCTTTCTTTTATCATATGTAACTGAATTTTCTTTCTTATGTAACAAAAAGAACTTATCTTTTTCCCTTCTTAGATCATAGTCTCCGGATGTTCATAACTGCGATGTCAAGGTTGTTTCTCTAAATTTTCCAGTGAGAGTTTTAATGTATATATTGAAGAGTTCAATTATGAAGGAAAATGACAAACACCAATATAATATTGGTATATATCTAAAAGAATACGATTATATTGGTTTCATAAGGCTATGTTGTAGTCGATTGTGGCTCTCAGTGATTGTGCTTTATCCTTGTATACATGTTATCTACAATTCATACACGTCTTCCACGTAAATTTGAATAGTTTTAAACTCAATTTCAAATTCTTTTAGGTACTAAGGACAATGGACCCAACTCCCCTCAATTTCTTAGGCTTTTCTTTTCTCCAAGTTCCTACTTAAATTAAACACACATGTCATAGTTATAAATTAATGAATGTGATCTAATTGACTAAAATAACGTCCTAACCATGATTAAAGTATTTAATTACTTTTTTTATTCTTATTAGGAGGGTATAGAGGTTAAGAATTAAGATAGAAGGCCAATAGGTAGTCGAACGTATTTCTTTTCCATACCAAATAACATTAATATTATTCTCGTATTTTCTTTCTTAGATTTGTATTACTACATGTTATTTCTTTTGTATTAGTTATCTTAATATCTTGATGTTATTAGTGCTTCTTTTTTATGGCTTCTCCACTATCGTATTTCTTTTTCAAAACTAATGTGATTATATTTTTCTTGAGCGGAGGGGATACTGGAAACAATCTCTCTACCACAAGGTACGAATAAGATCTGCATGTACATTATTTTTCATGAATTTCACTTATGAAATTACACTAGGTATGTTAGTTGTTGGATCTATTTTTGCTAAGTTTATTTTGATTCTTTTTATTTTTTTAAAGTGAAAGAAAGCTTCTAGACTAAGGGTGGCAAGTGAGTCGATTAGGCATGGGCCCCGCTTAGGCCCGCGAGCCCATATGGGTAGTGGGCCTAAACATGCCTACCTGTTTAAGCCCGGGACCAGGGGGTTTGAGGCCTAAGTGTGTCGGTTCAAAGAATATGCCTGTTATGACCATGACCATTTGGGCCCGAGATCGGATCCTAAGTGGGTCGGTTCAACCTATCCCAAATGGCCCTAAATGGGCCAAATAGCTAAATCTAAAAAAATCTCTTTTGACCGTTGCACCTTCAAATAATAGTCGCTATGGCTGCTAAAATAACCGTTGGCTATTTATAAAATAGTCATTTGTCCCCCCTCCCTCCCCAAACTTTTTATAATTATACTTTTTCCCTATTTTCAACTGTAAGTACCCCCTCATTTTTTTATTTGTCTTCACCAAATCATCTATCTCTCTCTAATTTTCTTCTAAAATTTGTTACTTTGTTGTTGCAACTTGTGTAAAAATTTGTGAAGTTGGTGAATTGAAGTAATCAACGTTAATTAATTTCTACAAGTTGTTTGTCAGTTCGATAAACTCGTTCAACTCTTTAGTTTTAATATTATACTTTTTGTATATTTTATTTAATTACTTTGTATAGTTATAATTAATATGATATATTCCTTTAAAAAAATATTTGGTAAAAATAAGGGAAAATCTAAGAGTGGTGAATCTAATGTCCCTCTAATTCCCCGACCTCCCCTACCCAAACCCCATATCCGCCCGCTACTAACTCCTATTCTTGATAGTGATAATATTTTATTATAATTTACGGAGAGTTAATATGTGCATAATTTTGGTTATGGTGAACGCTTAGATGATGAATATATGAACAACCTTTATAGTAATCCAACTATAGATGAAGAAGATGAGCAGAAAATAGAAACGCAACTGAAGGATGATACACCCACTAGTCTTGTTATTCAAGTTAACCCAACTAATCCAAATGATGCTCGGGTTGACCTCCCCTATTACTACCCCTATTTTTCTAGACAACCTTGTAAACGGGTCAAAACATCTGTTGTCTGGCCAAATTTTTATTCAAATAAGAGGAAAAAAATAAAGTTAAGTGTAAAACTTATGGCAAAGTGTTAGCCTTTAACTATTTTGAGGAGGGGGGGAGGGAGTTGGAGGAGACATATAATGATACACCCTCAAGATAAAGCTAAATTTTTTCAAATGAAAGTTGCAACCGGGGGGGGGGGGAGGGACTAGTGTAGGTACTGAGGTTAACCCTAGTACCGGGTCAAATCTATTTCAACCGAAAATTAACACTATTACCAGTGGCATTTTATATTACGATCCAAATAAAGAACGTGAAGAATTGGCAAAAATGATTATTGTTATGTGTTTACCCTATAGTTTTCTTTCTAACCCTCACTTTATGCACTATATTAGAAGAGTTTTTAATCCTACTTATAAAGGATGGTCTCGCGGAATCGTAAAGAGCGATATTTATAAATATAAACATGAATATGAACAATATTTTCGCTATTTATTTACTCATATTAATTTTTGTGTTGTTATTACTACTGATATTGGTAGAAGTGGTAATAACTGTGATTATCTTACTATTACAAGTCATTGGATTGATGAGGAGTGGATAATGCAAAAGCGCATTATTGCTTAGAGAATAATTAATTCACATCACACAAAGCAGTTTATTTCTAGCACGGTTACTAATATTTGAAAATATTTTTGTATTAGTGATAAAATAATGTCAATTTTAATGGATAATGCTACTAGTAACACTAATGTTGTAGCCTTGCTTACACTACACTAAATCATACATTTAATCATTTTCATGTTGGATGTATTTTTGAGTATTACGCCCAGGGTCAAATCCATAGTGACTTAACCTATCAATCACTATCTTTAGACCCACTAAAACTCTTTAGAACTAGTTTTCCAAATGTTTGAATCAGAGTTGAAGGTTTCTTTACCAACTATGATTGTAAATAAATTAAACAACTGCAAACTAAAATGCTAAGGTTGTAAACAATGCTGAGAAGAAGCTAAGGCAATGATTTCCCCTATTGATGGAATCCCTTCTGTTTATGCTCATACAAATTTACCAACACATCTCTATCAATCATGAACGCTCATCTTACCGTAAATCTCTCCCGAGTAATCACAGTAATATACTAAATGCACTCTCCCGAGATACACTAGCTTACTTTATTTAGCACAATTCACTTTAGATTACACCCAAGGTTTCGTTATCCCTAATCCCGCCTTTAAACCCACAATTATAGATTTTTCTTATACTTTGAGAGTGGTGTTGTTCAACAATAACCTAAATATGCACTATTTTCCAAGTTATGCATACTAAATAGACACAGTTAATTGAGGATCCTGTCAATTAACTACAACAAGCACAAAGTTGAACAAATAGAGATTGAAACTAGCAATTTGTATTCACATAAACAAGAAGTTCATCCCCTAATAGATTCCATCAAAACCTTAGACAAAGAATTTATCTACTCATGGCTATGGGAAAACAAACTAAGATAGTATTCATCATAACTAAAAATAAAAATCAAAGAAAAGAAGAAATGTGTTTTGGGTATTCTTTCACAATAGTTTTCCTTGCCAAGATACTCTAAAATTTAATACATGCATCTCTTAAGTGAAGCCTAGTATTTAAAATAGGGTTTAGGTCTAAAATCCTGTGTTTTATACTTTAGTCCTTGAAGTTTCTTGCTCATGCCGCAGTTCTGCCGCGTTCGTGGTCAAATCGCAGTCAAATGCACTCTCTGAATTTCATTTTATCTGCAGCTCTTTTCCACCATAATTCTGCCGCAGTCACGGTGGAATCGCAGTCAACCCAGTTCTCTGAATCTTCAGGTATGTTTTGCATGGTTTACTTGGGAAATTTCACAGTTGGCATCTTTTTCTTTATTTTTGACTCCAAAAGAACTCCCTAGCCTTCCCTGGTCATGTATCACATGCAAATCATGGAAAGCACTAATAAGAGCATTTTGTTATCACTTTTATCATCAAAACTATACAAGAAGGTGGTTATTTAAGGCCTGATTATTGTTAAATTCACCTATTATTAACACCCCACACTTACTCCCTCAAGTGATTCACGTTAAATACAATACCACTATACACCAATTATAATACCGCAACCACCAATTTCAACACCGCCAACCACCAAATACAACACCGCCACAACCTAGGTTAGGTATAAAATGCCTCAAAATTGTACAACAAATCCTCAATTTTTGGCCAAAAAGGGCCCTTAACCAAGCTACACCACAAAAATATTTTCTAGCCCTCCAAGTTATCAAAACAACCCCCATAATTAAAGTATAATGGAGACCCAACCAAATGATCACTAAACAAACCCACAAGCATCAAATACAACAATAGAAAACATAAAAGAAAGCAAAAAATAAAATTAAAAACTAATCCTAACTAGGGTTTACTTAATCTAATACAAAACTAAACTACACTAATTAAGAAGAAATGGAAGGGGCGAGGGGGGGGGGGGAGAAAAAAACTTACTTGCTTGAAGAAGGGGGTGGGTGATAGTGGAGATGGAGGTTTGGGAGGGATGACAATGGAGGATTTTGGAAAAAGGGGGAGGAAGAAGAAGAGAGAAAAAAAAGAGAAAAGAGTAGGGGGTGTGATTTTTCTTATGAAAAATAAGGGTTGGGGGAGGGTTTTAGTTTAAAAGGGGTGAATTAAAAAGAAAAAAAAAAGAATAAAAAAAAATGTACCTGGGCCCGTCTAGGTCTGCCGCGATCGCGGTGGAACCGCGAAGGGTGAGGTTCAGAGAGGTCAATCCATCGGAGTTTGACCACGAGCACGGTGCAAGCGCGGTGGACTGACTTCAGAGAGGTGTTTTGACCGCGGTTTGACCGCGGTCTGGGCACTTCTCCAAATCTGACGGTTTTTTTTTAAACAAAAAGATTACACCTACAACAATTTCATGGGTTGCCTCCCACGTAGCGCCTGATTTAACGCCACGGCACGACTCAGATGAGCGCAATTAAGGCTCGCTCGACCTCTGTGGTTCTTCAAGTGAGCACAGACATTTCCTTAGGCTTGCTCATACCCACATATGCTGACCATTGACTCTAAATGCACGAAAGTCATTCTCAGTGGCAAATTCTACATCTCCTGACGGGAAAACTTCAACTACTCAAAATGGTCCAGACTATCGTGACTTAACCTTACCTGGGAACAACCTCAATCTTGAGTTGTAGAGCAATAACATGTCCTCGGGTTTTGAATTTCGCTCAACGATGTTCTGATCGTGTAGCCACTTCATTCTCTCCTTGTACATCCTTGTGCTCTCAAAAGCAAGATACCGAAACTCCTCGAGCCCATGCAATTCATGACTTTTGACGTGCTCGCAACTTCCATGTCTAAGTTTAGTTGTTTCAGTGCCCACCACACTTTATGCTCAAGTTCTACAGGTAGGTGAAAGGCCTTCCCAAACACCAACTTATATGGTGACATACCAATTGGTGTCTTGAACGTTGTTCTATAAGCCCGGAGTGCATCATCTAGCTTCCTTGCCCAATCAGTTCTTGTGGCGTTTACAGTTTTTGTCAATACACTCCTTATCTCTCTGTTAGATACCTCAACCTGTCCACTAGTCTGCGGGTGATATGGAGTAGCCACCTTATGACATACATCATACTTATCCAACAACTTTTCAAAGGCCCTATTGCAGAAGTGAGTGCCTCCGTCGCTGATAATTATGCATAGTGTCCCAAAGCGGGTGGATATATTCTTCTTTAGAAACCCAACCACCACTTTTGCATCATTGGTGGGAAACACTGTAGCTTCTACCTACTTGGACACATAGTCTATAGCAATAAGAATGTACTCAATGCCATAGGAGCTGATGAAGGGACCCATGAAATCTATCCTCTAAACGTTAAATACGTCCACCTCTTGAATTGGGTTCATGGGCATCTGGTGGCGCAGGAAAATGTTCCCGGTGCGTTGACATTCATTAAAGCCCTTTACCCATAAGTGAACTTCTTTAAACACCGTTGGCCAGAAAAATCCAGCCTCTAGCACCTTTGTTGATGTCCTGATTCCTCCAAAGTGACCGCCACACGCCGATGCGTGACAAGCCTACAAAATAGAAGATTGTTCGATCTCGGGGACGCATCTCCAGATGATGTTATCAATGCATATTCTAAACAGATAGGGCTCATCCCAGTAATACAATTGATTTTCACGAAAAAATCTTTTCCTATGGACCGATGAAAGGTCGTGAGGAACAATACCACTGGCCAGGTAATTAGCAAAGTCCGAATACCATGGAGCTTCTTGATGAGTGGTGGCGAGCAACTGCTTGTCTTGAAATGTTTCCAGAATTTCCTCAACCTCTACTACATTTTTAGCTCCCTCAAGTTGTGATAGATGATCAACGACTTGATTCTCAGTGTGCTTCTGATCACGTATTTCAAGATCGAATTCTTGCAGTAGCAACACCCAACAAATCAAGCGTGGCTTAGATTCTCTCTTTTCTATTAAGTACCTAAGAGCTACATGGTCAGTGTATACAATTACCTTGAATCCTATCAGATAGGACCGGAACTTGTCAAAAGCGAACACCACAGCTAGCATCTCTTTTTTTGTCACTGTGTAGTTCAACTAGGCTCCGCTCAACGTTCTACTAGCATAGTAGATCGGGTGCATCAATTTGCCTTTCCGCTGGCCCAGCACTGCCCCCACTTCATAGTCACTAGTATCACACATTAATTCGAATGTTTGCTCCCAGTTGGGGACAATAATGATAGGTGTTGTGACCAGCCTTTATTTCAACTCCTCAAATGCTACCTTACAATCATCAGAAAATACAAACGGGTGATCTTTCTCTAACAACTTACAGAGAGGGTTGGCAATTTTGGAGAAGTCTTTCATGAACCTTCGGTAGAAACCAACATGTCCAAGAAAGCTTTTTATGGCTTTGACTGAAGTTGATGGAGGCAGCTTTGCTATTATATCAACCTTTGCTCTATCCACCTTTATTCCCTTTCTTGACACCCGGTGCCCCAAGACTATTCCTTCTTTTACAATGAAATGGTACTTCTCCCAATTCAGAACCAAGTTAGTCTCGATGCACCATTTCAGCATACGCGTCAGATTTATTAGGCACTCCTCAAATGAATTTCCCACCATCGAGAAGTCATCCATGAACACCTCCATTATATCATCTACCATGTTAGTGAATATGTCCATCATGCATCGTTGGAATATGGCGGGTGCATTGTATAGGCCAAAGGGCATCCCCCTGAAGGCATAACTGCCATATGGGCAGGTGAGGAGGTCTTCTCTCTATCCTCAGGTGCCATAGAGATATGATTGTACCTTAAGTACCCATCCATAAAACAAAAGTGTGACCTCCCTGCCAATCTATCCAGCATCTGATCAATGAAGGGGAGTGGGAAGTGGTCTTTCCGGGTGGCTAGATTCAACTTTCGATAATCCATGCAAATTCTCTAGCCTTTGACGGTTCTTATTGAGATTAGTTCATTGTTGTCATTCTTCACAATCGTCATGCCACCCTTTTAGGAACACATTGAACTGGGCTAACCCAACTACTGTCAGAGATTGGGAAAATAATTCGCTTATCCAACCACTTTATCATTTCCTTCTTTGTCACTTCCTTCATATTGGGGTTCCGCCTCCTCTGATGTTCCCTATAAGGTTTGTGCCCCTCTTCCAGCAGAATCTTGTGCATGCAATAGGCGGGGCTGGTCCCCTTGATGTCTGTCATGGTCCACCCAATGGTAGTTTTGCACTCCCTTAGTACTTGTAAAAGCTGTTGAACCTACACATCTAACAAACCATATGAGATAATAACAAGTAATGTGGAGTTGGGCCCTATAAATTCATACATGAGATGAGTTGGCAATGGCTTTAGTTCCAGATTAGGCGGTTCTTTAATGGATGGCTTTGCTGGAGGGGTCTCTCTCTTTTCTAAGTGCAAGGGCTCAAACTCTAGATTTCTATCCCAAAACCCTCTACCTTCCAATGCCAACACCTATTCCGCCAAATCCTCATCATTCACTTTATCTAAATTCATCAAGCATATAGCAAGGGGATCCTCAATCGTCAACACCTCATCATCAGACTTTACAATTACATCTACATCATCAATAAGAGAGCAATTGGCGAACTCACTTGGTCGTCTCATAGATTTCTGCACATTGAATATAATTTCTTCATCATTGAGCCTCATCTTGAGCTGCCCCAATCTCACAATCAATCAAAGCTCTCCCTATAGATAAGAATAGTCGTCCTAAGATTATAGAAATTTCTTCATCCACTTTGCAATCCAAGATTACAAAATTTGTAAGGAACATAAATTTCCCCACCCGAATAAGCACATCATCAAGGATCCCAAATGGACGCTTCACAGTTCTGTCATCTAACTGCAACCAACATAGAAGTGGGTCTAGCTCTCCCAATGCCAACCTCTTATAAATAACCATGGGCATAAGAATAATGTTGGCCCTTAAATCACAGAGTGCCTTAGCAAAGGCAAAGTTCCCAATAGTGCATGGAATTGTAAAGCTACCTGGATCAAATAGCTTTTCAGCAAGAGGTCTAGTCACCACTGCACTATAGGTTTGAGTGTCACCGTGGCCAAGTCTTAGAAGTCAAACTTCCGGGACATCAAGTCATTCATCATTTTAGCGTATCCAGGCATCTCCTTTGAAGCTTCAATCAATGGAATGTTAACCGGTATTTGTTTAAGCATCTCAAAGAACTTTTATACTGCTCCTCCTTTTGATGCTTGGCCAACCTCTGTGGAAATGGTGCAGGAGGTCTTTTCTTCCCAATCACTTGGGATTTCATTTTCTCAGCTACTATGTCAGTTATGATCTTTTCAACTGGCTCAACTACTTTCTCAGTTTCCTGCTGTGTATTCTTTTCTTCAAGTGCGGGCTGGACTGTCACCTTTGTCAATACCGTAGACTCATCCAGCTCAATGGGCACTGGAATGAGTGTCTCAGCCTATATCTTTTCTTTAGCTCTCTCTTGCTCTACGTCTAGATCCATGCCATTACGGAGACTCACTGCTATCATCTGCTTTGGGACTTGATCTTTTGGATTGATTTGGGTATCTGCAGGTAATGTCCCTTTAGGAAGATTATTCAGCGACATTGAAATTTGGCCCACTTGTACCTCAATATTTTTAATAGCCGCATCATGTGCATCCTTTCATTTAGCTTTGCATTGGACCCAATAACCTGTTGTATCATCATTTCCAGTCTTGTAAACCCATCTTCTTGTCTTCCACCATGCTACTACTGAGGTGGGTGGTACCCTTGCTGCTAATTGTTGTACCCATGTGGTCTAGGATATGGTGCTATATTGTTGGGGGGTCTCATACCTCCCGTGTTTCCGGCGTTATACTATGGCTGAAGTGGCCTGTACTGCTGCTGAGTCTACTGACCCCAGTTCTGATTTCCTTGTCTCTAACCCCCATAGTTAGCCACATAGTTCATATCTTTAGGGTGTTGCTGATGATGATCATGTTCTGCATTTCAAGGATTACTAATTAGCTGGATAATGCAAGATGTGCACAAAACCCCCATTGGTAGTATCTAATATATGTACCTGTTGCTTCTGCCCTGATTCCTCTACCCTTTTGGTGAGGATGCTCATTTGTGTCAACAGAGTCACCATATTTTCAGCCATTGTGTTATAATGATCAAGATGCACTAAGTGCACCACTTGAGTGATAGGTGCATTCCTAGTTGTCCATCCCAAATTTTGTGTCATTTTATCAAGTAAACTCTGACCTTCTCTCCAAGTCTTGCTCAAGAATGCCCCACCAGCAGAGACATCTACAATATTCTTTATGCTGTCTCACAGTCCCATGTAAAACCGTTGTCCCAGCATCTATTCTGGAACACCGTGGTGGGGACACATAACCAACATTACTTTAAATCTGCCCTATTTCTCGTGTAGTGTCTCCATTGGATTCTGTTTCAAACTCACGATCTCATCAATTTGTTGAGCAGTTTTGTTGGGCAGGTGGAACTTGTTGTGAAATTGCTTGACTAATTCATCCCAAGTTTCTATAGAGTTTATGGGGAGTGAGTTTAGCCAAATCTGAGTAGCTCCCGAGAATGGAAACAATAATAGCCTGATTGCTTCCGGAGTCACGTTGGGTTGCCTTTGAGTTTTGCATATAGATAGAAAGTTCTTCAAGTGCTGCTAAGGATCTTCTATTTGTGTCCCATAAAAGAGTCCCTTATTTTGCAACAAGTGTAGCATGTTGTTTGTGATCTGGAACGATTCAGCTTGTATTGCGGGCACAATAATGGCAGTGGCCAGATTGTCAGATGTGGGTTGTGCCGATTCATATAGTGCACCCTCAGGGATAAGAGGTGCCACTTCTCTGGAATTTAAGCCAGCTTGCTCATTCCTGAAGTTTCCGTTGGGGTCATTTACGTCTCCCATGTCAATTTCGAGTTAGTGTGTTTGTTGGGATTGTTGAAGTCTTTTGTTGGCACAGTTTAATACTCCGGATGCTTGCTCGAGGTCTGAGATTCCTTCAAGTAGTTCTCCAGTCCTCATAGACTTTCTAGGCATACACTCGAGCAACCAAGTCAACAACCATCAAATTTTCAATGAAAAATTGGGTAGAGAGAAAACTGACTACAATAAGATTTTTTGTATTTCTGTCAATAGTAATTGAAAATTCCGTTAACTCCCCAGAAACGACGCTAAAATTTAATCACGCCCAACTATGTCCTCTAAAAAGGACTATGCGGATGTTGCAAATATAACCTGAGTATTAAGCCAGGGTCGAATCCACATATAGTTAACCTATCATTCACTATCTTCAGACCCACTAAACTCTTCAGAAAAAGTTTTCCAAATGTTTGAATCACAGTTGATGATGTCTTTAGTAACTACGATTGCAAGTAAACTAAACAACTGTAAACTAAAATGCTAAAGTTGTAAACAAGGACGAGAAGAAGCTAAGGCAATGATTTTCCCTATTGATGGAATCATTTATGTTTATGCTCATACAAATATACCAACACATCTCTATCAATCATGAACGCCCATCTTACCGTAAATCTCTCCCGAGTAATCACAGTAATATACTAAATGCACTCTCCCGAGATACACTAGCTTACTTTATTTAGCACAATTCACTTTATATTACACCCAAGGTTGCGTTATCCCTAATCCTGCCTTTAAACCCATAATTATAGATTTCTCTTATACTTTAGGAGTGGTATTGTTCAACAATAACCAAAATATGCACTCTCTTCCAAGTTATGCACACAAAATAGGCACATCTAATTGAGGATCCTGTCAATTAACTACAACAAGCACAAAGTTGAACAAATAGAAATTGAAACTAGCAATTTGTATTCACATAAACAAGAAGTTCATCCCCCAATAGGTTCCATCAAAATCTTAGACAAAAGATTTAGCTACTCATGGCTATGGGAAAATATACTAAGATAGAAGTCATCATAACTAACAATAAAAATCAAAGAAAAGAAGAAATACATTTTGGATATTCTCTCACAATAGTTTTCCCTGCCAAAATACTCTAAAATTCAATACATGCCTCTCTTGGGCGAAGTCTAGTGTTCAAAATAGGGTTTAGGTCTAAAAATCCCATATTTTACACTTTAGTCCCTGAAGTTTCTCGCTCCTGCCGTGGTTCTGCCGCGGTCGCGGTCAAACTGCGGCCAAATGCACTCTCTAAATCTCATTTTATCTGCAGCTCTCTTCTATTGCGGTTCTACCGCGGTTGTGGTGGAACCGCGGTCAACTCTGTTCTCTGAATCTTCAAGCCTATTTTGCGTGGTTTACTTGGGGAATTTCACAGTTGGCCTCTTTTTCTTCTTTTTTGACTCAAAAAGTACTCCCTAGCCTTCCCTGGTAATATATCACCCGTAAATCATGAAAAGCACTAATAAGAGCATTTTGTTATCACTTTTATCATCAAAACCATACAAGAAGGTGGTAATTTAAGGCCTGATTATAGTTAAATTCACCTATTATCACTTACCATTACACTAAATCCTGTATATAGTAACACTTTTTATGTTATATGTAATTTGTCATATTTTCCATTTAATTGTGGGCAATGGTATGAAAATTTTAAATGTTAAAATTGAAAAGGTTAAAATAGTTTTTAATTGGCTTTTTATTCAAACCGTAGAAGTAGATTTAAAGAATATTTTAAAAGATGCGATGAATTTGGCATAAGAGAAAGAAATGTTCCTAAACCTTATCCAACTAGATGTAATTACATGTGTGGCAATTTAGTTGTTGCATATGAATATATAAACTCAACGTTTAATGCTCATGTAAGTGATGATGATGGGCACCTTACAAATGCGGATTGGACTAATAGTAAAATGCTTGTAGATTTTTAGAAACTTTTCATATTGGTACAAATAAATTTTGTGGGCAATATTATCCTATTGTTTCGAACTATTTAGTTTATCTTGCAAATCTTGCAAATTTGTTTGCTAATTTTTGAGAGGGTGGGAAAATTTATGAAGCAGTTATGATTCTATGAGAAAGAAATTTTAAAAATAATTTTTTCCCTATTTCCCCTATTCGTGGTATTGCTCCCTTGTTAAATTCTAATTTGAAATTATGTGGTCCTTAATATTGGTATCGATCTATTTATAATGGATTAACACTTGCACATGAGGAGTTCTCTATACTTTCGGACGCACAAGTCTCAATTAAAATAAACGCTTTAACTATTTATATTGCTTATCAAATTGCACAAGATAATGCTAGAACAGATATTCTAACTCCTTCTTCTTATTCTTCTTCTTCTTCTTCTTCTTCTTCTTCTTCTTCTTCTTCTTCTTCTTCTTCTTCTTCTTCTTCTTCTTCTTCTTCTTCTTCTTCTTCTTCTTCTTCTTCTTCTAGTTCTTAATCATCTAAAAGAACTGTAGAACTAAGAGCACTTACTTCTTGGACCGAGTTCAGGGGTTCTCAAGGTTGTACAACTAGTGATTATTCACAACTAAATGCGCTTGAAGTTTATTTATCACAGAGACTTGAGCAGGAGAATCTCGATGACTCATTTAATCTTTTGGAATGGCAGAAGGGCAAAGAAAAACACTTTACGGTCCTTTCAAGGATGGTCCTAGATATTTTAACCATTCAAACTTCAACAGTGGCATCAGAGAGTGCTTTCAATCAAGCAAGACTACAACTTGATGATTATAGAATGAATATGAGAGAGAGCTTGGATCTGTTCAGAACGAAAATTTTTTGGACTTGCTGAATCACAACCAGAGGTAGATGAAACTTACGAAGAAATGCTAGCTGAACTTGCGGAGGAAGCAGCTTCCCCCGGAACGGTGATGAACAAGCTTCTTTTCCACCACCACTAACGGAAATTCCTCCGAACCTTGATGGATTTATGAAATTTGTAAGAGAAATCATGTAAATTAATATGTAACTTGTATTTTGGCACATCTTGATTAGTCTTTTTTTTCTTATCAATGGTGGTATTAACACCTTGGTTGTGCTCATTCTATTGGGGGTTTGGGGGGGGAGAGAACTAAGAAAGATTGGACCATATTTTCTTAATGTTATAATAATAAAAATTATAATGCATTCCTATGAATGTCTTTTACAATATTTTATGTTTTAAATTTGAATTAAAAATTTTCAAGTCACAATTATATAATATAATATACAAGAAATGCCTTAGATAAAATTAAAAACAAATAAATAGCCCCATATATATATAATTTACAAGAAATTACCTTAGATAATTTTTTTTAAAATAGTCAAGGCCCATTTAGCCCCGTTTATAATCGGGCCCAACCCACATAGCACGGGACCATCCCACATAGCACGGGACCATTACTATACGATCCCGGTCCAAAATCTTGTTACACCTAAAAGCCCATAAAGTCGGGATCCATTTAAGCCCAGCCTACGAAGCCCGTTTAGGACCGGGCCCAGACCGTTTGCGAGCCTTCCTAGACAAAATAAAGAAGAGGAAATTACACTAATTACCCACTAAACCCAAAATAATTACCCGGTTTTACCTATTTGGATAATAATTATTAAATATACCTATTCCATATAAAATTATTACCCGTCTAATCCCAAAGAAAGTCTCCAAAGACTTCTGGGAAAATGAACATATACCTAACCCATGCTTAATCTTCCTTGTTTCAATACAAAGTCACTAACATTTTCATTCCTCTCTTCATCAATTTCCTCTCTTTGTTCTTGCTTTTATTTTCATAAGTTAAATTTTTTTATCTAATAGACAATATTTGTATGATATTCACAAATTAAAATATTGATAAATTAATGGATAAGGATTGGCATTATTTATTAAGTTAACGTGATATTTTGTGTATACAACAAAAGAGGTTTGCTCAATATGTACAAATTACGTTTCAATTAACTCACTACATGCATGTAGTTTAACTTTCTCTTGTTGAATGAAATTATCACTTATTGAATGCCTTTCATCGCCACAAAATACTATCTCCCTCCTTACAAATTTCAAATTTTTTCGTAATTCTTTGTCCTTGTTCGAGTCATTTTTCAAAATATAATTGTGATTTTGGTGCTTGAAATTTGATATTAAGCTTCCCAGATCTGAATTTTGTGTGTACTTGAATATCCACATTGTTGGGTTTGAAAGTATTGAATTTAAAAAAATTATTTTGAAGATTTCTTGTTTGATTCAAAGTGGGTGTTATTAAATATTACTTATAGTACCTTCTAAAATTTCATACTAAATTTTGATAGTATTTGGAGCTGATTTTAGTGATTGAGATAGATATTTTCAGCTGAAAATCAAATAAAAATACAGTTATCCAACAATATACCGCTACAGTATACAAATATACTATAGGAGTATATAGCTATACTGCAACACTATACTATAATTTACAAAACAGGATACCGCTATAATATACTAATATACTATAAGAGTATATAGTTATACTGCAACAGTATACTATTATAGTATACAATATATTATTATGGTATATTATAATAATATGCAAGATATTGTAATAATATGTTGTAATAGTATATAATATACTATAATAGTATACTTATTACCCGTAAATTCACTTGTCTTTTCCCTTTTGATTTGTTTTAAGCTTTTACCCAAGCGTGAGGGGCAAACTGAAAATGCAAAAAAACAAAAAAAAAATTATAGTATGTTATATGATGTAATGGTATACTCTTAAAATTATGTCTTTTTAGAATTTTTAATTTTCTTGATAACATATATTATTTCATTTTAATAATAGAATCAAATTATTTTTTTAACTTTTTGCCCATAATTGTATACCCTGTTGGTATAGCTATATACTATATCGGTATAATATGTTAGTTAATATTTTTTTGATTGTATTAACTATATTTAATTGGTACACAATTTAATATTTTTTAGTAATAATATAAAAATAAAAAATAGTGAAAACAGTAAATGAATTAAATTCAAGGGGGAGTGTTAAGAATAGAATTCTACTTGGAGTGAATGTCTATCTTGTGGAGAGTTTTACTTTGTGACTAAGTCATAATTTCTCCTATAAATAGAGGGGTCTTACCCCATTGTAAATCATCCCAAAATGCAATAAGAATTCCCCCTCTCTCTTTCTCTCCAATATTATTCTTCTTCTTTTATTATTTCATAACAAAAGGTAAATAATTTTGTTTTTTGGGTAACTAAGAACTTGGACTAATAAGGCATCAAATCTTATTTCACGGGGACCACAAAACGCACTTATATAACTTACATATATAAACTCCCAACAAAAGTCCACACCGTCCATTCTCTACCATCCTTTGAAATTCTAGGGTTTCTTTCACTCCTCCGCAATTCCCCAATTCCTTCAACTCCCAAATCAAACACTACAACTCCCTTATCAACCATATGCAACCCCCAAACTCATTTCAAATTCCTTTAGGATTCATTTAATTTCCCCTTTTCCTATTCTATTTAGGAAAAAACTTTTTTGTATCGTAGTTTATTATATTGATAATGATAATCTCTGCCTTTCTTCGTTTCACTTCATCGTATGTGTTTAACAAACTTACAAATCTTCGTGTTTTTGGCCCTGGTTTGAACCCTTTCAGTCCTTACAACTTGGCTAATCATTCCTCTCGCTAAACCCCTTATAACTTTTCTGGGATTTTCTTGAAATTGGAAGAAAGGTCAATCTTGTTGGGAAAAAAAGTTTTAGTTTTCCTTCAAATTTGTTAGTTTTCCTGTGGTTTGTGTTCAACTATGTAAAAGGGTCTTGATTCCGAGTATTAAGATCTAGTCTTTGGACTTGTTGATTAGTTTCAAAATTCTCGGGTTCTTTTTCCCTTAATCATGTAAATTGAAGGCTGTTTGAGAAAATTATCAGTTCTTTTGGGTCTTGTCTGCTGAAGAATATCTGGGTTTTTCTTGAAATTGAAAAGAAGAGAGATCAATCTTGTTTGAAAAATCCTATTTTTAGTTGTGCTTTTAGGTTCAATTATGTAAAGGGTCTTGATTTTGAGTATCTGAGATAAAAGTTCAATCTTTGGGCTTGTTGATTGGTTTTCAAGATTATCTCGAAAAAAGATTTGTGAGAAAGACAAGAAAAAGAGTTTACTTTCATTAGGTACTTGTTTCTGTTTTGGGGCAATAAGAATTTGACCATTGGAACTTGGTTTAGTAAGAAGGCGAAAAGAGAAAAATGGAGGAGGACCGGGCAGGTTCAGTTAGGCGGTCGAGGAGAATGCAAATGACTGCAGGCGATACCGATGATCGCGGTTGGACTCCTCTTCACATTGTTGCTCGGAAGGGTGACCTGAAACAGGTACTTTATATTTTACGAATCATATGTTATTAATTCATTTTTATTTGATTGATGAATGTTTCTGTTACATATGATTTGCTATTGGGAAATTGGTTAGAGATTTTCCCTAATATACATTCTATGAGATTTAGTTAATACTAACAGGACCAGAAAGATTTAGACATCATTGCATACATCCTAGTAGGGTGATGGGCTGGCCGAAGCAAAAACAGTAGACAATATAGAGGATTTGTGTGGCCGATCCTAGCTAGTACGGGATTTTGTCAACCTATTATGTAGCTGTGTAGGTTAGCTCTGTCTCCATTTTTATTTTATATCGAAATACCCTTGCCAACACATTAAAACAAGGGGTATTAGGTAAATTGTTTCTTTTCCTCCCTTCAAAGCACACAGACTTTAGCCGTAGTAGCAAATGGAGTGCTTCACGATCCACAAAATCATGACTATTGTAAATCACCAGTTCCAGTAAACCCTCATTATCCAATCAATTTGGTTCAAACGTCTTATCTCTCCTCCAAAGCAGGGTGTTCCCCCAACCAACTGAATCATGGCCGATTTGTTTGTGCTAGATGCTCCTATTTTCAGTGGTGTATGCAAAATAAGTTACAAGCTGTGTCACGTTTGAAAGAGTGAACAAATGAATTTGAAACGAGATTGCAAAAAAGAAAGAAGAATAATTTGGATCATAACGACAAACATAATTCAAGCATGCTAAGGGAATATAACTCATTAGTAGCAGCTTGGCTCGGTGACTTGTATGTGTTGAAGTTTTGATGAAGGTCACGGGTTCGAAACTGCCAACTCCTCTATTATTTTTCAACAGTTGAAGCTCAAAAACTTAAAAGGAAAATTCATTGGTTGAGGCTCGAACTCCATATCCTAAGCTCAATCATTGAAGCGCCTTAATACTGGCCCAAGTAGTCTAGATTGACCAAGCAGTGTCATTTTATACTATGTTTACGTAGTTTGTCCGTTTTGCATATTATTTACATATTATTTGTCGATTGGAAACAGCCTCTCTGTCCTCTCGGGTAGAGGTAAGGCCTGTCTACATATTACCCTCCCCAGACCCCACCTTGTGGGAATATACTGGGTTGTTGTTGTTGTTGTTGTTGTTAATAACGATTTCCGGTGAAGCGGTGTCACGGGATACTGCTTGGCCTAAGGTGAATCTGCCCCTCCCTATTTCATGGCAAATTATGATGGTAAGAGAAGTCAATTTATTCATATTTTGACCGCCAGTATGGATAAAAGATGAATCCATCTTAGCGCACATTGGATATCTATTATGCCAAACCCAGCCTTACTAAGCATGAATGTCAGGGATTTGCTTCACAGTTTTTAATTGGTGAAGTTAAGAGACAGTCCTGTACTATGATATACTTTTTGGAGAAAACTCGGATACAGATTATTTTCTTTCTCTGAAACTTTTGCGTGTTTCCATTTTCTTTTTGATAAAGTTTCCTGTCCCGTAACAGAATGATTCTTTACTGTCATGCAAACTTACCTTTGGTCTAGGTTTTGTATTTTATATGATTGAATTTCTTTTTATTCTGGGACAGGTTAGAAGACTTCTTAATGAAGGCATGGATGCAAATGTGATGGCAGGGGGCCCTAAATCATATGGTATGACCCCACTCCATCTTGCTGCTAAGGGAGGTCACGTGCGTGTTATGGATGAATTGCTTGAGAGAGGTGCTGATATCGATGCTCGAGCCAAGGGTGCATGTGCATGTAAGTGCATGTTTTATTTCCTAGCAATAAAACAAAAAGGCTATGTTGTTTCTTCCTTTCAAAATCATTACTGTTATCATCATATCTCTTTGTTTGTTTCAGGGACTCCACTCCATCATGCTGCTAAAGAGAGGAAGAAGAAAGCAATCAAATTCTTGATTAGAAATGGTGCTTTTCTGCCAGATGACATCTCTGACACCAGGTTCAATCCACCACTCCACTATTGTCCTGGTCTTGAATGGGCTTATGAGGAGATGAAGCTGCTTCAGCTAGAGAGTTCATCATCCGGCGAGGCCTCCTACAGCTCGGAAAACTGAGGTGGAACTCAGTGTTGATGGTAGAGTTCAGGGCCCCTCTCGACATAGTCTACTCTGTGTTTAGTATTGTCGTCCTTCAACTCTAGAGTTGCATTTGGATTGTGACTTTTGGATTTTATGGTTTCTTTCTTTGTTTGGATTGCATGTGTGGTATTTTACCTAGTAGATTACTATGTAGGGTTGATACTCATATTTTACCTAGTTTGTGGTGAATCGTGTGTGATTGTGTCCACTGTCTGGATGTCGCAACATTTCTTGGTGATGAATATACCTGCTGTTGCTGTGTTTGTGCAAGTTTTAGATAATGTTACATTGAAGCTGTCCTCCTTTGATCAAAGGTGATATGCAATTGATAAGTCCGTCTCAGTGAAATATTAACAGTTTTTAAATCATCTCCAGCCCAACATTATTTTTGACGCCAAATGCTACTATTTTAGTGTAAGATTTGGTGTTTTGGTGCTCCAACAACACCATTTCTTAATCCATTTTGTAATTCCGTGTAACACTATACATCAATGCCATTATTATTTATCAATATTTTATTATATAATACTTTTAATTTAACATATTATAAATTTTGTAATTACTTATACTTTTATGTAATATCTTTATAATTTAATTTTCGTGTATAAATTTTATAAATTAACCTTTGAATATATATTATTTTTATAGACAAAGATGCTCATTTGTATTTCGTAATGCATTAATAGAGCATATTAATCCTTGAAGCCGAATATTTATGCAGAAATTTAATTAAATTTTATCATAATGTAATATTTATTTAATTATATCTTATCAATGATTCCATTTTCATTTGAATCATCCATTAATATGTATAATGTATAATATTTTCTTACCTATTTATAATTTATAGTATAAAATAATTTTGAGATTTTTACACTATTGGTCATTTATCAAGAATTATTTAAATAAATGGCATTAATTTTAGTTTATTCCAGAAACAACAAATTTATTAACAATTATAGCATACTTCGCAAGCAACTTCTAGAAAATAATAATGACCCTTAAATTTAGGAATCAATTTCAACCCTTAATTTATCTATCCCATTCTCTCTCAAATAGTTATCCCTAATACCATATTCCTTTCTCCGGGAGCGGGCAAGTAGGAATAGCTTCAATGAGAATGGATGAATAGTAATTATTGGAATGAGAGATTTTAATATATTATTCTCACAATATTCATATTTTTTTTACATAAATAAATCAGTTCTATATTCAAAAATCATTTTTTTTTCAAATTATACATTTTATATTATATACCAACAATATTTTCTAAAAAATACACACAGCCGCATATACATTATACCATTATATTGTCATTTATATAACTATATATTGCTAATCAAGTATGAAATATACCAGAATTATTTCGTAAATATACCAACAATATCAAGTGCCACTTTAATTCAAGATGTATTTTTTGTGTATATATTTTGTGTATTTTTATGTCTAGTGTCATCTTTAATTTAAGATGTATTTTTAGAGTATATTTTTATACATTATATATGTCAAGTGCAATCTTAACTCAGGATGTATTTTTATGTATACATATACATCATCTTTAATATAAGATGTATTGTTATCTATATTTTATATGTTAGATGCAATCTTAATTAAAGAAATTTCTTTTATATATACTTTTGGTGTATTTATATATCTTAATTCAAGATGTATTTTCTATGTATAACTTTTGGTATATATTATTGTGAATTAATATCAAAATCAAGAGCTATATTTTTTGAAAAGGAAGAAAGAGGGGAAAAAAACTTTAGAAAGTCAATTAAGGAGAAAAAATACGAATGGAATAGATTTAGAAGGGAAAAAATGTAAAGAAGGAAAGTAGAAGAGAGAATAAAAAAGGGAGAAATAATAAATAAAGAGAACAAAAAAGCGCCAACTTTGGACAAAGGATTATTCACTTTCATTTAATTTGCTTATTTTAAGGGATTAGTAATTGATATCCTATTTTAATGGAACCGTGTGCTATAAATATAAATATCTTCTTGCCACAATTGTAATACCAGAATTCATGCTAAGCAT
Organism: Nicotiana noctiflora; assembly: GCA_032618575.1. Taxonomy (NCBI): domain Eukaryota; kingdom Viridiplantae; phylum Streptophyta; class Magnoliopsida; order Solanales; family Solanaceae; genus Nicotiana; species Nicotiana noctiflora. Next base: position 202,091 of record JASVEL010001823.1, read on the forward strand.
TTATAATATATTTTCTTAAATGTGATAGTTATGTAAAGTCCGCAATAATTTTATATTAAATGGTTATATAAGAAAGGAATATGAATTATATGGGATGAATATGTAAAAAAGAAAAAAAGAAGTGTTTTATTTTATGAAATAAAAAAATAAATTTAAATGAGAGAAAGTAATATAATATAAAAGAGAGAAGAATATAAAAAGAATATTCTTTTTTGTGTAAAAAAGCAAAAATAGTATAATGCGACGCAATTAATTTGCATAATTTTGGTGACAAAAAAATGGTGCAAGGATTGGAGATGCCCTTAGAGAGGAAATGATGGGCGGTCTTCCTTGTTTAGTTCATTCCACGACCTTCACCCCAAGAGCCGGACCTACCCTTAGAGTATGGGGGTCATCGGTTCCTAGTTAGGGGTAGGTGTGATGACCCGATCCATCATCATGTGGGCTATCACCCCGTTATCGCCATTATATGCTTGTTAGTGTTACAATATGCATATTTGATGAGTTTGAGTCAATCCGGGTCGAGTTTGGGTGGAATGAGACAAATAGTCTCTTAGAAGAAGGAATAGTTGAGAAAAGTCAGCTGGATGTTGACTTGTGAGTTAGAGAGCTCGGAATCGAATTCTGATGATTCGGTCAGCTCCGGGAGGTCATTTATGAGCTAGGAGAGCGATCGGAAGTGAATTTGGAGGTCCGTTGTAGTTTTAGGCTTGAATTGGCTAAAGTTGAATTTTGGCGATATCCGAACGGTAGGTGAAATTTTGATCCGGGAGTCAGAATGGAATTCTGACAGTTGCAGTAGCTCAGTTAGGTGATTTTGGATGTACCTGCAAAATTTCAGGTCATTCGGAGGTCGTTTGGTCGTGTTTTTGATCGAATGTTGGTTGCAGAAGTTTAAAAGAAAACTTAGGCTTGAATTTGCTTGGATTCGATGTTTTCCGTGTTTAAGCGCGTGTTTTTAGGATTGGAACAAGTTTGTATCGTGTTATGGAGTATGTTGGTAGTTTTCGTTGGGGTCCCGGGGGCCTCGGGATGGATTCGAGGGTCCAAACGAACCATTTTTAGCCTAAGTGAGTAGCTGATTGCTGCACTAAATTGCAGCAGGCGTTTGTTCTTCGCGTTCGCGAAGGTGTCCACGCGTTCGCGAAGGTGTCCACGCGTTCGCGAAGTGCATCGGAGGGTCCAAGATTTTTGTTCTTCGCGTTCGCGAGGTGAAGGATGCGAACGCGTAGGGTGAGGACTCGGGTGCATCGTTATCGCGAAGACTGGTCCACGTTCGCGTAGGTGTGAGGCGGCTGGTCATCGCGAACGCGAATGAAGCCACGCGTTCGCGTAGAGAAAGATGGAGGGCTGCTGTTGTTTGTTCATCGCGAACGCGTGCGTAGCATCGCGTTCGCGTAGGGTAAAAGGGCCCGGCAATGAGTTTAAGTCCAGAACAGTCCAGTCTCGGGTTTCATTCATAAAAACACCATTGTTGAGTCTTAGAGAGAGAAACTCACGGGAAATTGCTGGGATTTCATCGGAGGTATTATGGTTCAATTATGTGTTTTTATCTTAGAATCCTCCACTATTTCAGTGAAATTGGATAAATTAATGGGGGAATTTAGCCTAAGACAGGGTTTTGATAAAATGTCGATTTGAATGGGCAAACGAAGTCCGATTTTGGAAAACTTTATATGTATGGACGCGTGTTGAGATAAGGGTTCCAAAAATATAACTTTCGTAATTTTTTGAGAAGCGTACCAAAAGTCAGATTTTGACAACTTTGTGGGTTTTGGTACAAATTGAGTTATTTCGAATGGGTTGTGTCTAATTAGCCTATATTGATGTATTTTCATTGATTTTAAGCAGATTCAGCATCCGAGGTAATTGAATTGCGAGGCAAGCGCAAGGCGGACTAAGGTTTCTACCGGACCGAGGTGAGTGGTGGTAGTAAATAATGTAGTGAGGGTTTGAAACCCCGTACTTGCACTTTACAGTGCTATGTTGAGATGAGACACACATCATGTGACGAGCGTGGTGACATTGTGATTGGGAATTGGACTTGGTCCTTCCCGACTGATAGTTGTATTGTGTATTATGACCGTAAATGAGCTTATAACCGAGTAATTGGGCTGGTAGCCATGTTTGGGACCTTGTGCCGATCTGTAGAGCATTAGGGAACCTGTAGAGCTAGGCGACCCCTATATAATGTTGGAAACTTACACTCAGCTGTAGTATTAGCTGTATAGCATATCGTGGGCCAGTAATAGATGTGTACTGCGAGATAGACTACCTAGGGTGGAAAATTTCCTGATTTAGCTGAGTGGGCCTGAAAGGCCAAGTCTATACTGACTGGGACTGGGTCGAGGACCCATTATGAGGTACTATATGTATATACCTATATTATGGGATCGGACTGCACACCGCAGTGATGTATATGTGGATCGGACTGCACACCGCAGTGATGTATATGTGGATCGGACTGCACGCTGCAGTTATATACAAGCGAAACGGACTGCACGCCGCAGTATTATTGTGCTTGGGCTGTAGGAGCCTCTTTGGAGTCTGAGTCTGCACATATTCTCAGTAGGCGCTGGAGTGTATTATGGGATCGGGCTGCATGCCGCACCATTATACTATATATATTGGATCGGACTGCAAGCCGCAAAAATATATGTGTGGATCGGGCTTTACACCGTAGTATCATAGCGCTTGGGCCCACAGAGCCCCTCCAAAGTCTGTATACACCCCCAGTGAGCGCCGTCGACGTTAAATGGAGCGGGCTGCATGCCGCAGCGGTATATGTATTGGAGCGGGTTGCACGCTGCAGCATTATACTTACACACACACACACACACACACACATATATATATATATATATATATATATATCGCATCGGGCTACGCACCGCCGCATTATAGGCATACGTATGCTTAGATACATACATTGGATCGGCTATACTCCGTAGCGGTGCGAGTGAGGACTAGGTCAGTGTGGGACTTTATTGAGATAGATGTGGACTGGAGATGAGGGTATTCACTGTAGAGATGACTTACATGCGAGGTTGCCCTTAGAACTGTTTAGTGATAGTACATGTGTTCTTATTTTCAGTTATTGTTTATTGTTACTCACTGAGTTGAAGTATACTCACCCCACTCCCCTGCACGTTTTGTGCAGATTCACAGGTGCCTGAGAGCAGTTGAGCTGTCGCAGCTGCTTATTCATTTCTATTCCATGGAGACTGCGAGGTAGCTGCGACGTCCGCAGAACCTGTTTTCTCTTTGTTGTCTTCATTTTGCCTAGAGTTGTTTGTATAGGATATTTCATCTGTAGATGCTCAGACTTGTGACACCACGATTTGGTTGGGACCGTATTTTGTATGCTTCTACTTCTACGTTTATCATTTTGATATGAAAACATGCTATTTAAGTTCAATTGAACATCTGTAATTAATAATTGGCTGGTTTAATGGATAACATGGTCGGGCTTGCCTAGCATTGTGTTAGGCACCATCACGACCGGTGTTTGGGTTGTGACAAGTTGGTATCAAAGCCTAGTTAACAGGTCTCGCGAGTCATGAGCCGGTTTAGTAGAGTATAGTGGATCGGTATGGGGATGCTTGTACTCTTCCTCGGGAGGCTGCAAACCTTTTAGAAAAGTTTCAATTCTTGAAATTCTTGTCGTACGATTTTGTTGATTCAAACTAAACTTTGACATTATATTCTCTCGCAGATGGCGAGGACTCGAGCTTCCGGACGAGTTGGACGACTACCATCACCACCTGCTAGAGGCCGTGGACACGGTCATGGTCGTGGCGGAGGTAGGGCAGCTGAGGCAGTACCAACTGACCCACAGCCTCTAGTTGCTGAGGCTCCAGCAGCACCAGTTCAGGCACCATCTGTGCCCATTGTCATTCCGGGTCTACAAGAGACCCTGGCTCAGATATTAGCAGTTTGCATAGGCCTGGCACAGGCAGTTTCAGTTACCACCGCAGCAGCTACATCAGGGACCGGGGGTGGTCATCAGACCCCCACAACACGCACTCCGGAGCCAACAGTGTAGGGCCTGCAGACACCTGAGGCTTTTCCAGTTCAGCCTGTGGTCCAAGTACATCTAGCAGTTCAGGTTCAGGGGGACAGGGTCCCAGCTATGACTGACGACGAGCAGCGTTGTCTCGAGAGGTTCAGCAGATTATCTCCTCTAGTGTTCACTGGTGCTCCGGGCGAGGACGCCTAAGGTTTTCTGGACAAGTGCCGCTGGATGCTCCGTACAGTAGGGATCTTGGAGTCCAGTGGTGTGTCCTTCACTACCCTTCAGTTCCACGGGCCAGCCTTCGCTTGGTGGGAGGCTTATGAGCACCGCAGACCGGCAGGGGCAGCACCATTATCATGGACAGAGTTCTCCACTATGTTCTTGGAGAAGAGGGTGCCTCGATCTTAGAGAGAGGAGATGCGTAGTTCCCCTAATAGCCACGGGAAGTTAATGCAAGTCGATAGGTCCTTCAATCATTAGTTTGAGGGACTCCGCCAGGGAGACATGTCAGTATCAGAGTATGAGATCGGATTTACAAAGTTGTCTAGATATGCACCGTGGTTGGTTCTTACCGACAGAGAGAGGATTGGATGCTTTGTGGATGGCCTTATCTATCCCATCCGTATTCTGATGACCCGAGAGAGGGTTTTGAGCCGTACTTTTGAGGATGCTATGGATATCGCTCGTGACATAGAGACAAATCGTCGCAGGTAGCGAGATGAGAGGGAGGCCAAGAGGCCTCGAGGATCAGCTAGTTCTAGTGGCACTCAGACCAGAGGCCAGGGTCAGCAGAGCCGATGTCGCTCTTTCAGGTCTTCACAGTCGGGCCGCTCGGATCGCCGTAGGTGGTCTTCTAGCCAGGGTTATCAGAGTTCGCATCAAAGCCAGCCATTTCTCATCGCTATGCCAGCTCAGAGTTCTTCACTGGCCCCATCTGTCCAGGGTTCTTCTCTGCCTAGTTCATCAGCTGGACACTCTTGTGCTAGGGGTCCTCATCAGTCTCAACCCCAGCACCTGGGAGTTGCTTCGAGTGCGAAGAGTTTGGGCACATCCGCAGAGAGTGTCCCCGTCTTGTTTCCAGGCCATATCAGCAGGGGGTAGCCCTTATCATCATCTGGTCCTTCTACTTCAGCACCCACCCTACCAGCTAAGGGTTAGGGTTAGTGAGCTAGGGGTCGCCCTCGAGGGGGAGGCCGATCAGGCGGACATGCTAGATGCTATGCTCTTCAGGGCTGATCTGAGGCCGTTACTTCTGATGCTGTCATTACAGGTATTATTTCAGTCTGCCACAGAGTTGCCTCAGTATTGTTCGATCCTAGTTATACTTATTCTTATGTATCTACTTATTTTTCTCCTTATTTGGGCACAACCCGAGGGTGTCTTGCGTTGCTAGTGCATGTATCTACCCCGGTGGGGGACACTATTGTTATGGACCATGTATACCGGTCCTATTTGGTCACTATTGGGGGTCTGGAGACCCGAGTGGACCTATTGCTTCTCAGCATGATTGATTTTGATGTTATATTGGGCATGGATTAGC
>JASVEL010001824.1:0-103750 GCA_032618575.1 Nicotiana noctiflora
TGCTATCTTGGACTATCGTGCCAATACGGTGACCTTAGTGTTGCCGGGTTTACCTTATTTAGAGTGGAGAGGACTGATGGTCATTTCACCTGTAGGATTATTAGATAATAGGTGAATTTAACTATAATTAAGCCCTAAATAACCACCTTATTGTATAGTTTAGATGATAAAAGTGATAACCAAATGCTCTTATTAGTGCTTTTCATGCTTTGCAGGTTATATGTGACCAGAGAAGGCTATGGAGTACTTTTGGGATCAAATATAGAGAAAAAGAGGCCAATCGTAAAAATTCCATCAAGTAAACCACGTAAAACAGCTCAAGTCAGCACGGTAAGAGGACTGTCGTGGTTCCACCGCAACCGCGGTAGAACTGCGGTGGAAGAAGGCTACAGATAAAGTGAGATTCAGAGAACATGTTTGGCCGCTGTTTGACTGTGACCATAGCAAAACCACGGCGGACGCAGAAAACTTCAGGGACTAAAGTGTAAAATAAGGAATTTTTTGACCTAAACCCTATTTTAAACACTAGACTTCGCCCAAGAGAGGCATGTATTATATTGGAGAGATTTTTAGCAAGGAAAACAATTGGGAGAGATAACCCGAAACATCTTTCTTATTTTCTTTGATATTTCTTGCAAGTTTTATGATGAATATTGTTTTAGTTAGCTTACCAAAAGTTATGAGTAGCTAAATCCTTTGTCTAAGGTTTTAATGGAACCTATTGGGGGATGAACTTCGTGTTTATTTGAATACAAATTGCTAGTTTCAATCTCTATTTGTTCAACTATGTATTTGTTGTAGTTAATTGACATGATCCTCAATTAGCTATGCCTATTTAGTGCACATAAATTGGGAGAGAGTGTATATTTAGGTAATTATTGAACAACACCACTCCCAAAGTATATGAGGGATCAATAACCGAGGGTTTAAAGGCGGGATTAGGGATAATAAATCCTTGGGTGTAATCTAAAGTGAATTGTATTAAATAAATCAAGCTAGTGTATCTCATGAGATTGCAATTAGTAAATTACTGTGATTACTCGGGAGAGATTTATGGTAAGAAGAGCGTTCATGATTGATAGAGATGTGTTGGTAAATTTGTATAAAGCATAAACAGAAGGAATTCCATCAATAGAAGAAATCATTACCTTAGCGCTTTCTCATTATTGTTAACAACCTTAGTATTCCTAGTTTACAGTTATTTGTAATTTTAGTTATTAAAGACATCATGAACTGTGATTCAATCATTTGAGGAAAGTGGTTCTTAAGAGTTTAGTGGGTCTAATAATATTGATTGGTAGGTTAAGTCTGTGTGGATTCGACTCTGGGCAGAATACTCAGGTTATATTTTCAATGTACGCAATGTCCTTTTTATAAGGCATAGTTAGGTGTGATCAAATTTTGGCGTCGTTGCCAAGGAGTTAACGGAATTATCAATTACCATTTACAGAAATATAAAATTCTTATTGTAGTCAATTTTCTCTCTACCCAAATTTCTTAAATATTTGACAGTTGTTAACTTGGTTGCTCAGGTGTATGCCTAGAAAGTCTATGAGGACATGAGAACTACTTGAAGGACTCTAAGACCCCGAGAAAACATTCTGGGCATTGAACCGTGCTAACAAAATACTTCAACAATCTCAATAAACACACAAACTAGAAATTGACATGGGAGATGTAAACGACCCCAACAGAAACGTGAGAAATGAGCAAGCTAGCTTAAATGCCAGAGAAGTGGCACCTCCTATGCCTGACGGTGCACTATATGACTTGGCACAACCCACAACTGACAATCTGGCCACTGCCATTGTTGTGCCCGCAATACAAGCTAAATCGTTCCAGATCACAAATAACATGTTACACTTGTTGCAAAACAAAGGACTCTTTTCTGAGAGACAAATATAAGATCCTTAGCAGCACTTGAAGAACTTCCTGTCTATATGCAAAACTCAAAGGCAACCCAAAGTGACTCCAGAATAAATCAGGCTATTATTATTTCCATTCCCGGTGATAGGAGCTGTCCAGGTTTGGATAAACTCACTCCCCATAAACTCTATAGAAACTTGGGATGAATTAGTCAAGCAATTTCACAACAAGTTCCACCCTCCCAACAAAACTGCTTAACAAATTGATGAGATCGTGAGTTTGAAACAGAAACCAATGGAGACACTACATGAGACATGGGACATGTTTAAAGGAATATAGGTTATGTGTCCCCACCATGGTATTCCAGAATAGATGTCAGGACAACGGTTTTACATGGGACTGACAGAAAACATGAAAAATATTGTAGATGCCTATGCTAGTGGGGCATTCTTGAGCAAAACTTGGAGAGAAGGTCAGAATTTGCTTGACAAAATAGCATAGAATTCGGGATGGACAACTAGGAATGTACTTATCACTCCAGTGGTGCACTCAGTGCCTCTTGATCCTTCAAATACCATGGCTGAAAATATGACGACCCTCCTGACACAGATGAGCATACTCACCAAAAAGGTGGAGGAATCAAGACAGAAACAACAAGTACATATTGTAGACACTACCAACGGGGGCTTGTGCACATCTTGTATTAGCCAGTCAGTTGGTAATAATTGGAACGCAGAACATGAGAATCATCATCAGCACCCTGAAGACATGAACTATGTGTCCAACTATGGAGGCCAGAGACATGGTAACTAGAATTGTGGTAAGCAAAATCAACAGCAATATAGGCCGTCGCAGCCATAGTTTAACACAAAAAACATGGGAGGTATGTGGCCCCCCAACAATATGGCACCTTATCCCAGGCCACAGAGGTACAACAATCACAATCAGCAGCAAGGGTATCCCTCACCTCAGCAGCATGATGGGAGGCAAGAAGATGGGTTCACTAGACTTGAAGCAATGATGCAACAGTTTACTGCGTCCAATGCAAAGATGAACGAAAGAGTAGATGCACATGATGAAGCAATAAAAAATATTGAAGTGCAAATGGGCTATATTTTAATGTCTCAGAACAATCATCCTCAAGGGACATTACCTGCATACCCAGATAAATCCAAAAGATCAAGGCCCAAAAGAAGTAGAACAAGATAGAGCTCGAGAAAATATACAGGCTGAGACACTCATTCCAGTGCCCATTGAACTGGATGAGTCTATGATACTGACAGAGGTGATAGTCCAGCCTGCTCAGGGAGAAAAGAACATTCAGCAGAAGACCGAGAATGTAGCTGAGCCAGTTGAACAACCAGTAGTTGAAATAGTAGTTGATAAGGAAAAGTCCCAAGTGATTGGGAAGACGAGACCTCCTGCACCTTTTCCATAGAGGCTAGCCAAGCATCAAAAGGAGGAGCAGTATAAAAAGTTCTTTGAAATGCTCAAACAAATTCAGGTAAATATTCCACTGATTGAAGCTTTAAAGGAGATGCCTGGATATGCAAAACTGATAAAGGACTTGATGTCCCTGGAAGTTTGACTTACCAGACTTGTCCACGGTTACACTTACCCAGACTTGTAGTCCATTGGTGACCAGAGCTATTGCTAAAAAGTTGTCTAATCCATGTAGCTTTACAATTCCATGCACTATTGGAAATTTTGCCTTTGCTAAGGCACTCTGTGACTTAGGGGCTGTTACAACCCATATCCACACACGTTAGTTCATGCCATATGTTAGTTAACACAAATACAAGAAGGAATTATCCTTGAGATGATAAGAAGTTAATCCGATTGATCTTAAGTGATACAAGGGTGCATAAGGGTGATTAACAAGTATTAGAAGTTAAACGAATCAAGGATGCTGTAACTCGGACTTTTGGGTAAACCTATAGATGCTTAATATACTTAGGAGGTCATGTTTTAAGGTAATGAGCCTCTTAATCTGTATGTATTTAAGATTATCCAAGTTGCGGCTAAGTCATTGAAGCTAGAACTTGTGAAATATATATCGAAAGGCTTGGTAGTAATGTTATCGGTTGGTGGACTATTTTGGGATGTTCAATATGATTAACATTGATGTTGTTTGGGCTGTTTGGTGATTGTTTTCACATGTGGGAATTCATATAAATAGGGGAAATAGGTTGTGGTTGGTACATAATAGTTGCAACGCTTAAACGTTAACGATAGTGTCATTTCTCCTATTGTAGACTAAGGAGTCGTGACATTTGCATAGCTTGAGGTTGGGGCAGTATATACAAGGTATGTGAGGCTATCCCTTTCCTTCTTTTGCATGACTCCGATTGTACATAATGTAATGAACAAGATTCCAAAGATACTCTACTCTTAGAAGCTAGCAGTACTTACATTGTTTCCCTTCTTATGGAACGATTGATGTTGATGTTGCTTCTCTTATTCTTATGTTATCAATCTTGTTGGTATTTCCTGATTTCTATAAGGTTCATAGTGAAGAGTTAGTCCTAATAAGGTGTACATAGGAATCCGACTTTACGTCACTCCGAAACGTCTACAAGGTGTTTCCATGAGTCGAACATGCATTATATATATGTATCTAATTTACTCTACCAAGCCGACCTATAGTTGGCCGGGTACAGCACCTATTGTGCAACCACTGATTAGTTGGGTTTTACCGAGCTCCATGTGGCCGGGTATGATTCTACCGAGCCTTATAATGCCGAGTACATTTTTACCGAGCCTATTATGGCCGGGTAAGATATGATGATGATGATGCCCACAGAGACGTATGTTTTAAAAGATTATGTATTTGTACATATGTATCATGCATTTCATGTTAGTAGCCCTCGGAGGTACTCGGATGTTACAGGTTGTATATTCTCTATCTCATTACATTACTATTCTTGTTTATGCGTTACTGCCTTACATACTCGGTACTTTATTTGTACTAACGTCTCTTTTGCTTGGGGATGCTGCATTTCATGTCCACAGGTCCCGATAAACAGGTTGAGAGCCCTCCCCATCACAGTAGGTTGTCCAGTTCATCGGTGATTAGCGAGATCCCTTCTCCGGACTTGCCTTGGTCTTGGTATCAATTTTTGTTATAGACATTATGGGTATGTTGGGGCCCTGTTCTGGCTATATTGCAGCACTTATGTTCCTTTAGAGGCTCATAGATAAGTGTCGACTCATATATAGTTTGGTATGCCTTGTCGGCTGGTTTTTGTTGTATAGTCTTTCATTTTAGCGTGGTAGCTTGTACCATATGTATATAGTTTCTTGATTGTCTGGTCATCCCATGTTATGTAGGTTCATGCCATCATATTTTATTGTTGGTTGTCCATGATCCATGTCTACCATTTATATTGCTCTCGTCAGCCTTAAAAGATAATAAAGAAGGTTAGATAAAATGTACGTTGGTGTTCGGCAAGTATGGTCGGGTGCTAGTCATGGTCCTCCAGTTTGGGTCGTGACAAACTTGGTATCATAGAAAGTCTGTCCTAGGGATTGTCTATGAGCCATGTCTAATAGAGTCTTGATTATGGATGTGTAGCATGCCACATTTATAATCAGGAGGCTACATGACATCTAGGGTTGTTACCTTCTTCCTGAATCTAGATCGTGCATAGAGTTAAGTCGTAAGTGTTCGTCACTAATATTCACCTTGTTTTCTTTCAGCGATGCCTTCGACTAGGAAGCAAACAATTAGTAGACTTCTTGATACAGCTGCGGGAGAGGGTACCAGTCAGGTGCCCAAAGCCAGAGCAGGCCAAAGTGAGGCTTAGAGTGAGATGTCGTCTCATACCTCATCTACTCCGTCTCCTCCAGAGGATATTAAGAGGCACCCAGCACCTCCAGCTCATTCGTCTGGCACTACAGACAAGGATATGCAGAGTGTTTTGCAGTTATTGACTAGCTTGGTAGCTGCTCAGGCTCAGAGGCAGAATACAGGTGCTGCTGATAAACCAGTTAGTACAAGAGTTCGTGATTTTATTAATTTAGACCCTCCAGTGTTTACCGGATCAGACCCCAAGGAGGATCCGCAGACTTTTATTGACCGGGTTCATCGTACACTACGGGTTATGCATGTTAGTGATACAGAGGCAGTAGAGTTGGCTTCTTATCGGCTACGGGATTTAGCGATTCTTTGGTATGATAGTTGGGAGAGATCCAGGGGTCCGAACGCTCCTCCAGCTGTGTGGAAGGATTTTTCTGAGGCCTTTCTTCGTCACTATTTGCCAGTTGAGATACGACGAGCTAGAGTTGATAAGTTCTTGAACCTTAGACAAGGTAATATGAGTGTGTGAGAGTATAGTATGCAGTTTGATTCTTTAGCAAGGTATGCTCCCCATATGGTGGTCGAGATGAGTGATAGGGTGCATTTGTTCATGAATGGGTTGGGACCCCATCTGATAAATGAGTGTATGACAGCCTCCTTGGTAGAAGGCATGGATGTTTCCCATATTCAAGCTTATGCCCAGATCCTAGAGGATCGTAAGCACCAGCAGAGGGCAGATAGGGAGCAGGATAGGGGCCAGCATAAGAGGGCGAGATTTGCAAGGTATTCTGATGACTTAAGAGGCAGCGCCAGGCCCCAGTCTTCGAGGAGTTCGGCACCATCTGTAGCTAGTGCTCCTCCACAGTTTCAGAGGCCTCGATATGATCGATCCTATTCTGGTCCAGGTCAGAGTTCGCAGGCATCTGGATCGCAACATCACAGGGATACTAGTCAGACAAAACCCCCAAACCCATGTTGTGATCAGAGCGGCAAGGCCCACTTTGGACTGTGACGTCGAAGTTCTGATGCATGTTATTCTTGCTGACAGCCTGTCCATATGATGCGGGATTGTCCTAATAGGGGAGGTGATGGCATGGATCAACCAACTAGATCTGTCTGGTTCTTCCTCATCAGTTCGACCTCCAGCACGGGGTTTTCAGCAGTCGACAGGTCGTGGTAGAGGTAGAGGTGCGGGGCCGAGTTCGAGTGGTGCTCAAAATCGAACATATGCTCTAGTAGGTCGACAGGCTCTCGATTCGTCTCCAGATATTGTTACAAGTATATTGTCTGTGTTTTCTTATGATGTATATGCGTTGATTTATCAGGGATCTACATTATCATATGTTACACCCTTTGTGGCTAATAAGTTTTGTATTGAACCTGAATTAATAAGTAAACCCGTTGCGGTATCTACTCCAATAGGAGATTCTGTGATTGCTAGAAGGGTATATAGAGGTTGCACTGTGATGATTTGTAGTCGTCAAACCTCGGCAAATTTATTTGAGTTGGAAATGGTTGATTTTGATGTGATACTAGGAATGGACTGGTTGGGCTCATGCTATGGAAATGTTGACTGTCGTATGAAGATGGTTAGGTTTTAATTTCCTGGTGAACCCGTCATTGAATGGAATGGGAACATTGCTACATCGAAAGGTAGGTTTATTTCCTATCTTAAGGCAAGGAAAATGATCTCAAAAGGTTACATTTATCATCTTGTTCACGTTAGGGATTCGGAGGCGAAGCTGCCTACTCTACAATCTATCCCCGTGGGCAATGAATTTCCAGATGTTTTCCCAAATGAACTCCCAGGCCTTCCTCCAGAAAAGGAGATTGAGTTTAGCATTGATGTGTTGCCTGACACTCAACCGATATATATCCCTGCATATAGAATGGCACTGGCAGAGTTGCGAGAGTTGAAGGCACACTTAAAGGACTTGCTGGATAAGGGTTTCATTAGGCCTAGCACTTCACCTTGGGGTGCACCAGTCCTATTCGTGCGGAAAAAAGATGTGTCATTACGGATGTGTATCGACTATCGGCAGTTGAATAAGTTTACTATAAAGAACAAGTATCCACTTCCAAGAATTGATGACGTGTTTGACCAACTCCAGGGTGCCAAGTATTTCTCCACGATTGACTTACGTTCAGGGTATCATCAAGTGAGGGTTAAGGAGAAGGATATTCCAAAGACGGCCGTTTGGACAAGATATGGGCACTTTGAGTTCTTGGTGATGTCGTTCGGGCTAACAAATGCCCCGGCAGCTTTTATGGATCTCATGAATACTGTATTCAGGCCCTATCTTGATGTGTTCGTGATTGTATTCATTGATGACATTCTGGTGTATTCTCGTTCGGAGGAGGAACATGTGGGCCACTTGCGGATAGTATTACAGATGCTTCAGGATCGTAAGTTATATGCTAAGCTCGCCAAATATGAATTCTGGCTGAACTTAGTAGCATTCCTTGGCCATGTGATATCTGACGAGGGTATTAGTGTCGAAACTTAGAAGATTGATGCCGTAAAGAATTGGCCGAGACCTACAACACCATCAGAAGTCCGTAGCTTCCTGGGGCTAGCAGGATATTATAGGTGGTTTATAGAAGGGTTTTCATCTATATCAGCACCATTGACTAAGTTAACACAGAAAGCTACCAAGTTCCGGTGGTCTAACACTTGTGAACGTAGTTTTCAGGAGCTGAAGGATCGATTGACATCCGCACCGGTGCTCACTCTCCCTGAAGGAACAGAAGGATATGTGGTATATTGTGATGCCTCAGGTATAGGTTTGGGGTGCGTGTTGATGCAGCATGGGAAGGTGATTTCATATGCATCAAGGCAATTGAAGAAGCATGAAAAGAATTATCCAACCCATGATTTGGAATTGGCTGCAGTAATATATGCTTTGAAGATATAGCGGCACTACTTATACGGCGTCCATGTTGACATCTACATAGATCACAAGAGTCTACAATACATCTTCAAGCAGAAAGAGTTGAATTTGAGGCAGCGTAGGTGGCTTGAATTACTGAAAGACTACGACGCCGAGATATTGTGGCAGATGGTCTCAGCTATAAGTCAATGGGAAGCTTAGTACATATTGATTCAGGTAGATGGGGGGTTGACTAAAGAGCGTCATCAGCTAGCCAATATGAGAATCAGATTGTTAGACTTTGATGACGGAAGTGTTACTGTACAGAATACATCAGAATCATCTTTGGTAGTCGAGGTAAAAGCATGGCAATATGAAGATCCTATCTTACTACGATTGAGAGAGAACATTCAGCAGTGTAAAATTACGGTTTTTGAGATCGGAGGTGATGGGGCACTGTGATACCAAGGCCGATTATGTGTGTAGAATGTGGCAGGGTTGCGAGAAAATATTATGAATGAAATTCATCAATCCCGATATTCCATCCATCCTGGCTCAACAAAGATGTATCATGATGTCAAGGAGCATTATTGGTCGGATAACGTGTAAAGGTCTATTGCAGAATTTGTAGCCCAGTGTCCCAATTGTCAACAAGTAAAGATAGAACATCATAAACCCGGTGGATTGCTTCAAAATATAGAGATTCCGAACTGGAAATGGGAGGTGATTAATATGGACTTTGTTATTGGATTACCTCGATCTTATCATAAGTTTGACTCTATTCTGGGTGATAGTTGATCGACTTACAAAATGTGCTCATTTTATGCCAATTAAGATAACTTACTCGGCTGAAGATTATGCGAAGTTGTATATCAAGAAGATTGTTAGGCTTCATGGTGTGCCGGTATCTATTATATCAGATCAAGGAGCTCAATTTACGGCTAAATTTTGGAGGTCCTTTCAGAAAGGTTTAGGTACACAGGTGAATCTCAGCACTGCATTTCATCCGCAGACTGATGGACAGGCTGAACGTACCATTCAAACATTGGAGGATATGCTATGAGCATGTGTTCTAGATTTTAAGGGAAATTGGAATGACCATCTTCCACTCATAGAATTTTCCTACAATAATAGCTACCATTCCAGTATTAAAATGGCCCCATATGAGGCACTATATGGGAGGAGATGTAGATCACCAGTTGGATGGTTCGAAGTCGGTGAAACAAAATTATATGGGCCAGATTTGATTCACCAAGCCATTGAGAAGGTGAAAGTGATACAGGAACGATTGAGGACGGCACAAAGCAGGAAAAAGTCTTATTCCGATGTCCGACGTCCTGATCTAGAGTTTGAGGTTGGTGATTGGGTTTTCCTGAGGATCTCACCAATGAAGGGTGTTATGCGTTTTGGGAAGAAAGGTAAGCTGAGTCCAAGGTATATCGGTCCGTATAAAATTCTTCAACAAATTGGACAAGTTGCTTATGAGTTAGAATTGCCATACGAATTAGAATTTGTCCACCCAGTATTCCATGTATCTATGTTGAGAAAATGTATTGGAGACCCTTCTCGAGTTGTCTCTATCAAAGATGTTCAAGTTACAAAGGATCTATCATATGAAGAAGTTCCAGTGGCTATATTAGATCGACAAGTCCGCAAGGTGAGAACAAAAGATGTAGCTTACGTCAAAGTATTGTGGAGGAACAAGAATATAAAAGAAATGAAATGGGAAGCGGAAGAAGAGATGAAGTCTAAATACCCTTACCTATTCCAGAATGATGATAACAAGGATGTTGGTGGAACGCAAGATACATTGTAAAGGTGAAACGGCTTTATGAGGTAAGCAATAACTTGAGAACACTGTTCCTTAATACAAAATGGTGATATGTAAATAATGTCCATGTCCATAATGCTTTGTGTAGCCTTGTGAGGCCATAATTTGAGCTTCACTGCTTGCAAATTTTGCTAGTGACCATTTTATAGGAGAAAATTGACCAAATATTTCCGCTGGAATCCACGATGATTTGGACTCCCCATAAACCCTTACATTCGAGGACGAATGTTCCTAAGGGGGGATGGTGTTACAACCCATATCCACACACGTTAGTTCATGCCATATGTTAGTTAACACAAATCCAAGAACGAATTATCCTTGAGATGATAAGATGTTAATCCGATTGATCTTAAGTGATACAAGGGTTCATAAGGGTGATTAACAAGTATTAGAAGTTAAACGAATCAAGGATGCTGTAACTCGTACTTTTGGGTAAACATGTAGATGCTTAATATACTCAGGAGGTCATGTTTTAAAGTAATGAATCTCTTAATCTGTATGTATTTAAGATTATCCAAGTTGCGGCTAAGTCATTGAAGCTAGAACTTGTGAAAAATATATCAAAAGGCTTGGTAGTAATGTTATCGGTTGGTGGACTATTTTGGGATGTTTAATATGATTAACATTGATGTTGTTTGGGCTATTTGGTGATTGTTTTCACATGTGGGAATTCATATACATAGGGGAGGTGCTGTCCGTTTCATCACAAAATAGGTTATGGTTGGTACATAATAGTTGTGACGCTTAAATGTTAACGATAGTGCCATTTCTCCTATTGTAGACTAAGGAGTCGTGACGTTTGCATAGCTTGAGGTTGGGACAGTATATACAAGGTATGTGAGGCTATCCCTTTCCTTCTTTTGCACGACTCCGATTGTACATAACATAATGAACGAGCTTCCAAAGATACTCTACTCTTAGAAGCTAGCAGTACTTACATTGTTTCCCTTCTTATGGAACGATTGATGTTGATGTTGCTTCTCTTATTCTTATGTTATCAATCTTGTTGGTACTTCACGATTCCTATAAGGTTCATAGTGAAGAGTTAGTCCTAATAAGTTGTACATAGGATACCGACCTTACGTCACTCCGAAAGGTCTACAAGGTGTTTCCATGAGTCGAGCATGCATTATATATATGTATCTATTTTACTCTACCGAGCCGCGCTATAGTCGGTCGGGTACGGCACCTATTGTGCAACCACTGATTAGTTGGGTTTTAGCGAGCTCCACGTGGCCGGGTACGATTCTACCGAGCCTTATAATGGCCGGGTACGTTTTTACCGAGCCTGTTATGGCCGGGTACGATATGATGATGATGATGCCCACAGAGGCGTATGTTTTAAAAGATTATGTATTTGTACATATGTATCATGCATTTCATGTTAGTAGCCCTCGGAGGTACTCGGATGTTACAGGTTGTATATTCTCTATCCTTGCTTACATTTCTGTTCGTATTTATGGTTCTCTGCCTTACATACTTAGTACTTTATTCGTACTGGCATCCTTTTGTTTGTGGACGCTGCATGCCGTGCTGTAGGTCCTGATAGACATACAGGTGCATCTCCCCCATCACAGTAGGTTGTCTAGTTCAGCGGTGATTGGCAAGATCCCTTCTCCGGACTTGCCTTGGTCTTGGTATGCATTTTTGTTATAAACATTATGGCTATGTCAGGGCCCTGTTCCGGCTATGTTGTAGCACTTATGTTCCTTTAGAGGCTCATAGACAAGTGTCGACTCATGTATAGTTTGGTATGCCTTGTCGGCCGGTTTTTGTTGTATAGTTTTTCATTTTAGCGTGGTAGCTTATACCATATGTATATAGTTTATTGATTGTCTGGTCATCCCATGTTATGTAGGTTCATGCCATCATATTTTATTGTTGGTTGTCCATGATCCATGTCTGCCATTTATATTGCTCTCGTCAGCCCTAAATGATAATAAAGAAGGTTAGATAAAATGTACGTTGGTGCTCGGCAAGTATGGTCGGTTGCTAGTCATGGTCCTCTAGTTTGGGTCGTGACAGGGGCCAACATTAATCTTATGCCCCTAGATATCTATAAGAGGTTGGGCATTCGGAGAGCTAAACCCACATCCATGTTGTTGCAGCTGGCCGACAGAACTGTGAAGTGTCCGTTTGGTATCCTTAACGATCTGCTTATTCAGGTGGGGAAATTTGTGTTCCATGCAGATTTTGTGATCTTAGATTGCAAAGTGGATGAAGAGATTCATATAATCTTAGGAAGACTATTCTTTTCCACGAGGAGAGCTTTGATTGTCTGTGAGACTAGGGAGCTCAAGATGAGACTCAATGATGAGGAAATAACATTCAATATGCAAAAGTCTATGAGGCGACCAAGCAAGTTCGCCAATGCTCTCTTATTGATGTTTTGGATGTAATCATAGAGTCTGATGATTAGGAGTTGACAATTCAGGACCCCCTTTTTGCATGTTTGATGAACTTAGATAAAGTGAATGGTGAGGATCTAACGGAATGGGTAATGGCATTAGAAGGTAGAGGGTTATGGGATAGAAATCTAGAGTTTGAGCCCCTGTACTTGGAAAAGAGAGAAAATCCTCCAGCTAAGTCATTTATTGAAGAACCACCAAAGCTGGAGTTAAAGCCATTGCCAGCCCTCCTCATGTATGAACTTCTGGGACCCGACTCCACACTACCTATTATTATCTCATCTAGTTTATTAGATGTGCAGGTTCACAAAATTTTACAGGTACTAAAGGAGTGCAAAACTACCATTGGGTAGACCATGGCAGACATTAAGGGGATAAGCCCCGTATACTGCATGCACAAGATTCTGCTAGAAGAGGGGCACAAACCTTCCAAGAAACACTAGAGGAGGCTGCACCCAAACATGAAGGAAGTGGTGAAGAAGGAGGTGATAAAGTGGTTGGATGCGGGAATTATTTTCCCAATCTCTGACAACAGCCGAGTTAGCCCAGTTTAATGTGTTCCTAAAAAGGGTGGCATGACGGTGTGAAAAATGACAATTATGAATTGATCTCAACAAGAACCATCACAGGCTGGAGAATTTGTATGGACTATCGAAAGTTGACTCTAACCACCTGGAAGGACCACTTCCCACTTCCCTTCATTGATAAGATGTTTGACAGATTGGGAGGGAGGTCACACTTTTGTTTTCTGGATGGGCACTCAAGGTACTACCGGATCTCCATTGCACTGGAGGACAAGGAGAAGACTTACTTCACATGCACATATGGCATTTATGCCTTTAGACGGATGCCCTTTGGCCTATGCAATGCACCTGCCACGTTCAAATGGTGCATGATGGCCATATTCACTGACATGGTTGAGGACATAATAGAGGTGTTCATGGATGATTTCTCAGTGGTGGGGAATTCATTTGATAAGTGCCTGATAAATCTGATGCGTGTGCTGAAACTGTGCATCGAGACTAATTTGGTTCTGAATAGGGAAACAGTGCCATTTCATGGTACAAGAAGGCATTGTCTTTGGGCACCAGGTGTCAAGCAAAGGGATAGAGGTGGATCGCGCGAAAGTTGATATAATAGCAAAACTGCCTCCTCCAACTTCAGTCAAAGCCATCAGAAGCTTCCTTGGACATGTCGGTTATTATTGGAGGTTCATAAAAGACTTCTCCAAAATCACCAACCCTCTATGTAAGTTGTTAGAAAAAGATCACCCGTTTTATTTTCTGATTATTGCAGGACAACATTTGAAGAGTTGAAAAAGAGACTGGTCACAACACCCATCATTGTTGCCCCCAACTGGGAGCAACCGTTCAAACTAATGTGTGATGACAGTGGTTATGCATTGGGGGCAGTACTGGGCCAGCAGAAAGACAAACTAATGTAACCAATCTACTATGCTAGTAGAATGCTGAGTGGAGCCTAGTTGAACTACACTGTGACTGAAAAAGAGATTTTAGTTTTAGTATTCGTGATTGATAAGTTCTGATCCTACCTGATAGGGTCCAAGGTAATTGTATATACTGACCATGCAACTCTCAGGTACTTAATAGAAAAGAAAGGCTCTAAGCCACGCTTGATTCATTGGGTGTTGTTGCTGCAGTAGTTCGATCTTGAGATTCGTGGCCGTAAGGGCACTGAGAATCAAGTCACTGATTATCTATCACGACTTGAGGGAGCTGAAAATGTAGTAGAGGTTGAGGAAATCCTGGAAACTTTTCCAGATGAGCAGCTGCTCTCCACCACTCATCAGGAGGCGCCATGGTATACAGACTTTGCTAACTACCTGGCCAGTGGTATAGTTCCTCACGACCTTTCATCGGTTCAAAGGAAAATATTTTTTCATGAATGCCGCCAGTATTACTGGGATGAACCTTATCTGTTCAAAAAATGCCTTGATAATATGATCCGGAGATGCGTCCCCGAGAAAGAGCAATTTTCTGTTTTGTAGGCTTGTCACGCATCGGCGTATGGTGGACACTTTAGAGGGGTTATGATAGTGGCAAAGGTGATAGAGGATGGATTCTTCTGGCCAACAGTGTTTAAAGATGCTCACTTATGGGTGAAGGGCCGCAACGAATGTCAGCGCACCAGGAACATTTCCCGGTGCCATAAGATACCCATGAACCCAATTCAAGAGGTGGAAGTGTTTGCCGTCTGGGGGATTGACTTCATGCGTCCCTTCGTCAGCTCCTATGGCAATTAGTATATTCTTGTTGCTGTAGACTTTGTGTCCAAATGGGTGGAAGCTGTTGTGTTACCCACCAATGATGCAAAAGTGGTGGTAGGATTTCTAAAGAAGAACATATTCACCCGCTTTGGGACACCACTAGCAATTATTAGTGATTGAGGCACTCGTTTTTGCAATAGAGCCTTTGAAAAGTTGCTTGCTAAGTACGATGTGCGCCACAAAGTGGCTACTCCCTACCACCTGCAGACTAGTGGACATGTTGAAGTTTCCAACAGAGATATCAAGAGTGTGTTAACCAAAAATGTGAACGCCACAAGAACTGATTGGGCGAGGAAGCTAGATGATGCACTCTGGGCTTATAGAACTGCCTTCAAAATTCCAATTGGTATGTCACCATACAAGTTGGTGTTTGGGAAGGCCTGCCACCTGCTAGTGGAACTTGAACATAAAGCATGGTGGGCAGTAAAGCAGCTAACTTAGACATGGAAGCTGCATGCATGTCAAGAGTCACAGAATGCATGAGCTCGAGGAGTTCAAATATCTTGCTTGCGAGAGCACAAAATTTTACAAGGAGAGAATGAAGACGTTGCATGACCAGAACATTGTTGAGAGAAATTTCAAACCCGTGGACATGATATTGTTATACAACTCTAGACTACGTCTATTCCAAAGTAAACTTAAGTCACGATAGTCTGGACCATTTCGAGTAGTTGAAGTTTTCCTGTCAGGAGCCGTTGGAATTGCCACTGAGAATGACTCTCGTACATTTAGAGTCTATGGTCAGCGATTGAAACTATATGCGGGAATGAGCGGGCCAAAGGAAGTGTCTGAGTTACATCTGACTCAACCACAAAGATCTAGCAATCCTTAATTGCGCTCATCTCAGTCATTCTGTGGCGTTAAATCAGGCGCTGCATGGGAGGTAACCCACGAAATTGTTGTAAGTATAACACATTATAAAAAAATGCCAGAATCAGAATAGTGCTTTGACCGCGGTTCCAACGCGATGGCATTCAAACTGCGATAGAGTGCACTCTCTGATCCTCGTTGACCG
The DNA here is from genome assembly GCA_032618575.1 of Nicotiana noctiflora. Classification (NCBI taxonomy): domain Eukaryota; kingdom Viridiplantae; phylum Streptophyta; class Magnoliopsida; order Solanales; family Solanaceae; genus Nicotiana; species Nicotiana noctiflora. Next base: position 16,077 of record JASVEL010001824.1, read on the forward strand.
CAGTAAAAACCCCTCTCTAAATCTGGTCTATCGCGGTTTCACTACGACCACGACACGACTACGGCAGACCTAGATGGGCCCATGTATGAAAAAAAAATTAATTATTCCCCCCCCCCCCGTTTCTAATTAACATTAAACCTAAAACCCTTCCCCCTCCCATCAGACATAAGCATAACGCCCACCACCCAAAATCCTTTATTTTTTCTTCTCATCTTCTCCCTCCCCCTTTTCTCCAACCTCCATTGTTGCCTTGTCCAACCTCTACCAACACAACCCAGCCCTTCCTTTCTTCATTGAAGTAAGTATTTTTCTTCTTCTCTTTCTCATTCTTCTTCTTAATTAGTGTAATGTAAAAAAAATTAGATTAAGTAAACCCTAGGTAGGAATAGTGTTAATTGTTAATTTTTGCTTACTTTTATGTTTTCTTTCTTTGTAATTGCTTCTTGTGGACATGTTTGATGCTTATATGGGAGGGTTTTCATTGTGCTTCAATTGTGGAGGTATGACTCTAATTGAGGCCCAGGGAAGTCTTAGTACCCTTCTACTCTTTATATTTGATATGAGATGGGGGCATGCCATAATTTTAAGTGTGGGGTGGGAGACTTGCTCTAGTACTGTATTGTAGTGTATATAGACATTGAGTTTGTGTAGTATTAGATTGTCGTTGTTGTGTATAATTAATTCACATTAGAAGTAACTGACTGGACCCTATGACGGACACTTGTCAACAGGTCTCTTGAGGGTCATAGTTGAATAATATATACTCCCTCTGTTTCAATTTATGTGAACCCATTTGATCGAGCACGAAGTATAAGAAAAGATCGAAGACTTTTGATCTTGTGGTGTAAAATGAGGCACCTTTATTTTGTGTTGCTATAAATCATTGCATAAAGGTAAATTATTTCCAAATAAGGAAAGGGGTCATTCTTTTTGGCACTAACTAAAAAGGAAATAGGTTCACATAAATTGAAACAGAGGGAGTGTATGTGTGTGTGTGTCTACATATATATATATATATATATATATGTAAAATTGTAGAGGACTCTTCCTGAGGACAGACCACTTGGACAGTACTCTTGGGTCCATGTAGTTTCTTTATTTTATTTTTCTTTTTTTAAGGTAGTGTAGTAATTCTCCCTTGGTTTTTCTTTTGACCACGGTTCTTTTCCAAGGTCTTTTTATAGAACCGGGTTAGGTATATTTTTCTTTTGTAGTTTTAGGACCAAGATGGATGAAGGATAGAATGCAACCATTATTGTTCACACCTGCAAATAACAAAAAAAAAAAAACAAACTTGAGGGTGCGACACCTAGACTCGTTTGTAGACTCCCAAATCTATGCCTTCATTTTACACATCTTATCTTGCTTGAATGCTTGTATGAGTGTGTTGATAAACTGATTCGGAATGAGTTACATGCCAAGTGTGTGTGAGCTATTACTTGCATTCTATGCTTGCATGCGATACCTAGAACTTGCCTTGTGTGTTTGCAAAGCGAAATAGAAGTTGTTCGGTTTTAGAGGTGATTGAGCTATTTCTTTGTGTAAGCCTATATAATTGTGAATCCACCTATATATATATATTGCCATAGTTAACTCCTGTGAGCCTGAAGCATGTTCTTTGATAACCCTATGATGACTTGTATCCCTATGTTTGAATAGTTTGACTGTTTGAACCTGTACATCCTAGAAGCACCCGAATTACTTAAGAACATACAAAAGTCAAAGTGTGGGCTAGTAGGGAAGTATAAAAAAAGGGGAATCGGTAAAGCAACACATAAATGGTGCAATATATCCTAAAAAGAGAGAGAAAAAAGGCCAATGCAACTAAAGAAAAGTGGGGGGGTGGGCAACTATGACATAAAATGTAGAAGAATGATTGGGCTGAACATGGATATTGAAACAAAAGGAAGTGTGTATTAAAAGTGCTTAGGGAGGTTAGTCACTATATCCAAATATATCCTACCCGTCCCTTAGCCTACATTACAACCAATAAAGACCTCTTGATATTTGACTGAATGGCTAGATTAGTAGAGTATTACACTAGGGGCAAGCTTATGGTGTGTCAGTGTGGCATGTGAATGCTCTTTGCTGAGAGTGAGTGAATTCTTCCTATGTTGGGTTCCTTATTACTTGAAGTTTATGTGTGGAGAACTTCTCTCAGAATTTATGATGTGAGGGCATGTGACTCAAGAATAAAAAATGAGTTTTCACCTCTATTAGAGTAACTAAAGTGAGCATGTATGTGTCATGGTGTTAGACTCTTCATCTGAGGCGTGACTGTTGCACTGCTTAGGTTGTTCCTTCATAATGGTGAGTGTGGCATAAAATTAGGTAATGTATTGAATGGTTAGGTCTAGAAGTGTGGTTTCACTTGCTCGGGGACGAGAAAAGGTTTAAGTGTAGGGTGTTGATAATAGGTGAATTTAACTATAATTAGGCCATAAATAACCACCTTCTTGTATAGTTTGGATGATAAAACTGATAACATAATGCTCTTATTAGTGCTTTTCATGCTTTGTAGGTTATATATGACCGGAGAAGGCTATGGAGTACTTTCGGAATCAAATATTGAGAAATAGAGGCCAATCGTAAAAATTAAGTAAACCATGTGAAATAGCTCAAGTCATCACTGTAAGAGGACTATCGTGGTTCCACCGCGACCGCAGCAGAACCACGGTGGAAGAAGGCTGCAAATAAAGTGAGATTCAGAGAACATGTTTTGCCACGGTTTGATCGCGACCGCGACGGATGCAGAAAACTTCAGGGACTAAAGTGTAAAACATGGGATTTTTTGACCTAAACCCTATTTTAAACACTAGACTTCGCCCAAGAGAGGCATGTATTGCATTGGAGATATTTTTAGCAAGGAAAAAAATTGTGAGAGATCACCCGAAACATCTTTACTCTTTTCTTTGATTTTTCTTGCAAGTTTTATGATGAATATTGTTTTAGTTAGTTTACCCATAGTGATGAGTAGCTAAATCAATTGTCTATGGTTTTGATGGAACCTATTGGGGGATGAACTTCTTATTTATGTGAATACAAATTGCTAGTTTCAATATTTATTTGTTCAACTATGTGTTTGTTGTAGTTAATTGACAGGATCCCCAATTAGCTATGCCTATTTAGTGTGCATAATTCGGGAGACAGTGCATATTTAAGTAATTGTTGAACAACACGACTCCCAAAGTATATGAGGGATCAATAACTGAGGGTTTAAAGGAGGGATTAGGGATAACCGAGCCTTGGGTATAATCTAAATTGAATTGTGTTAAATAAAGCAAGCTAGTGTATCTCAGAAGAGTGCAATTAGTAAATTACTGTGATTACTCGGGAGAGATTTACGGTAAGAAGAGCGTTCATGATTGATAGAGATGTGTTGGTAAATTTGTATGAAACATAAACAGAAGGAATTCCATCAATAGGGGAAATCATTACCTTAGCGCTTTCTCATTATTGTTTACAACCGTAGTATTCCTAGTTTATAGTTATTTTAGTTATTTAAGACACCATCAACTGTGATTCAAACGTTTGAGGAAAGTGGTTCTTAAGAGTTTAGTGGGTCTAAAAATAGCGGTTGGCAGGTTAACTCTCTATGGATTCGACTCTAGGTAGAATACTTAGATTATATTTGCAACATTCACAGTGTCCTTTTTATAAGGCATAGTTGGGCGTGATCATTATCTCATATATGAAGGCTCAGCACATGGTTGATAAGATATGTTTGGCCTATTTGGCGTATGTTTGTGATACTAGTGCCGAAGTTCCTTCTATGGATTCTATGTCTGTTGCTAGTGAGTTTACTGAGGTATTTCTTTCAGACCTACCGGGTATGCCACCCTACAGGGATATTGACTTTTGCATTGATCTGGCTCTAGGCACTCAACCCATTTCTATCCCTATGTATTGTGTAGCCCTGCCTGAGTTGAAAGAACTGAAAGAACAACTACAAGACTTGATTGATAAAGTCTTTATTAGACCTTGTGTATCGCCTTGGGGTGCGCCAGTGTTGTTTGTTAAGAAGAAGGACTAATTGATGAGGATGTGTATAGATTATCGGCAGTTGAACAAGGTCACAATCAAGAATAAGTATCCATTGCCGAGGATTGATGATTTGTTTGATCAGCTTCAGGGTGCCATACCATCAGTTGAGGATTAGGGCATCCGATGTCCCTACAACAGCTTTTCACACTCGGTACGAGCATTATGAGTTCTTGGTAATGTCATTTAGGTTGACAAATGCCCGAGCATCTTTCACGGATTTGATAAACGGGTGTTCAAGACTTATTTGGATTTATTCGTGATAGTCTTCATTGATGGCATTTTGGTCTATTCTCGCAGCTGGGAGGAGCATGAGCAGCATCTGAGAGTTGTTCATAAGAGGGTATTCAGGTGGATCTAAAAAAGATAGAGAAAGTTAAGGATTTGTCTAGACCTGCATCAACTACATAAATCCAGAGTTTCTTGGGTTATGTGGGCTATTACCGTCAGTTTGTGGAGGGGTTTTCATCTATAGCAGTCCCGATAACCAGGTTGAACCAGAAGGGTGCCTAGTTCAGGTGGTTGGACGAGTGTGAGGCAAGCTTCCAAAAGCTCAAGACAACTTTGACTATGGCACCAGTGTTGGTATTTCCTATAGGTTCAGGTCCATATATAGTATATTATGACACATCTCGTATTAGACTTGGTGCGATGTTGATGCGGGATGGCAAGATCATTGTGTATGCTTTGCGGCAATTAAAGTTTCATAAGAATAATTATCTAGTTCATGATTTGGAGTTAGCAGCCATTGTTCACGTGGTAAAGATTTAGAGGCATTATTTATACGGCGTGTCATGTGAGGTGTTCACGGATCACAAGAGTATGCAGTACTTATTCAAGAAGAAAGAGCTAAATTTGAGACAAAGAAGATGGTTGGAGCTACTGAAGGACTATAATATTACCATCTTATATCATCCAGGAAAGGTCAATGTATTGGTCGATTCTTTGAGTAGAAAGCCAGTCAGTATAGGCAGTCTTGCATATATTCCGATCGGTAAAAGACCGCTTGATTTAGATGTTCAGGCTTAGCCAATTAGTTGTTTCTGAGCCCAGCCGTATGTTAGCTTGTACAGTCACTCGTTCTTCATTATTTGAGAGTATCAGAGATTGGCAGTATGATGATCCTCATTTGTGTGTCCTTAGGGACATAGTGCGGCACATTGGTACCAAGCATGTTACAATGGGAGATGATGTAGTTTTGAGGATGCGGGATCATATTTGTGTGCCTAATGTGGATAGACTCCGAGAGTTAATTCTAGAGGAGGCACATAGTACCCAGTAATCTATTCACCTGGACGACTCTAAGATGTATCAGGACTTACAGCAGCATTATTAGTAGAAGAGGATAAAGAAGGATATTGGAGCATATATGGCTCGGTATTTTAATTTTCAGCAGGTAAAGTACGAACATTAGGGACCTGGTGGTTTATTCCAGAAGATTGAGATTCCTAAGTGGAAGTGGGAGTGTATCACTATGGACTTTGTTGTTGGACTCCCATGGACTCAGAGGAAGTTCGATGCAGTGTAGGTTATTGTTGACAGGCTGACAGAGTCAGCACATTTCATTCATGTGGTAGTTTCCTATTCTTCTAAGAGGTTAGCTGAGATCTATATCTGGGAGATTATTTGTCTTCATGGTGTGCCGGTGTCTATCATTTTTGATCGAGGTACGTAGTTTACCTCGCATTTTTGAAGGGCAGTTTAGCGTGAGTTGGGCACACGGGTCGTGTTGAGTATAACATTTCTTCCTTAGAGGGACGGACAATCCGAGCGTACTATTAAGATTTTGGAGGATATACTATAAGCTTGTGTTATTGACTTTGGAGGCTTGTGGGATCAATTCTTTCCTTTAGTGGAGTTTGCCTACACCTACAACTACCAGTTGAGCATCCAGATAGCTCCCTAAAAGGCTTTATATGGTAGGCTATGTCGGTAACTGGTTGGGTGGTTTGAGCAGGGAAAGGCTCAATTGTTGGGTACAGATCTAGTTCAAGATGCATTGGACAAGATTAAGATCATTCAGAATAGGCTTCGTACAGCTTAGTCTAAGCAAAAGAGCTATGCAGAGAACAAGGTTCATAATGTGGCATTCGTGATCGACGAGCGGGTGTTGCTTCGGGTGTCACCTATGAAGGGCGTGATGAGATTTGGAAAGAAGGGAAAGCTTAGACGTAGATTCATTGGTCCTTTTAAGATTCTTGATTGAGTGGGAGAGGTGGCTTACAGACTTTCATTGGCAGCGAGTTTACCAGTCGTGCATCCAGTATTTCTTGTGTCCACGCTTCGGAAGTATTACGGCTATCCATCCTACATGTTAGACTTCAGCATTGTACAGTTGGACAAGGACTTGTCCTATGAGGTGGAGTCGGTAGCTATTTTATACCTGTAGGTTTGTAAGTTGAGATCGAAGAGTTTTCTTTTGGTTGATGTTCAGTAGAGGGGTCAGTCCATTAAGGCAGCAACCTGGGAGTTCGAGTCCAATATGCGAAGCCTATATCCCCTTCTTTTCTCCGACTGATGTACTTTTCTTATGTCCGTTCGAGGACAAACGATTATTTTAGAGGTGGAGAATGTGATGACCCAAAAGGTCATCACTTATCTGTGACGACCCAAAGGGTCATCACCTATTTTCCTCACTTGTACCGCACTTATATGGCCTTGAAAATCTCATTCTATATTGCCTCGATTTACGTGCATGATCCAGGCATGTAGCCGGAATGTTTTTTGTGATAGAATATGTGAATTCTGTGAGAACATTGAAGAAAAATGATATTAATATTGATATAGTTGACTTCGGTCAACATTTTTGGTAAACGGACCTAGACCCGAGATCGGACGGTCCCGGAAGGTCCTTAGGAAAATATGGGACTCGGACATGCGTCCGGAGTCGAATTCTGAGGCCTAGAGCCTAAGATATGAATTTTTCTGTTAAATTATTTTTGCTGAAATTATTAAAGGAAAATGAATTAAATGACCTTGGTATCGGGCTCGTATTTTGGTTCCGACGCCCGGTACAAGTCTTAAATATTATATATGTGCTTTCTGCAAAGTTTGGTGACATTTGGATATCGTTTGATATGTTTTGAACCTTGAGTTCCAAATTTGAAAGTTATGAAACTAAAAAGGATGATAATCATGAACTTGAGGCTTGATTTGATGAAAACGATGTTATATTGGCGATGTGATCGTACGAGCAAGTTTGTAATGTGTTTTTGATATTGTGTACATGTTTGGTTTGGAGCCCGGGGGGCTCGGGTAAAGATTTGATAGGCCGTTGGTTAAAATTCTGAAATTTTACACAGCTGGTTTTTCACCCAGCTGGTGTTTTCACAAATGCGAAGAAAAGTGTCGCAATTGCGAAAGGGGCAGACCAAGGCTGTGTTCACAAATGCGAAGCCTTGATCACAATTGCGAAGGAGGTCCAGGCACGCGTGGGTTCGCAAATACAAACTTAACCTCGCAAATGTGAGGTCTTCAATATTACGCCCATGTTAGCAAATGCGAACACTTTGTCGCAAATGCGAAGACCCAGTGTGCCAGCCCAGTTCGCAAATGCGAACCCTATCTCGCAATTGCGAGAGCCTCAGACCACAGACCTGTAGTGTTCGCAATTGTGAATAAATGTTCGCAATTGCGATACTCGCAACTGTGCAATTTTATACTTAAACAAATTTTGCAGTTCTTTCTTCATTCTTTCAAAAACCCACACACCACACACGAACCCTCAAGAGCAAATTCACTCCAAGTCAGTTGTAAGTCACTTTTTGCTTAATTCTTTCAATTCCTAACAACATTAAACATGTTTTTCAATAGAAATCAAAGGTTTTCATGGTAGAAATTCTTGTTTTTGGGTAGAACATAGGGTTTTCATGAATCGGGGAATTGGACCTCGAATTGAGGTCCGATTTTGAAACAAATCATATATTTGAACTCGTGGTGGAATGGGTAACCAGATATTGGTCTGAACCCAGAATTCTGACCACGTGGGGCCAGGGGAATTTTGGGGTAAACTTTGAGAAAAACCATTTTTAAGCATTCAAACTAGGTTATATAGTATTTATTAATGTAATTGAATCAATTGTGATTGGATTCGAGCAAGTTGAAAGCAAAAATTTCGAGGTAAAGCGATAGTTGAAGGATAATTTGGGCTTCAAGGCTAGAGGTAAGTGTTTGTTCTATCCTAGCTTGAGGGAATAGGATTGTGTGCTATGTGCTACGTGATCGAGTGCGGTGTATGGGCTGTGGTGACGAGCATCCATACACTAGCGCCTAGCATGACCGTGAGTCACTGTTGATACTTGTTGTGAGATATTTTAAAGATGAATTGTTGAACCCTTGCCGGGTTGTGGAATTGTACATTGTTTTCCCTTGCCGGGACTTGTTGTGATGATTATTGTGTCCCTTGCCAGTACAGTTCATGATTATTGTTTTTATTCTTTACCCTTAACAGTGATTGTTATTTGGGTGGGGAAGAGTGATAATGCACGAAGGGTGATGTCGTGCCTTGTTTTACAGATTTTGCACGAAGGTTAATGCCGTGCCTTATATTATTGATTATGCACGAAGGAATAATGCCGTGCCTTGTTATTAAACCATGGACGAAGGATCATGCCGTGCCATGGATGTGAGGATGAGAGAAAAAGCACGAAGGGTGATGCCGTGCACTTTTATTTGCTTATTTGGTGACGATGAGAGTAAAAGCACGAAGGATGATGTTGTGCAATTATTTGCTACTCCTTGTTTGATGTTAACTGTTTCCATTATACTCTATTTTCCATTGCTAACTTAATAATTGATGTTAACTGTTGAGCTTCCCTCTTATGATACTTCTTGTTGAGTTTGTTACTTGATTATTTCTCGTTATCTTGTGATGTACATATATATAGAACTGCATAGGTTTATATGGGTGTCTGGTCCTAGGCTTGTCACTACTTCGTCGGGATAGGCCAGGCACTTACCAGCACATGGGGTCGGATTGTGCTGATACTGCACTTTTGTGCGTTTTTGCACAGGTCCAGGTTTTGATCAAGAGCAACAGCAGTAGATCCTTGCGTGGGAGTTGAGCATTTCGAGACTGAGGTAGCTTGCAGGCGTCAGCAGGCCCGGCGTGTCTTCCACTTATTTATATTATTTGCTGTAGTCTCATTGTTTCCGAGACAGACAGATTTATGTTATTTTCTTTCAGACCTTTATGTGTAGTATTCATTAGTAGTTCGTGTGCTGGTGACTCCACATCTTGGGTAGAGGATTTCATTAGTGTTTTGCCTTGGTATTGCTTAATTCTATTTTGAAAGTCTTCCGCACTGATCTAGTTAATGTTAATGTTGTTGATGATAAAAATGAGTATAAAAAGATGATGAGAACAGGATAATGTTGAATGTAGTGGCTTGCCTAGCTACCACGAGTAGGCGCCATCACGATCCCGATGTTGTTGGAAAATCTTGGTCGTGACAAGTTGGTATCAGAGCACTAGGTTACATAGGTCTCACCACTCACGAACAAGCAGAGTAGAGTTTGAGGGGTAGGTACGGAGACATCTGTACCTGTCCTCCAGAGTCTATTGAGTTAGGAAAGAGTCTCTCATTTGTTCCTTCTTGTCGTGCGATTGTTCCTCTAATACTGATTAGATTTCTACTCTGTCCTTTTGCAGATGGAGAGGACACGTGCTTCTTCGTCCGCTGATCAGCAGCCTGCGCCCCAGGTAGCTCCCGTGAGGGGCAGGGGCCGAGGCCGTACCAGAGGTCGCGGTAGGGGCAGAGCTCAGCCCCCGACAGTTATTCCAGAGGTGGAGCCTCATATTGAGACTGGCAAAGAGGTTCCAGTACTAGCAGCTCCAGTGGGCCCAGCTCAGGTCCCAGGAGAGGCTTTATTTACCCTGGATCTTCGGGAGGCTCTGGTTAGGATAGCGGGATTTATGGACAGTGTTGCCAGAGCGGGCTTATAATTAGCTGCACCAGCCGCTTCTCAGGCTGGAGGAGGGGCCCAGACTCTTGTTGCTCTTTCTCCGGAGCCAGTAGCTCCTCAGCCTTAGGCACCAGTGGTCCAGCCAGCTGTGGCCACTCAGTCAGGTACCACAACTCAGGCCGGAGATGGAGCGGCCATGACTTCTGATTCTTTATGGAGACTGGATCGGTTCTCCAAGTTGTTTACCACTACTTTCAGCGGTGCCACATCAGAGGACCCTCAGGATTTTTTGTTCAGTTGCCAAGAGATTCTCAAGACTATCGGGATAGTGGAGTCCAATGGAGTTGACTTCTGTACATTCAGGCTTTCAGGATCCGCCAAGACTTGGTGGAGAGATTATTGCTTGACTCGACCGGCAGGGTCCCTATCTTTATCATGGAATCAGTTTGCAGATCTATTTCTGGAGAAGTTTCTCCCTGTTACTCAGTAGGATGCACTTCGGATGTAGTTTGAGCGCCTCCAGTAGGGTACTATGACTGTCACTCGGTATGAAATGAGATTTGTTGACCTGGCGCGTCATGCGGTAGTGATACTCCCCACAGAGCGGGAGAGGGTCCGCATGTTTGTGGATGGGCTTAATCAGCCGATTAGACTTCAGATGGCTATGGGATTGGGGAGTGATATATCTTTTTAGGAGGTAGCTAATGCATCTCGTAGAGTTGAGATGGCTCTTGCTCGGGGAGGTGGTTATCCTTCAGACAAGAGGCCTCGTCATTGCGACAGATTTAGTGGTTTTTCTTCTGGAGGCAGGGAATCTTTTCATAGGGGCCAGTCTTTCAGACCTTTTCAGTCAGCCCTCCAGGCTTCACATGGTGGACCAGCTAATCGTGGGTTTCGTGAGCGGTATTCGGATAAGCCTCCCATCAGTGCTCAGCCTCTTCAGAGTGTTTGTGGAGGCCATTCAGGTTGTCAGGGCCAGCATCCCCATCAGCCTAAATGTTATTACGGTTGTGGTGACCCAGGTCATCTTGTCAGGTTTTTCCCTCGAGCGACGGTCAACACTCAGCAACAGGGCCCTCGTCCCATGATTCAGGCCCCAGCTGACCCTCAACTTTCCCAGCCAGCCAGAGGCGGTGGTAGAGATCGTAGAGGTGGAGGTCGAGACCGTAGAGGTGGATACCGTCCAGCCAGAGGTAGAGGTCAGCCAGTGGATGACCGTCCTAGAGATGTAGCTCATAGGGGAGGTGTTGATCCCCGATTTTATGCTTTGCCAGCCAGGCCAGAGGTAGAGGCATCAGATACCGTGATTACAAGTACCATTCTTGTTTGTAGCAAAGGTGCTTCAGTATTATTTGACCCTGGGTCTACATATTCATATGTGTCTTCCTACTTTGCATCGTATTTGGCTGTGCCTAGCTATGCCCTGGATATTCTAGTTTATATGTCTACACCAGTGGGTGACTCCATTATAGTCGATCGGGTGCATCGTTCGTGCGTAGTTATTTTTGGGGGTCTTGAGACCCGTGTTGATCTGTTGCTACTAGACATAGTGGATTTCGATGTCATATTAGGGATGGACTGGTTGTCCCCATACCATGCTGTCTTAGATTGTCATGCCAAGACTGTGACCTTGGCCTTGCCAGAATCACCCCGGCTAGAGTGGAAAGGTACCTCAAGCCACACCGTTCGCACTCTTATTTCCTATGTTAAGGCTTGACGCATGGTCGAGAAGGGGTGTCTAGCTTATTTGTCCTATGTTCGGGATTCCAGCATGGAAGTTCCTTCCATTGATTCAGTCCCTATTGTACGGGAGTTTCCCAAGGTTTTCCCTTCATACCTGCCGGGCATGCCACCCGATAGGGATATTGATTTCTATATTGATCTGGCACCGGGCACTCAGCCCATTTCTATTCCTCCCTATCGTATGGCCCCGCCGGAATTAAAGGAGTCAAAGGATCAGTTGCAAGATCTTCTAGAAAAAGGCTTTATCAGGCTAGTGTTTCCCACTAGGGAGCACCTGTATTATTTGTAAAGAAGAAAGACGGCTCAATGCGGATGTGTATTGATTACCGGCAATTAAACAAAGTGACGATACAGAACAAGTATCCACTGCCGAGGATTGATGATTTGTTTGACCAGCTCCAAGAAGCGAGGGTGTTCTCAAAAATAGACTTGAGGTCAGGCTACCATCAACTGAAGATCAGGGCGGCTGACATTCCTAAGACGGCCTTTCGCACTAGATACGAGCATTATGAATTCTTGGTCATGTCCTACGGGTTGACCAATGCCCCAATAACGTTCATGGAGTTGATGAATCGGGTATTCAGGCCTTACTTAGATCTATTCGTGATAGTCTTTATAGATGACATCCTGGTATACTCCCGCAGCCAGGAAGAGCACGAACACCACCTTAGAGTGGTTCTTCAGAATCTGAAGGATAATCAGTTGTATGCCAAATTTTTGAAATGTGAGTTCTGGTTGAGTTCAATGGCATTTATGTGTCAGATTGTATCAGTGGAAGGTATTCAGGTAGACCCAAAGAAGATTGAGGCAGTCCAGAATTGGCCTCAACCAGCTTCAGTGATGGAGATCCGGATTTTCTTGGGGTTAGCAGGTTACTACCATCGATTTCTAGAGGGGTTTTCTTCCATTGCAGCCGCGATGACCAGGTTGACCCATAAGGGTGCACAGTTCCAGTGGTCAGATGAGTGTGAGACGAGCTTTCACAAGCTCAAGACAGCCTTGACTACAGCGCTAGTGTTGATACTACCTGCGGGTGCAGGGCCTTACACAATTTAATATGATGTATCCCGTATAGGGCTTGGATCGGTATTGATGCAGGATGGTAAGGTTATTTCTTATGCTTCGAGACAGTTGAAAATACATGAGAAGAATTATCCGGTTCATGATCTTGAGTTGGCAGCAGTGATTCATGCATTAAAGATCTGGTGGCATTACCTATATGGTGTGACATGTGAGGTGTACACTGATCACAAGAGCCTACAGTACTTGTTCAAGCAGAAGGAGTTGAATTTACGATAGTGGAAATGGTTAGAGTTGCTGAAGGACTATGATGTCACTATCCTATATCACCCAGGTAAGGCCAATGTGGTGGCCGATGCATTGAGTAGAAGTCTGCCAGCATGGGTAGTCTCGCATTCATTCCGGTCAGTCAGAGACCATTGGCTCTAGATGTCCAGGCCTTGGCCAATCAGTTTGTGAGACTAGACATCTCTGAGCCTAGCAGGGTGTTAGCCTGCAAGGTTGCTCGCTCAACTCTTCTAGAGTGTATCCGTGTGAGGTTATTGGACAATCCTCATTTGCTTGACTTGAGAGATATTGTACAGTGGGGAGGTGCCACGAAAGTAACTCTAGATGATGATAGAGTATTGAGATTGCAGGGTCGAGTTTGTGTGTCTAATGTTGAAGGGATTCGAGAGTTGATCTTAGTAGAGGCCCACAGTTCGTGGTATTCTATTCACCCGGGCGCCGCAAAGATGTATCAGGATTTACGGCAGCACTATTGGTGGCGGAGGATGAAGAAAGATATTGTTGCGTATGTCGCTCGGTGTCTAAATTGTCAGTAAGTGAAATATGAGCACCAGAGGCCTGGTGGTGTATTCCAGAGAATCGAAATTCTCGAGTGGAAATTGGAGTGGATCACTATGGACTTCATTACTAGACTTCCTTTGACTCAGAGGAAATTTGATGCCATTTGGGTCATTATTGATAGGCTGACCAAGTCAGCACACTTCATTCCAGTATCTGTCTCTTATTCATCGGAGAGGTTAGCAGAGATTTACATCAGGGAAATTGTTCGTCTTCATGGGGTGCCGGTATCTATTATCTCGGATCGGGGTACGCAGTTTACCTCGCGGTTCTGGAGAGCGGTTCAGCAGGAGTTAGGCACCCAGGTTCAGTTGAGTACAGCTTTTCATCCTCAGACGGATGGTCAGTCCGAGAGGACTATTCAGATTCTAGAGGACATGCTTCGAGCCTGTGTCATTGATTTTGGAGGCTCGTGGGACCAGTTTCTGCCATTAGCAGAGTTCGCCTACAACAACAGCTACCAGTCTAGCATTCAGATGGCTCCGTATGAGGCGTTGTATGGTAGGCGATGTCGATCTCCGGTCGGATGGTTTGAGCCGGGAGAGGCTCGGCTGCTGGGAACAGACTTAGTTCAGGAGGCCTTAGACAAGGTCAAGACTATCCAGGAGAGATTGGGTTCAGCTTAGTCCAGACAGAAGACTTATGTGGATCGTAAGGTTCGAGATGTAGATGTCATGGTTGGTGAGCGGGTATTGCTCCAAGTGTCGCCTATGAAGGGCGTGATGAGGTTCGGGAAGAAGGGCAAACTCAGCCCTAGGTATATTGGTCCATTTGAGATTCTGGACCGAGTGGGAGGGGTGGCTTACAGACTAGCTCTGCCGCCTAGCTTATCAGTCGTGCATCCAGTCTTTCATGTACCTATGCTTCGGAGATACCACGGCGATCCCACAGATGTGTTAGACTTCAGTACTATCCAATTGGACAATGATTTATCCTACGAGGAGGAGCCGGTGGCCATTCTAGACCGGCAGGTTCGACTGTTGAGGTCGAAGAGTTAACCTTTTGTGCGTGTTCAATGGAGAGGCCAGCCTCCTGAGGCATCGACCTAGGAGTCCGAGTCTGATATGCGGAGCCGCTACCCACATTTGTTCCCCGACTCAGGTACTTTCTTCTCTTGTCCGTTCGAGGACGAACGGTTGTTTTAGAGGTGGAGGATGAGACGACCCAAAGGGTCATCACCTATTTTCCTAACTTGTACCGCACTTCTGAGGCCTTGAAAACCTCATTCTATATTTCCTCGATTTACGTTCATGATCCGGGCATGTAGCTAGAAAGTTTTGTGATAGAATATGTGAATTCTGTGAGAAAATTGAAGAAAATGATATTAATATTGATATAGTTGACTTCGGTCAACATTTTTGGTAAACGGACCCGGACCCGAGATCGGACGGTCCCGGAAGGTCCGTAGGAAAATATGGGACTCGGACATGCGTCCGGAGTCGAATTCTGAGGCCTAGAGCCTAAGTTATGGATTTTTCTGTTAAATTGTTTTTGCTGAAATTATTAAAGGAAAATGAATTAAATAACCTTGCTATCGGGCTCGTATTTTGGTTTTGACGCCCGGTACAAGTCTTAAATATTATATATGTGCTTTCTGCAAAGTTTGGTGACATTTGGATGTCGTTTGATATGTTTTGAACCTTGAGTTCCAAATTTGAAAGTTATGAAACTAAAAAGGATGATAATCATGAACTTGAGGCTTGATTTGACGAAAACGATGTTATATTGGCGATATGATCGCACGAGCAAGTTTGTAATGTGTTTTTGATGTTGTGTACATGTTTGGTTTAGAGCCCGGGGGGCTCGAGTAAAGATTTGATAGGCCGTTGTTTAAAATTCTGAAATTTTACACAGCTGGTTTTTCATCCAGCTGGTGTCTTCGCAAATATGAAGAAAAGTGTCGCAATTGCGAAGGGGGCAGACCAAGGCTGTGTTCGCAAATGCGAAGCCTTGATCGCAATTGTGAAGGAGGTCCAAGCTTGCGTGGGTTCGCAAATGCGAACTTAACCTCGCAAATGCTAGGCCTTTAATATTCCGCCCATGTTCGCAAATGCAAAGACCCAGTGTGCCAGCCCAGTTCACAAATGCGAACCCTGTCTCACAATTGCGAGAGCCTTAGACCCCAGACTCGTAGTGTTCGCAATTGCGAACAAATGTTCACAATTGCGATACCCACAGCTGTGCAATTTTATACTTAAACGAATTTTTCAGTTCTTTCTTCATTCTTTCAAAAACCCACACACCACACACAAACCCTCATGAGCAAATTCACTCCAAGGCACTTGTAAGTCACTTTTTACTTAATTCTTTCAATTCCTAACAACATTAAACATGTTTTTCAATAGAAATCAAAGGTTTTCATGGTAGAAATTCTTGTTTTTGGGTAGAACATAGGGTTTTCATGAATTGGGGAATTGGACCTCGAATTGAGGTCCGATTTTCAAACAAATCATATATTTGAACTCGTGGGGGAATGGGTAACCGGATTTTGGTCCGAACCCCGAGTTCCGACCACGTGGGGCCGGGGGCATTTTGGGAAATTTTGGGGTAAACTTTGAGAAAAAACATTTTTAAGCATTCAAACTAGGTTATATAGTATTTATTAATGTAATTTAATAAATTATGATTATATTCGAGCAAGTTGAAAGCGGAAATTTCGAGGTAAAGCGATAATTGAAGGATAATTTGGGCTTCAAGGCTAGAGGTAAGTGTTTGTTCTATCCTAGCTTAAGGGAATAAGATTGTGTGCTATGTGCTATGTGATCGAGTGCGGTGTATGGACTGTGGTGATGAGCATCCATACACTGGCATCTAGCATGAGCGTGAGTCGTTGTTGATACTTGTTGTGAGATATTTTAAAGATGAATTGTTGAACCCTTGTCGGGTTAAGGAATTGTACATTATTGCCGGGACTTGTTGTGATGATTATTGTGTCCCGTGTCGGGACGGTTCATGATTACTGTTTTCATTCTTTGCCCTTAACTGTGATTGTTATTTGGGTAAGGAAGAGTGATAATGCACGAAGGGTGATGCCGTGCCTTGTTTTACTGATTTTGCACGAAGGTTAATGTCGTGCCTTATATTATTGATTATGCATGAAGGAATAATGCCATGCCTTGTTATTAAACCATGCACGAAGGATCATGTCGTGCCATAGATGTGAGGATGAGAGTAAAAGCACGAAGGGTGATGTCGTGCACTTTTATTTGCTTATTTGGTGAGGATGAGAGTAAAAGCACGAAGGGTGATGCCATCCAATTATTTGCTACTCCTTGTTTGATGTTAAATGTTTCCATTATACTCTGTTTTCCATTGCTGACTTAATAATAGAGGTTGACTATTGAGCTTCCCTCTTATGATACTTGTTCTTGAGTTTTTTACTTGATTATTTCTCGTTATCTTGTGGTGTACATATATATAGAACCGCACAGGTTTATGTGGGTGTCTGGTCCTAGGCTTGTCACTACTTCGCCGGGATAGGCTAGGCACTTACCAGCACATGGGGTCGGATTGTGCTGATACTGCACTTATGTGCGTTTTTGCATAGGTCCAGGTTTTAATAAGGAGCAGCAGCAGTAGATCCTTGCGTGGGAGTTGAGCATTTCGAGACCGAGGTAGCTTGCAGGCGTCCGAAGCCCGGCGTCTCTTCCACTTATTTATATTATTTGCTGTAGTCTCATTGTTTCCGAGACAGATAGATTTATGTTATTTTCTTTCAGTCCTTTATGTGTAGTATTCATTAGTAGTTCGTGAGCTGGTGACTCCACGTCTTGTTTAGAGGATTTCATTAGTGTTTTGCCTTGGTGTTGCTTAATTCTATTTTGAAAGTCTTCCGCACTTATCTAGTTAATGTTAATGTTGTTGATGATAAAAATGAGTATAAAAAGATGATGAGAACAGGATAATGTTGAATGTAGTGGCTTGCCTAGCTACCACGAGTAGGCGCCATCACGATCCCGATGTTGGGGGGAAATCCGGGTCGTGACATTATCACTCATTTTGAAAGTAAATTATGTGTTCAGGGGCCTTAAAATTTTTTTGTCTCACCTCTGACGTTTTAAACATCAATACCACACAAGAGACGGATGATTTGTACCTAATTTTCGCATTAGAAGAACCTGGTTCTTCTAAGTGATCTAACTACAACAGTTTATGGAATAATAAATACTAAAAGTAAAGTGCACAGAGATTTCTACGTGGAAAACACCGGCTTAAAAGGTGAAAAAACCATGACCTACTAATTAGTAGGATTTTCCCAAACTCCACTAAAATAACTGTGGCAAAAACTGTATTTACAAAGACTTTTTGTCAACCTAAGGATTAACTCTAATTCCCGTGTGGCACACAGCCTCAACTGTTACAACACTTTCAAGTTAACTCTAACTTGAATACTCCATTCACCTAATACAATTGCAATTGCTTCTATGAAAGATGAAGGGTACAATATGAAAACCTACTACAATTGAACTAAACTTAAAATAAACACAATGATGAAACTGGTTCTTCTATCTTAGTTCAGGTAGCTTCAGATGTGCACACTTGTATCTCCCATATATTTCTTGCAAAACAGACTTGATCCTTTTTGCTCTCAAATATGCTTAACATCTGCTTATGTGCATTACCTGTAAAAGAGAACAACTTAGTTATTTAATAGATTAGTATTTGGAGTTTGATCGAGACTCCAATGCTTATCCTTTGTCGATTTCAGTCCTTAACTACTACAAACTCTCATCCTTATCCTTGGTTAGGATTGTGTTTTATCATCATAATGAGACAGTCCTCCTTAGAACTCAATGCAATCATTTAGATTCCATTCAGAAGATATTTGTTGCATACGCTTCAGTACATATCTTTCTCGCGTGCCTTCCATGTGCAATAGTTATGACTAACTGTGTCTCTCAAGATGGACCAGGTCCTTCCTTGATTTTCATTTGTCTATCTTCAAAACTTCAACTGAACTTGGGCCAACAAATTCCCCATTTTTGATGATGACAAACTCTGTGCTTTTAGTGATCAGAGAACCTGTGAACCTTAGTTGAAATATCACTATTTAGAAAATTTTCAACTTTCATAAAGGTCCAGATTTAAGTTTGGTCATAAACATTACTTGTCCAGATAATGAATTTAAGCACAATATCTTCCCCCTTTTGGCATCATCGAAAAGTTGCATAACTAATATGAACTCAGTAATCTAATCAGTACTCATGGCCACTAGGGCAACTACAAGTAAACACATGATTTAGTTAAACAAGAATCAACTCAACAACAATAACTATAAAGATAAAATTTAACAAAAACAAGAACAGCTGCATTCATTGATTAGCAAGGAGTTTCTACAATACAGTCCACAATAAGAAAAATAGAATTACAAACCATGAGCAAAAAGAAAGAAACATCTAAAATCCCAAACTGGATCACTGAATGAGTCTAGACTGGCTCACACTAGGATAGGATACCTAAGGCTTAGAAGAGCTAGATTGTTGGGTTTGTAGCAGGTTTAACATTTGTTGGACCATTCCTTCATTTTTCTCCTTCTCCTATGCAAGTTCAGCTCTCAACCCATTTCTTTCTCCCTCTAAATCAGCAACTCTTGTTTGAAGCCTTGCTATCTCACCATCCTTTGCCCCAACCTCCTGAACTAAGGCTCTGACCTTACTATTCACTAGAGCTTTAGCTGAAGAACCAGGTTCAACTGGAGCTCTGCTGAGCGGATAATCACAAGCTTGAAAGGTTTTACTGCCAAAATTCTCTTTGCTCGAAGCCATTTCCCACATTTTCAGGGGAACGTTTAATCTTTCAAGCACAGTTTTCAAGATAAATCCATAGTGAATGGCATGAGCTTTTGAGCCATTGAGTACCCTTTCAAGAAGCTTCACAATAAAGGTAGGCAGTTAATCTGCTTCCCTTCATTCAGGCATTGCATAAGCACCAGATCCATATAATTTGTTGTATGCCTTCTTTCCTGTCTGGGTAGAAAACATTTGTTGACAAATTCAAAGAGCACTTTGTGGTCTAGCCTCATTTCACTTTTCTGAACTGCCTTGGCCTCAGGTATGTCTTCATCTTATGTGGTGTCACAAAAATTCCTTGTGATATGAACATCAGTAGGTAATCCATTCAGTCAAGGCCATATCTGCCTTGTATAGTCGTCATATCCCTCACTAGGGATGCCTAGAATCTTACCTAGCTTTGCAACACTAAACATCACCTTGACGCCTTTTACTTTGCTAGTCAATATCCCATTATTCACTGTCCCATTTGCCACGAACTCAACAAGTTCATTCCAATCCAATTTTCCATCCATCCGAAGAACAATGTCCTTCCAGTCGTGTGCTTCTAAAGCAGATAGAAGCCTTATCATACATGGCTCCTCCAGGTCCTTGAGTAGTCTTCCCTTCAAAAATTCTCTTGCCAAACATGGCATGTCTCTCCTGTTCTTTCTCAGATTAATATCCTTCATCCTCACTCCATTCATCATCTTCTTCAGTAGTTTTTACTTGTTTTCCTTTTGCAGCTGACCTTGTTCTCTTGGAAAGAATAGGTTCAGCATGCACTGACTTGGATGACTTTTTGGCAGAAGTTCTGGTTCCCTTGGAGTTTGTTGCTGGAACTTCCACAGTAGGAATCTCTTCTAGATGGACCCGTTCCATCTCTTGTTCTTCTTCTTCAACCACAACTTTTGAGCTTTCACCTAACTTTTCTTTCCTTTTTTCTTTCCTCTTTTTCTTGCTTTCTTCTAAGGCCCTTTTCAATTCTATTTCACTTTTCCTAACCCTACTTCTTGTAGCTCTAATCCTAGTAGTAGACTTGGGTGGTTATTGCTTGCTTTTATTGGTTGGTTTGGATGAAGCAGGGGTTTTTTGTGATGAAGCTTTGCATTTGTTTGGGTCATAACTTGCCCCCATTTTTTTCAATAAGTCAGCCAAACTTTCTTCATCAGATGAACCAGGTTCATCTTGTTGTTTGCTCAAATTTATTAACCCCTCAGCTGCCTCACCTGATCCACTTCCCCCTGACTTTGATACTCCTCCTTCCCCACTCCCACATATGGCGAAAGTCTCCTTATTTTTCTTCTTCAATGTTTTAGAACCACTCCCACCAACATCTCTAGCAGCCCCTATCAGAACAAATTAATTTTCCTCTCTTCGAACCACATCTGAAAAAACATAATAAGTGTCTACCTCCCTTTGAGTTTCTTGAGTTTTGGTCTGTTTAGAAGACTCGGGTTCATATCCTTCATTACTGGAGATGTAATCATCAGATTCCGAGCTAGAGTTGGACTGAGCTACTCGGCCTGCTTTCTTTTGACTTCATTAAAGTTTTTCGTTCAAGGCTTTTCTCATAGAACCAGTGGCTACAGTTTTTCTTTCCAGCATTTTCTGGCGACAGAATCTAGGTTTTGGATTTTTAACTGGTGGTATGGAAGATGAGGTGTTGGTTGAAACGTATGGTAGAGTGCCATGGTTGTCTTAGGGATTTGTCATGGTGAGAAATTTCTAAAATCCTAAGAGAATTTTACTGGTGTAAAAGCTTTGGGGAGTTACATGAACGAAAGAGAGAATGATCAGGGATTTTGAAGAATTGACAATTAAGGAGTGTTTTGGGGGTTTTCAAAGAAGGTAATTATTGCTAAGAAATTGCAGCCTTTTCAGTAGTCACATAGAAGTCTAATCAAAATAGAGTTCCAATCTTCTTAGGTATTAAATATAATTACTAGAATTTAAGAAAGGATACCGTTATATGTAGACTTCTAATTTCAATGAAATTGGTTCAATTGGCTCAACGGATAGAATTTCGGACTTTTAGTATATCTAAGATTCTTGCTCACGATTGATAATTAAATTTTTCTAATTGTGCAAAGAATAGAAACATACCTGAACTTTTCATGAGCATAATTTGATGAACCTGGTTCTTCAAGTGAAACTTCTCTTGATTATGCCTCAAATAATAAAATAGAAATTTTGTAAGAGATTAATGAATTTCATAGACACATGTCACAAGAGTATACTATTTACAGTATGAGATTGAGTAGAAATTAGTCTAATATTCACACAAATTAAGAACTCCTAACCAAAGAAATTTTTTTTTCATTGTGCTTTCTGAACAGGTCCTTTTAGGTGATCTTAATCATCCCTAACTCCAACATGTTCCTTTCAAAACTTTTTCTACTTAAAGCCTTAGTGAAGATGCCAACTATTTGTTTATCAGTGGCACATAATTCTTTAAAGATTAACCCTTTGTAATAGTTGTCTCTTAAGGAGTGGTGTCTAACATTTATGTGCTTAGTCCTTTTGTGATGAATCGGGTTCTTTATCATGCTTATAGAACTAGTGTTATCATAGAATATTGATATGCATCCCACTTCTATACCAAAGTCTACTAATTGTTGCTTGATCCGTAATAGTTGAGCACAACAATAAGCGCCAGCTACATACTCAGCCTTAGCAGTAGATAAGGCTACTAAATTCTGTTTCTTGGTGGCCCATGATACAATACACGAGCCAAGAAAGTGAGCCATACCTTAAAGTGCTTTTTCTATCCACTAGAAAACTTGCATAGTCACAATCAACATATCCTACTAGATCAAAATTACTACCTTTAGGATACCATAGGCATAATTCTGTAGTCCCTTTCAGGTATCTCAATATTATTTTAACAGTAGTTAAATGGGACTCTTTTGGATTAGCCTCAAAATATGTACAAAGTCCTACACTAAAAACAATGACAGGTCTACTTGCAGTAAGATACAAGAGTGAACCAATCATACCCCTATACAACTTTTGATCGGCTGATGAACCAGGTTCATCAGCATTTAATTTAGTGGCAGTTGCAATAGGTGTATCTATTTCTTTAGAGTCATCCATTTTAAACTTCTTGATTAGTTCTTTTGTATATTACTGTTAATGAATCATGGTTCCATTTGAGATTTGTTTTATCTGCAGGCTTAAGAAAAAGTTTAGTTCACCCATCATACTCATTTCAAATTCACTACCCATTAGTTTTGAAATTTTCTTGCTCAACTTATCTGTAGTGACCCCAAATATGATATCATCAACATATATTTGTACAACAAGAAGATCTTTACCTCTTTCCCTTAGGAATAAAGTGCTGTCAATTTTACCTCTTTTGTACCCATGCTCTAAAAGGAATTTTGAAAATCTTTCATACCAAGCTCTAGGGTCCTGCTTAAGACCATATAGAGCCTTATCTAGCTTGTAAAAATGGCCAGGACATGCTTTGCTTTCGAATCCTGGAAGTTGTCTCACAAACACTTCTTCCTTGAGATAGCCATTTAGGAAGGCACTTTGATATCCGTTTGATGAAGAGTGAATTCCATATGTGCCGCAAAGGTTATGAGGAGTCTAATTGCTTCATGTCTAGCAACTGGAGCAAGAGTCTCATCATAATCAATGCCTTCCTCTCGACTATAGCCTTGAACCACCAACCTTGCCTTATTTCTTGTAACTGTTCCATCTTAATTTAGATTGTTCCTGAAGACCCATTTTGTCCCAATGACTGACCTGTCTTTAGGTTTTGGAACCAAGTGCTAGACTTGACTTCTTTTAAACTGATTCAGTTCATCTTGCATAGCATTGACCCAATCTGTATCTTGTAGAGCGTCACTCATATTTTTAGATTCAATGAGAGACAAAAAGGCATCAAATGCACATAGGTTCGTTAGTTGTGATCTTGTCTTGACCCCTGATAATGGATCATTTATGATGTTCTTGATGGGATGAAAACTCAAATACTTGTAAGATTTACCTACCATCTGGTTTCTGTTGGTTTCTCCTTCATTGTTATGATGTAGAGGAACCTGTTCAGAAGGAATATCCTTTAGATTGGTTCCCCCTGTCAGGTTTCCCGGGGTTAAAGGGGTTGTTCCATCACCTGCTCCTTCCTTTGATGCTAACTTGACATGTGCTGTGACTTTAGTCAATTGTCTCACCAGTCCAGTGGCTTCATCTTCTTGTTCATGTCTCTCAGAAAGAGTGTTAGATTCATCAAACACAATATGTACACTTTCTTCAACACATAAAGTTCTTTTATTAAACACTTTATATGCTTTGCTATATGAAGAATATATAAAAAATACTCCCTCATCACTTCTGGGATAAAACTTACCCAGGGAGTTTTTGCCATTATTGTGCACATAGCACTTGCAACCAAAAGCCCTAAGGTGAGATATGTTTGGTTTTCTCTCTTTAAGTAACTCATAGGGAGTTTTCTCTACAAGAGGTCTAGTCATACATGTGTTGATTATATAACAAGCAGTGTTTATAGCCCCTGCCAAGAAGCTATGAGGTAGTTTACTAGAAAGTAACATGGTCCTTGCCATATCCTCAAGGGTCCTATTCTTCCTTTCAAATACCCCATTTTGCTAAGGAGTCCTATGGGCATAATAATTATGATCTATTCCGTTTTTTCATCACAAAATTCAGCAAACTTTGCATTTTCAAATTCAGTTCCTTGATTAGACCTAATGGATGCAAGTTTATTTCCTAATTGCTTCTGGGTTTTTCTAATAAAAGCAGTAAACATTTCAAATGCTTCATCTTTAGAAGTTAGAAACAATACCCAGGTAAATCTAGAATAATCATCAATTAGAACCATTACATATCTTTTACCACCTCTTGTCATGGCTCTCATTGGTCCACAAAGATCCATATGAACCAGTTCCAACATCTTGGAAGTACTTACCATTTTCTTAGGTTTAAATGATGACCTTACCTGCTTCCCCCTTGCACATGCCTCACAAACCTTGACTTCCTTCAACTTGAGATTAGGTAACCCTATCACCAAGTCCTTGGAGACTAACTTGTTTAATTGATTTAGACTGGCATGGCAGAGTCTTTTGTGCCAAATAAGGGGATCATTAATTACCACACTCATGCAAGTGAGTTCATTTTCAGAGAGAGTTGACAAATCTACAATGTAAATATTGTTAACTCTCCTTCCCTGCAAAACAATCTTGTTAGTAGTAAGGCTAATCACAAAACATTTTGTGGAAGTGAAAGCCACAAGGTTACCTCTATCACACAGTTGTGACACACTTATTAGGCTATACTTTAAGCCATCTATCAAAAAGACATTCTCAATGGAATGAGAGTCTGCCTTTCCTACCTTTCCAACACCAATGAACTCAACTTTCTTTCCATTTCCAAAGGAGACATTACTCCTTTTAGGTTCTCAAGTGAAAGGAATTGGTTCTTGTTACCAGTCATATGTTTTGAGCAACAACTATCCATGTACCACATTTGGCTACTTCTCTTCACTTGGTCCTGCAAAAATAAATCATGAGTTAGTCTTAGGAACCCAATAGATTTTGGGTCCCTTTCTATGGGCAAAAGGATAAATTAAATTTTTCTTTGCCCAACTAGGTAGTTTGAGCTTTTCTTTAACAAAAGCTTTGTCCTTTTGACTGGCCTTTTCTCTAGCGTTACATTCATTTTTGTAATAGCCAGTCTTACCACAGTGTGTACAGATCTTATTCTCAGGAAGTGTGAGATACTTGTTTTTGGGATCCCATTTTAGAGCTTGTGTCCCAAATCCATGTCCTCGCTTGTATGATGTTCTTGCAGCCAGGAGAGTGCATCAGAAGCCTTATTCCATTTGCATGTTCTGTCTAATTCATGTTTTACCTTTCCTAAATATTCTTTTAAGACTTTAATGAACTCATCTTTCTTGTACAATTTATCTTTAATTTTTCCTAAATTTTCTTCTAAGATGAGAGATGATTGATCATACTTTTTCTTACATGTCCCTAATTTCAGTTTAATATTTTCAGATCTGAGTTCTAGAATCTTATTTTCAAGTTGATAAACCTGGTTCTTCAACTCAGTATTTGTGTTGTCACCCTCATTAGCCCTAGACTCTAGTTTTTTACATTTCTATTTTAGGATAACACATTCTTTAGACAGAACATCTTTCTCATTGTTTATTATTTTAGACTCATCTATGAAGTCCATCAGCAAATCAACCATTTTTTCTTTAGACAAGAACTTAATCTTTTCTTTAAGGTGTAGAATACTTACCTCATGTTCATCTTCTGATTCTTCGATGGCCATAAGAGCTTGCTCATCTTTAGCTTAATTTTGTGAGTCCTCATCTGATGTTTCTCCTTATGCAGCAACCATATCTTTAGTTGATCCCTTATTCCTTTTTTGGTTGAACTTGTTTTTTCTTCCTGGTTCTTCTTTCTACTCTTTCTTTCTTCCATTCAATCTCCCATTGAGGACAGTTTCTGATGTGGTGATCAGTCTTCCCACACTTGTAGCAACCTTCACTGGTTTGTTTCTCAATAGCCCTAGATTTGCTGAATGTTATTCCTTTAGAAGCACAATTTCCTCTCATAAGAAATTTCTTGAAATCTCTGGTTATCATAGCCATTTCATCATCTTAAAGATCTGATGCTTATGAAATTCTGAGAGCTAGACTTCTTTCTTTCTTTGGAGCATCCATATTCATTGTTTGCCTTCTTAGTTCATAGGCAGTGAGATTTCCAATTATTCCATCTAACTTTAGGGTAGCAATATTCTTTGATTCTTGAATGGCAGTGATTTTGCTTTCCCAGGAGATTGGCAGAACCCTAGTTAGAATCTTCTCCACCTTGTCTTTTTCCAGGATAGTCCTTCCAAGAGACCCAAGTTCATTAGTTAGTGTAATGAACATGGTATACATTTCTTGGATAGTTTCTCCATCTTTCATGGTAAAATTCTCATATTGAGAATACAGTAGTGTTCCTCTTGACCTTTTTACCTGAGGTGTTCCTTCATGAACCACTTATAAAGTGTCCTAAATCTCATTGGTAGTAGCACCACCTTGAATCCTGCTATACTCATCAGGACCAAGTCCACACACCAACCATTTCTTGGTTTTTGCATTTTTCTCACATTTCCTTAGATCTTCATTAATACAATCTACAATTGTCTTTGGAACATCCACTCCTTCAGCATTCTTCTCAGTTGTGGCTAAAGGACCATCAGCGATGATATCCCAAAGCTCATAGTCTTCACTCATGATATGGTCCCTCATTCTGTTTTTCCACCAGGAGTAGTAGAGGCCATTGAAGAGAGGAGGTCTGGTAGTGGATTGCCCTTCCCAGTTCCCAGGTGGTGCACTCATGTTGATCTTTCCTAAGGTGTTAACCTCTTTAAAGATAACCTGCTCTAATACCAATTGATGTTTTAAACGTTAATACCACACAAGAGGGGGGGGGATGATTTGTGCGGTACCTAATTTCCATGTTAGAAGAACCTGGTTCTTCTAAGTGATCTAACTACAGCAATTTGCAGAATAATAAATACTGAAAGTAAAGTGCACAGAGATTTTTACGTGGAAATTACCTGGCTCAAAAGGTGAAAAAACCATGACCTACGACCCAGTAGGATTTTCCCAAACTCTACTAAAATCACTATGCCAAAAACTGCATTTACAAAGACTCTTTGTAAACCTAAGGATTAACCCTAATCCCAGTGTGGCACACAACCTCAACGGTTGCGACAATTTCAAGTTAACTCTAACTTGAATAATCAATGCACCTAATACAATTGCTTCTATGAAAGCTGAAGGGTACAATATGAAAAACTACTACAATTGAACTAAACTTAGAATAAACACAATGATGAAACTGTTTTTTCTATCATAGTTCATGTAGCTTCTGATGTGCACACCTGTATCTCGCATATAATGCTTTCAAAACAGACTTGATCCTTTTTTCTCTCAAATACGCTTAACTTCTGCTTATGTTCATTACCTGTTAAAGAGAACAACTTAGTTATTTAATAGATCAGCAGTTGGAGTTTGATCGAGACTCCAGTGCTTATCCTTTGTCGATTTTAGTCCTTAACTACTTCAAACTCTCATCCTTATCCTAGGTTAGGATTGTGTTCTCTTATCATAAGGAGATTGTCCTCCTTAGAACTCAATGCAACCTTTTTGATTCCATTTAGAAGATATTTGTTGCACACGCTTCAGTACATATCTTCCTCACGTGCATTCCATGTGCAGTAGTTATGACTAACTGTGTCTCTCATGATGGACCAGGTCCTTCCCTGATGTTCATTTGTCAATCCTCAAAACTTAAACTGAACTTGGGCCAACAACCTCAATTTACTTGCACAGTCCGGGCGTATTTCCGGAAAGCTTTTATGTGAAATCTAAGTAAAATAATGAAATTAGCATTGAAAATTGATTAAAGTTGACATTATTCATTATTCTTTTAAACGGACTTGGACTCGTGATCCACGGTCTCGTAAGGTTCGTAGTAAAATATGAGACTTGGGCGTATGTCTGGAATCAAATTCTGATGTCCCAATCTCGAGAAATAAATTTTTATAGAAAATTATTTGCTGGAAAATATAAAGGTTTTTAGAAGTGAATTGATGTATTTTCTTGATGGTATCAGGCCCGTGTCTTGATTCCGGATCTCGATACAAGTTTAAAATAATAATTAACTTGAATCTGTAAAATTTGGTAAATATACAGTTTGATTTGGTATAAAACGGATCTATAGTTAAGAAAATTGTAATTTTAATGTCCCTGAGTGTTTTCATGAATTTGAGGTTTACTTCATAGTTGTTGATTTTTTTGATGATATGATCGCACGAGCAAGTCTGTATGAAATTTTGAAACTTGCTTGCATGTTTCGTTTGGAGCGTCGAGGGCTCGGGTGAGTTTTGGATAGGTCACAAAGTGAAAGTGGATTAGGAAAGATTGCGGTATCAGGTATTTTTTCTCAGGCCTTTGATCTCACAATAACGAGACCAGGCTTCGCAATTGCGAAGTCCTCAAGCATGGAATTTCAACTCAGGCGTCGCAAATGCGAACCAAACCTAGGAAGCCCTTGATCACAAGTGCGAAACTCTTGATCAAAAATGCGAAAAGGTCAGAGTCGAAAATGCGACTAATTCTTCATAAATGCGAAGACAGCAGGTTCTGAAGGTGTTCGCAATTGCGAACTCTGGTCGCATTTGCGACAAATGAGACCTGCTAAATGAAATTTTGATGAGTGTTCCCCCCATTTTCCAAACTCTTCAAACCCTAAAACATATTGGGTGATTTTTAAAAGGTATATAATTTTCCAAATCATTAGTAAGTCATCTCTAACTCATGATTTCATTTTCAAATCAAGGGGTTTTCACAGAAAATTGGGTGATTTTGGGTAGAACATAGGATTTTTGAGTTTTGGGGATTGGGACCTGGATTTGAGGTCTGATTTCAAAGCGAATTATATACTTGATTTCATGATTTAATGGGTGATCATGTTTTGATTTGAACCTGGGGTTTTGGTTCAAACCTCGGGTTTTGATCATATGGGCCTAGGGTCAGTTTTTTTACTTTTTGGGGAAATCATTAGAAAGCCTCTTTTCATGCATTAGAATTTATTCATTTAGCATTTATTGATATCGTTAAGTAAATTGTAACTAGATACAAGCGAATTGGTAGTGGAATCGAGGGGTAAAGTGGTAGTTGAGGCTTGATTGTGTTTGTGGCATTGAGGTAAGTGTTTGGTCTAACAAGCTT
The DNA here is from genome assembly GCA_032618575.1 of Nicotiana noctiflora. Lineage (NCBI taxonomy): Eukaryota > Viridiplantae > Streptophyta > Magnoliopsida > Solanales > Solanaceae > Nicotiana > Nicotiana noctiflora. The sequence continues at coordinate 45,156 of JASVEL010001824.1, forward strand.
GAGGGAATAAAAGTCATGGTCTTATTTGCTATGTGTTAATCGTTAAGTACGACATATAGGTGTTGTGATAAGTACTTATACGTTGGTGTCAAGCCTTCCTGTGAGTCTTATACTATGAATGTCATGACTTCGTTATGTATTATCCATGCTTAATATGGTGATTATTAATGTTTAACAAGCTTATGGAAGTATTCTTGGTAATTGAACATTGAGCATTGGCTCAAGTCGAGATTTGTGTTGAAAAGTAAGTGTGGAAATGTGAAGAGGTTTATGAAATAATTTCCCTTGCCGGGATGTTATTGTTCAAGATATTATTTTCCTTGTAGGGATGCTATTGCTTATGATATTATTTTTCTTGCTGGGATATTATTGCTATACTATTGTTCCCATGCCGGTATTCTATTGTGATATTATCGATTCCCATGTCTGAATTGGTTGTGATTGTTGCCTGGGTAAGGATGAGTGGAATGCACGAAGGGTGATGCCACGCGTGATATTTGTGAGTGAGTGTTAATGCACGAATGGTGATGCCGTGCTGATATTGTAAATGTAAAAGCACGAAAGGTGCTGTCGTCCCATGATATAAGTTATACTGCATAAAGGATAATGCCATTCCATGCTTATGTAAGGTAAAAGCACGAAGAGTGATGCCGTGCCGAATATATTGATCCTTATGGTGGGAACGAGAGTATAAGCACAAAGGGTGATGACATGCACTTGTTATTGTTTTCCTTATTCCTGCTTATAGTTGGATTTTAGTGTCCTTATGTTTCTTTACTAAAATTTTGTTTGTACCTGATATTCCCCGTACCATGTTTTCCTCTTCCCATTTTTAACTGCTAATTTTATTGTTATTAGTTGACGTTCATATGATATAACTACACTGGTTTATTTTGGTAGTCTTGTCCTAGCCTCGTCACTACTTCGTCGAGGTTAGGCTCGACTCTTACAAGCACATGGGGTCAGTTGTGCTGATACTATACTCTCCATTGTGTGCACATCTCGGTGCTGGAGCATTTGGACCATATTAAGGTTGTTGCCTTCAATCCAGCGACCGAGAACCGAGGTAGTCCTACAGACGTCCGCAGGCCTTGACGTCCCCTTCTATCTTTTCAATCTATTTTTATGTTCTTTAGAGATAGATTTGCATTTTCAATTCAGACCGCTATTTGTATTATTCGTAGATAATCCATGATGTTGTGACTCCAATTCTAGGTAGAGTTGTATTATGGATTTCCGCATTAGTATTTAGTAATATTATTATATTTCGTCTTCCGCATTTATTTTATTATTATGGTTATCCCATTTTTGATCGTCTGTTAGATTGAATTGTTAGAGTAGTAAGGAAAAATGCTATTAATGTTTGCAACTCTTGGTTTGAATTCTCTAGTAGGCGCTATCATGACTCCCGAGAGTGGAAAATCCAGGTCGTGACATCCTAACAGGCGAGTGTAACAGTTTCTTCCTTTTCCTCTTGCCTAGATTTTCCATCATGCCTGCCCACATCGATAGCTCTGCTTCTGCTTAATATTTCCTCAACATCTTAAGGGATACGTTTACCTCCTCCATACGCCTTTTCTTTATGAGTAACCTCAGGTTCTCCCTATGAAAGAAAGACAGTGCAAGAACTGGCACAACTAAAAATCCACTATTGTCAAAGGATCATCTCCAACCAAAACGGAAGTTGTGAAATGTTGCTATGTTTACTGCTTTCATGCTAGTACTTCCTAATAGCAACATGGAGCAATAAGCAATAGAAATCCACTTTGGTGCCTTTTCAACATTGATCTCACTCAATATAATGGGAATGACCTACAAAATTGTAATTTCTTTAAGTGCGACATGCAATATGAAGCACAAAAGTTTTAAAACTATATATTGTGATATTTCCTATTTCACAATAAAACAAATGCTAATAATGGTTAGTTAGATAATATTAACCTTGAACACTCATATTTTTAGCAAATAAATTGGCACAAGCCAAAGAAGAAAAGTTTAAACCTATATTAACTCATCCTTAACAGAATTTTTGTACATAGTAGAGAAATTAATATCACTTGATGAGTATTTTTCATAACAACAAAATAAATATTATATATTAGTCGTTAAAAAAATAACAAATGAGTCATGTGCATCTTTTTCCATCTGAAAGCACTACTAGGTTGAGGTATTATTTTTGTGTAAATTATTTTAGTAAAATTGATCTATATAAAATCTAAATAAGAAAAAAATGAAGACGTACTTGTGTTAAAATGTTCCCTAAACATGCTGAGACTAGAGTCCTCCGTCAGCAGAAAAGGTTGTTATTGAGATAAGTGAGTCCAGTAACTCAAGCACGAATAACTCCAACAATAAGCGGAGCGACGAAGGAGGCATTATAGATGTATTTTTTTACTGCTGAAGTAATGTTCCAAAGAATAGTATTGAGTCTAATCCCAATACTTGGTAGAAAATTTGAGCCACTATGTTAAGTAGTAAAGTGGGGGAGTATGACAATTTCTTCCTTTTCCTCTTGCCTTCATTTTCCATGATGCCTGCCAACATCTATAACTCTGCTTCTACACTACATTTCCTAAACATCTTTAGGGACACTTTTTCCTTCTCTATATGCCCTTTTTAATTAGAAACATCGTTTTCTCAGTAAGAAAGAAACATAATATAAGAAGTAGCAAAGCCAAAAATCCACTACTTGCAAAGGACCATCTCCAACCATAACGGAAGTTGTGAGATGATGCCATATCTACTATTTTCATGCTAGTACTTCCCCATAGTACCATTGAGTTATAAGCAACGAAAATTCACTTTGGTGTTTTTCCAACATTGATGTTACTCAATATAATGGGATTCACCTATAAGATTGTAACTTGATTAAATGTGGTATGCACAAAATATTTAAAACTATATATTCTGATATTTCATATTTCACAACATAGCAAATACTAATAATTGTAAGTTGGATAATACAAAACTTGAATGCTCATATTTCCACCAACTAATTTGGACAGCTAAAGGAGAAAAGACTAAACATATATATGTGTCACGACCCTAGTTCACCAATTGTGAACATGTCGTGATGGCACCCAGTCCCCACGACTAGGTAAGCCTAACACATTGCGGAATCTATAAATTTTAATTACTTAAATAAGAAACAGCGGAAAATAACATAAAAGATATGTAATCCGTGCCACTTGGCACATACATCCATCACACAATAAATAAACACTACCAAGATCCGGAACCCCACGGTAACACAGACTAAAAGAGAAATACAACTGTGGCTCTATGTGTAAAGAGTATCTAACAACGAAATGAAGAAAAATGTCAACTAGTAATGCTAGAATAGAAGGGAAGCCTCCGGATCCGCGGACGTAGCAGATCATACCTCGAAGTCTCCCAGAAAGCTGCAGAATCACCTAGTACGAGCCTGCTCTGATGTACCCGGATCTGCACAACAAAAGTGTGCAGAAGAGTAGCATGAGTACACCACGGCGGTACTCAGTAAGTGCCAAGCCTAACCTCGATGGAGTAGTGACGAGGAAGGTCAGGGCCCTACCGAGAAACAATAATAATATGATAATAACAAAATAAACAGTTTAACAGAAAATGACAATAATTTCCGAAATAACAACATTACGATGTTTACTGCAACTTGTCTACAATCAAGCTAACAACAAATAACCAACTCAAATAAACGAATCCAGGATCCGTGGGAATTGAACCCACAGTCCCATTCTCAGTACCTCTGGGTCTCCGGGAATCGAACCCGCAGCCCATGTCTCAATAATATCTCAATAACTCAGGATCTCCGGGAATCGAACCCGTAGTCCCTACCAATAACTCAGGATCTCGGGAATCGAACCCGTAGTCCCTACCAATAACTCATGATCTCGGGAATCGAACCCGTAGTCCCTACCAATAACTCAGGATCTCGGGAATCGAACCCGTAGTCCCTACCAATATCATGCCGGGTCTCTGGGAATCGAACCCACAGCCCTGGGTCTCCGGGAATCGAACCCGCAGTCCACAAGCACAGCCAATAAAGGAAATCCACGGAGAGAATAATTATGCTTAACTATAACTTCCCCGAAAAATAGTGCCAATAATTATCAAGGAGTTCAAATAAGGCAATTAGACAACTAAACAGTTAAGTGCTACCTAATCATGCTTTTCTAACCACTACCGGATAAAAGTATCAAATTAACAGCCCAAGACAGGAATATCGCTCATCGAACATTTGAGATAAAGTACGTGTTCAACAACCAGCGCATGTACACGCCCGTCACCTCACGTACAAGGCATTTAAACTATCACATAATATCCTAGGGGTGAAAATTCCCCCACACGAGGTTAGACAAGCCACTTACCTCAATTCCGGTACAAAACCGCTAAGAAACAACCCTCTTGCCGCGAATGCCGGCCTCCACAAGTGTAGTATCTGATAAAAATCAATAGAATCACATCAAAATAGGCCAATTGGGCATTATCCAATCAAATTAACTCAAAATACACCAAAGCCCACAAGTTGCCAAAACCCGACTTCCGGTACGCTTATCGAAAAATCACGAAAATTATATATTCGGGTTCCTTATCTCAATACGAGTCCGTGCATATAAAATTTATCGAAATCGGACTCCGTTTGCCCATTCAAATCAAAGATTTTCTAACATTTAGGCCTAGGGCTCAAACCCACCTTTAATCTTCCAATTTCAGTTAAATAATCATGGATTTCATGATAAACCAACGAATTAAGGTTAGGAAACTTACCCCCGATGATTTTCCGGTGATATCCCAGCGTTTCCCCTTCAATTCCCTCTCTTGGAGCTCAAAAATGGCGTTTTTGATTTATGGGTCGCGGCTGAAATGTTTCTGGACTTAAGTCATTGCCAGACATTTTTACTCTATGCGATCGCATGACACCTGTTGCGATCGCATAGCACAAATTATGACCCTCGCCAGACTACTCTATGCGATCGCATAGCCCTCAATGCGATCGCAATGCTCACCAATATATACCTATGCGATCGCATACCCTGTTCCGCGATCGCATAGGACAAAAGCTGGACCTGGGACCCCTTTTCTCCATACACTATGCGATCGCATAGGACTGTACGCGATCGCATAGCACAACTTTCCAGAACTATGCGATCGCATATCCATGCCCGCGATCGCATAGAACAAATACTTGGCCTCTCCAAAACCTTCTATGCGATCGCATTAGCCCATTGCGATCGCATAGAGCATTCGTCTGCAGCACACACCAGCAGTTATCAGCATTTCCAAAATGCATGAATTAGCCCGATTGGACCCCCGGATTCATCCCGAGACCCCCGGGATCCCAACGAAAACCACCAACCTATTCCAAAACATGATACGAACTTATTCTAATCATCAAAACATGTCTAACAACATCAAAACCCATAATTCACATCGAATTCAAGCCTAAATTTCTTAAAACTTTCCGAATTGCACATTCGATCTAAAATCCGACCAAACGACGTCCGAATGACCTGAAAATTTGCGGACATATCCAAAATCACATAACGAAGCTACAGAAATTGTCGGAATTCCATTCCGACCCCCGGATCAAAATATCACCTAACGTTCGGATTCGCCAAAATTTCAATCTTCGGCATTTCAAGCCTAATTGAGCTACGGACCTCCAAAATACATTCCGAATGCGCTCCTAACCCCGAAATCACCTAACGGAGCTAATGGAACCATCGGATTTCCGTTCCGAGATCGTATTAACACTGTTCCGGCTACGGACCGTTTTCTAGTTTCAAAGCTCTTATTTAGGGACTAAGTGTCCCAAAATGCTCAAATTTTCGGACCCGACTCTCCTGGCAACCCACAATAGCATAAATGAACTTAGGGGAACAGTTAAATTAGGGATTGGGGTGTAATTTTATAAAACGACCGGTCGGGTCGTTACATCTTCCCACACTTAAAGATTCGTTCGTCCTCGAACGAGCATAGAAAATATACCTGGAGTAGTGAAAAGATGAGGGTACTGGCTGCGCATATCCTGCTCGATCTCCCAAGTCGCCTCCTCGACCGGCTGGCCCCGCCACTTAACCTTTACCGAAGCGATGTTCTTTGACCTTAGCTTTCTGACTTGCCTGTCTAGAATGGCTACTGGCTCCTCAACATAAGAAAGATCCTTGTCTAGCCGAACAGATGTGAAATCCAACACGTGCGACGGGTCACCATGGTATCTCCGGAGCATGGAGACATGAAATACGGGGTGAACTCCGGCTAGGCTGGGAGGTAAGGCCAACTCATAAGCAACCTCCCCAACACGCCTCAAAATCTCAAAAGGGCCAATAAATCTAGGACTCGGCTTCCCTTTCTTCCCAAACCTCATAACGCCCTTCATGGGCGAGACTCGAAGCAGAACCCGCTCACCCACCATAAAAGCCACATCGCGAACCTTCTTGTCCGCATAACTCTTCTGTCTAGACTGGGCCGCACGAAGTCTGTCCCGAATCACCTTGACCTTGTCCATAGCCTCCTGAACCATATCAGTACCTAGTAACCTGGCCTCGCCCGGCTCAAACCAACCCACGGGAGACCTGCACCTCCTACCATATAGGGCCTCGTACGGTGCCATCTGAATACTAGACTGGTAGCTGTTGTTATAAGCAAACTCCGCCGGTGGCAAGAAGTGATCCCATGAACCTCCAAACTCAATCACGCACGCACGGAGCATATCCTCCAAAATCCGAATAGTGCGCTCGGACTGCCCATCAGTCTGGGGGTGAAATGCTGTGCTCAGCTCCACCCGAGTACCTAACTCCTGCTGTACGGCTCTCCAGAACCGTGAAGTGAACTGAGTGCCTCTATCTGAAATGATGGAAACTGGAATACCATGCAGCCGAACTATCTCCTTGATATAGATCTCCGCCGGTCGCTCCGATGAATAAGTAGTGCTCACCGGTATAAAATGGGCGGACTTGGTCAGCCGATCCACAATAACACAAATAGAATCAAACTTCCTAACAGTCCGTGGAAGCCCAGATACAAAGTCCATGGTGATGCGCTCCCATTTCCACTCTGGAATCTCAATCCGCTGCATCAATCCACCCGGGCGCTGATGCTCATACTTCACCTGCTGGCGGTTGAGGCATCTAGAAACATAATCAACTATATCCCTCTTCATCCGCCTCCACCAGTAATGCTGTTTCAAGTCCTGATACATCTTCGCGGCACCCGTATGGATGGAATACCGCGAACTATGGGCCTCTGCTAAAATCAGCTCTCGAAGATCATCTACATTGGGCACACAGATACGCCCCTGCATCCTCATAACTCCCTCATCCCCGATGGTAACATCTCGAGCATCACCACGCCGAACTCTATCCTGAAGGACAAGCAAATGAGGGTCGTCGAACTGACGCTCCCTGATGCGGTCAAATAGAGAAGACCGAGAAACCACACAAGCCAGAATCTGGATGGGCTCCGAAAGATCCAGTCTAACAAACTGCCTGGCTAAAGCCTGAACATCCATCGCCATAGGCCTCTCCGAAGCTGGTAGATATGCCAAACTCCCCAAACTCTCTGCCCGACGACTCAAGGCATCGACAACCACATTAGCCTTGCCCGGATGATAGAGAATAGTAATATCATAGTCCTTCAGTAGTTCCAACCATCTCCTCTGACGCATATTCAGGTCCTTCTGCTTAAGCAAGTGCTGCAAGCTCCGGTGATCAGTGTAGATCTCAGAAGTAACCCCATATAAATAATGACGCCAAATTTTCAAGGCGTGAACAATGGCAGCTAGCTCCAAATCATGAACAGGGTAATTCTTCTCATGCACCTTCAGCTGTCTCGACGCGTAGGCAATCACCCTACCGTCCCGCATCAATACCGCACCGAGTCCAACTCGTGAGGCATCACAATATACAGTATAGGACCCCGAACCTGTAGGCAACATCAATATAGGGGCCGAAGTCAAAGCTGTCTTGAGCTTCTGAAAGCTCGCCTCACACTCGTCTGTCCACCGAAAAGGGGCACCCTTTTGGGTCAATCTAGTCATAGGTGCTGCAATCGAAGAGAACCCCTCTACGAAACGACGGTAGTAGCCCGCCAAACCAAGGAAACTGCGAATCTCGGTAGCGGAGGAGGGTCTGGGCCAACTCTGCACGGCCTCCACCTTCCTCGGATCTACTCGAATACCATCACTCGACACCACGTGGCCCAAAAATGCCACCGAACTCAACCAGAATTCACATTTAGAGAACTTGGCATAAAGCTGCTTCTCCCTCAGAATCTGAAGCACTATCCTCAAATGTTGCTCGTGCTCTTCCCGGCTCCGAGAATATACTAGAATATCATCAATAAAGACAATCACGAACGAGTCCAGATAAGGCCTGAACACACTGTGCATCAAATGAATAAATGCTGCTGGGGCATTAGTCAACCCAAAAGACATCACGAGGAACTCATAGTGACCATACCGGGTCCTGAAGGCAGTCTTCGGGATATCCGGCTCCCGAATCTTCAGCTGGTGATACCCAGAGCGCAAATCAATCTTAGAAAACACATGTGCGCCCAGTAACTGGTCAAATAAATCATCAATACGGGGCAAAGGATACCGGTTCTTCACTGTAACCTTATTCAGCTGACGATAGTCAATACACATACGCATAGAACCGTCCTTTTTCTTCACAAACAATACAGGAGCACCCCAAGGCGAAACACTGGGTCGAATAAAACCCTTGCCCAATAACTCCTGTAACTGATCCTTCAACTCCTTTAATTCGGGAGGAGCCATACGGTACGGTGGAATAGAAATGGGCTGAGTGCCCGGCAACAAGTCAATAGCAAAGTCAATGTCTCTGTCAGGCGGCATGCCCGGAAGATCAGCTGGAAATACATCAGCAAAGTCACGTACCACATGAACAGAATCAATAGAGGGAGTGTCAATACTGACGTCCCGCACATAGGCTAGATAAGCAGCACACCCCTTCTCAACCATACGCTGAGCTCTGAGAAAAGAAATAACACGGCTAGGGGTGTGATCTAGAGTACCACTCCACTCAATACGTGGAATGCCCGGCATAGCCAGCGTCACGGTCTTGGCGTGACAATCAAGAATAGCATAATGGGGCGACAACCAGTCCATGCCCAGAATAATATCAAAATCGACCATCCCGAGCAACAATAGATCCGCTCTGGTCTCAAAATCACAAATGGTAACCAAACACGACCGATATACACGGTCCACGACCAAAGAATCACCCACCGGAGTGGAAACATAAATGGGGGCACTCAAAGAATCCCGAGGCACACCCATATGAGAAGCAAAGTAAGAAGACACATATGAAAAAGTGGAACCAGGGTCGAATAGAACCGATGCCTCCCTGTGACTAACCATAATAATACCTGTGATAACAGAGTCAGATACAACAGCCGCAGCGCGATCAGGAATAGCATAGAATCTGGCATGTCCCCCTCTCGAGGGCGGCCTCTAGAACCCTGACCCCCGACCCTGACTGGCTGGGCAGGTGGAGTGACAGCTGGAGCTGGGATGATGGCATGCTGGCCCTGAGAACTACGCTGAGGCTGCGAAGACTGATGAGGTGCTCCCCTCCTACGCCTGGGGCACTCCCTAACCAGGTGGCGAGTATCCCCGCACTCAAAACAAGCTCCGAGAGGACGCGGTGGCTGTGACTGACCGGCCTCAACCCCACTAGTCTGACCCCTGGAAGGACCCCGTGCAGGAGGTGCACTGGAAACTGGGGGAGCATAATAAGGCTCCTGTGGTGCTGGAAGACCTGGAGTGCTACCGGCTGCGGGCAATGCTGAGTGAACTGGACGACCGGAATATCCCCTGCCAAAACGACCGACTGCTGAAGTACGGGCACCAGAGAAATGGCCCGACTCACGAGACCTCTTGGCCTCTCTATCTCCCCGCTCTCTAGGGAGCATACTCTCGATCCTCCCGGCAATGCTAACTGCCTGCTGATAAGATATATCTGTCTCCAACTCTCTGGCCATGCTGGACCGGATCGGCGGAATCAGGCCCTCAATAAATCTCCGCACTCTCTCTCGAACCGTGGCTACCAAGGCCGGTGCATGCCTGGCCAGACGGGTGAAACTGATGGCATACTCCGATACTGACATGGAGCCCTTTCGCAACCGCTCAAACTCCGAGCGCCAAGAATCCCTAAGGCTCTGTGGAACAAACTCCCTCAAAAACAGATCTGAAAACTGCGTCCAAGTCAATGAAGCAGACTCATCTGGACTATCCAACTCATACGTGCGCCACCAATCATAAGCGGCCCCACGAAACTGAAAAGCAGTGAAGGAAACCCCGCTGGTCTCCACAATCCCCATAGTACGAAGAATACGATGACACTCCTCTAGAAAACCCAATGCATCATCTGAAACCAGACCACTAAACACTGGAGGGTCATATTTCTTGAACCTCTCCAATCTACGCTGCTCGTCCTCAGAGGCAGCTGGCCCACCTCCTGGTTGTGCTGGGGCGGCAGGAGGCATAACCAAAACATCTGGAACATGTCCCACTGGCACACGCTGCTCCGGTGTAACGGCTACGGGAGTCCGGGCCCCTCCCCCGGCCTGAGATGTAGCTGCAACAAGAGGAAGCAGTCCTGCCTGGGCTAAAGTGGTATACATGCTCATGAACTGAGCCAGGGTCTCCTGTAGTGCTGGAGTAGTAGCAGCTGTAGTCGGTGTACCAGGTGCCAGCGCTCCAACCTGGTCTACCCGTGGCACCTCAGCGGCAGCGCGCGCGGGTGTTGTGGCTGCACCTCGGGCGCGTCCTCGTCCTCTACCTCGGCCCCGGCCTCTGACGGCGGCAACAGGGGGCGCGGGTACCTGATCGTCGCGAGTAGCTCGTGTCCTCACCATCTGTGAGAGAATGGAAATCAATAGTTTAGATTTTGATGCCAAAAATATCGCACGACACGGAATCCAAAGAAATGAAGAGTTTCCTAAACAGTTACATAGCCCCTCGTAGATAAATACGGACGTCTCCGTATCGATCGGCGAGACTCTAAATAACCGGTCTGTGTCCCGTGACTCCTATGAACCTAGAGCTTTAATACCTACTTGTCATGACCCTGGTTCACCAATCGTGAACTTGTCATGACGGTACCCAGTCTTCGCGACTAGGTAAGCCTAACATGATTGCGGAATTTACAGCCTTTAATTACTTAAATAAGAAACAGCGGAAAATAACATAAAAGATATGTAATCCGTGCCACTTGGCACATACATCCGTCACACAATAAATAAACATTACCAAGATCCGGAACCCCACGGTAACACAGACTAAAGGAGAAATACAACTGTGGCTCTATGTGTAAAGAGTATCTAACAACGAAATGAAGAAAAATGTCAACTAGTAATGCTAGAATAGAAGGGAAGCCTCCGGATCCGCGGACGTAGCAGATCATACCTCGAAGTCTCCCAGAAAGCTGCAGAATCACCTAGTACGAGCCTGCTCTGATGTACCTGGATCTGCACAACAAAAGTGTGCAGAAGAGTAGCATGAGTACACCACGGCGGTACTCAGTAAGTGCCAAGCCTAACCTCGATGGAGTAGTGACGAGGAAGGTCAGGGCCCTACCGAGAAACAATAATAATATGATAATAAAAAAATAAACAGTTTAACAGATAATGACAATAATTTCCGAAATAACAACATTACGATGTTTACTGCAACTGTCTACAATCAAGCTAACAACAAATAACCAACTCAGATAAACAAATCCAGGATCTGTGGGAATTTAACCCACAGTCCCATTCTCGGTACCTCTGGGTCTCCGGGAATCGAACCCGCGGCCCATGTCTCAATAATATCTCAATAACTCAGGATCTCCGGGAATCGAACCCGCAGTCCCTACCAATAAGTCAGGATCTCGGGAATCAAACCCGTAGTCCACATTTCAATAATCTCAGGATCTCGGGAATCGAACCCGTAGTCCACATTTCAATAATATATCAATAAATCGAACCCGTAGTCCCTACCAATATCACGCCGGGTCTCTGGGAATCGAACCCACAGCCCTAGGTCTCCGGGAATCGAACCTGCAGTCCACAAGCACAGCCAATAAAGGAAATCCACGGAGAGAATAATTATGCTTAACTATAACTTCCCCGAAAAATAGTGCCAATAATTATCAAGGAGTTCAAATAAGGCAATTAGACAACTAAACAGTTAAGTGCTACCTAATCATGCTTTTCTAACCACTACCGGATAAAAGTATCAAATTAACAGCCCAAGACAGGAATATCGCTCATCGAACATTTGAGATAAAGTACGTGTTCAACAACCAGCGCATGTACACGCCCGTCACCTCACGTACCAGGCATTTAAACTATCACATAATATCCTAGGGGTGAAAATTCCCCCACACGAGGTTAGACAAGCCACTTACCTCAATTCCGGTACAAAACCGCTAAGAAACAACCCTCTTGCCGCGAATGTCGGCCTCCACAAGTGTAGTATCTGATAAAAATCAATAGAATCACATCAAAATAGGCCAATTGGGCATTATCCAATCAAATTAACTCAAAATACACCAAAGCCCACAAGTTGCCAAAACCCGACTTCCGGTACGCTTATCGAAAAATCACGAAAATTATATATTCGGGTTCCTTATCTCAATACGAGTCCGTGCATATAAAATTTATCGAAATCGGACTCCGTTTGCCCATTCAAATCAAAGATTTTCTAACATTTAGGCCTAGGGCTCAAACCCACCTTTAATCTTCCAATTTCGGTGAAATAATCATGGATTTCATGATAAACCAACGAATTAAGGTTAGGAAACTTACCCCCGATGATTTCCCGGTGATATCCCAGCGTTTCCCCTTCAATTCCCTCTCTTGGAGCTCAAAAATGGCGTTTTTGATTTATGGGTCGCGGCTGAAATGTTTCTGGACTTAAGTCACCGCCAGACATTTTTACTCTATGCGATCGCATGACACCTGTTGCGATCGCATAGCACAAATTTTGACCCTCGCCAGACTACTCTATGCGATCGCATAGCCCTCAATGCGATGGCATAGCCCTCAATGCGATCGCAATGCTCACCAATATATACCTATGCGATCGCATACCCTGTTCCGCGATCGCATAGGACAAAAGCTGGATCTGGGACCCCTCTTCTCCATTCACTATGCGATCGCATAGGACTGTACGCGATCGCATAGCACAACTTTCCAGAACTATGCGATCGCATATCCATGCCCGTGATCGCATAGAACAAATACTTGGCCTCTCCAAAACCTTCTATGCGATCGCATTAGCCCATTGCGATCGCATAGAGCATTCGTCTGCAGCACACACCAGCAGTTATCAGCATTTCCAAAATGCATGAATTAGCCCGATTGGACCCCGGATTCATCCCGAGACCCCCGGGATCCCAACGAAAACCACCAACCTATTCCAAAACATGATACGAACTTATTCTAATCATCAAAACACGTCTAACAACATCAAAACCCATAATTCACATCGAATTCAAGCCTAAATTTCTTAAAACTTTCCGAATTGCACATTCGATCTAAAACCCGACCAAACGACGTCCGAATGACCTGAAAATTTGCGGACATATCCAAAATCACATAACGAAGCTACAGAAATTGTCGGAATTCTATTCCGACCCCCGGATCAAAATATCACCTAACGTTCGGATTCGCCAAAATTTCAATCTTCGGCATTTCAAGCCTAATTGAGCTACGGACCTCCAAAATACATTCCGAATGCGCTCCTAACCCCGAAATCACCTAACGGAGCTAATGGAACCATCGGATTTCCGTTCCGAGATCGTCTTAACACTGTGTTCCGGCTACGGACCATTTTCTAGTTTCAAAGCTCTTATTTAGGGACTAAGTGTCCCAAAATGCTCAAATTTTCGGACCCGACTCTCCCGGCAACCCACAATAGCAGAAATGAACTTAGGGGAACAGTTAAATTAGGGATTGGGGCGTAATTTTCTAAAACGACCGGTCGGGACGTTACAATATGTTAACTCATCCTCCACGACCAACGCACTAATATATTTCAAAGTAAATAAATTTATTACGAATATTATATTAAGAGAATTTATGTGCATACTAGAGAGATTAATATTAGATAATGATTTTTTTTCACAACATTAAAATAAACATGAGATTTTAGTCCATAAAGAAGTTAACAAATAAGTCACGTGCATGTTATTTGCATCTTTTTTTCATTTCAAAGCAATAAAATGGTGAGATATTATTTTAGCATAAATTATTTTAGTAAACTTAATCTATATAAAAAACCTAAATAATAAAGAAATGAAAAAGTACCTAGGCTAAAATCATTCCTAAACATGTCGAGACTAGAGTACTCCATCTGCAAAAGAAGTTGTAACTTAGATAAGTGAGACCTGCAACTCAAGCTCGAACAGCTCCGGCATTATAGGTTTATTAAGGTAATTGGAGAAATAATTATTCAAAGAATATTGTTGATTCTGAGCCCAACACTTGCTGGAAAATTTGAGCCACTATGTTACGCAGTAAAATAGGCAAGTGTGACAATTTCTTCTATTTCCTCTAGCCTTCATTTTCTATCTTTGTCACGCCCCCAATCCCGGTCGTGATGGCGCCCAACACAACTGCTAGGCAAGCCCGACCATTTACCCTCTAATCCCGAGCATAAAGCTCAAATTAATTACCCGGATATTATTATCAACAATAAAGCTAAACTGAATACTCACCCCAAAGATCAGGGTCACGAGTCTAGCGCCTCTAACATGATCGGATACAATATCTAAATCAAATACTCAAGTCTGAATAATGTGTATACAAAGGAAAACTGGAATAAGAAGAGTAGCCAGGTCCTGCGAATGTCAGCAGCTACCTCAACAAGTCTGATAACTCTGTAAAACGAGACTCCTCAGCTAAACCTCCAGCGTACATGAATCCGCACACAAAGGTGCGGGGAGTAGGGGTGAGTACTAAGTACTCAGTGAGTAAAAAGTATATAAAATGTCTGAAGGTAAGAAATTCACGAAATGCCAGAAA
This sequence comes from Nicotiana noctiflora, assembly GCA_032618575.1. NCBI lineage: Eukaryota > Viridiplantae > Streptophyta > Magnoliopsida > Solanales > Solanaceae > Nicotiana > Nicotiana noctiflora. The sequence goes on from JASVEL010001824.1 coordinate 60,183, forward strand.
GTGAAGCTAAACTACAGTCTGATTCCTCCTACGAACTAGCAACAACAACAGTACATTACCACTATCAGAGATAATTCACAGACAAAGATGCAATGCAAAGCACATAACCGCTATGGCGTGTAGCCCGATCCATTTAACGTCGACGACGCTCACTAGGGGTGTGTAAAGACTCCGGAGGGGCTCCTACAGCCCAAGCGCAAATACCGCTGCGACGTGCAGCCCGATCCTCATATCATAATAACCGCTGCGGCGTACAGCCCGATCCATCCTCAGTCCACAATAATCAGATAAGTCACAAATAGTTCATTTTTCTTAATTCCAGTTTCTAGTTCATAATTTATGAAAAATACTTTAACTTTATTAAATTTGTAAAAGCCGGTGACTTAGCATACCAATAATGTGATTTCAATTTCCAGGACCGAGATCGGTGATTAAGCAAATATAGCTATCACATAAATATTGTCCTCTAAGGACGCTACAGGTCGGCACAAGGCCTCAAACAAGGCTTACCGCCCACAAATATATCAAATACAGTGTATTTCCAACACTAATAGCATATTATTCACATCCGAGATGGACCAAGTCTCAATCCCTAGTCACAATCAATCCTGCACCTACCACATTGTGCGAGCCACGCCCTACTAGCGTCACAATGTGCTAAGCCGGGGTTTCGATCCCTCAGGCTACTATATACACAAACTACTCACGTCTAGCCGGTCGTAGATTCGTCCGCGATGCCTTTTCCTTTGAAATTCGCTCACTCGTGCGTAGAATATAGTCAAACCACAATAATTATATCAAATACGGGTCAGAGAATCATAACCCATTTCACTTTACATGAAATTCACATAAACACACTAAGTTGGTAAAACCCGACCATGGGCCCACTGCTCAGAAAATTCCGAAATTAGTACCAATACGATCCTCATCTCGCCATGAGTCCGTGCATATAAAAAGTTATCGAAATCGGAGTTCAAATGGCCTATCAAAACTCAAAATCTACTCAAATTCATGAAGATTGATGTTAATCCTACCATAATATTATGTTTTTGAGTCAAGAATCTTACCTCTGATGAATACCCGATGATATCTCAGTGTTTTCCTCGTGTTTTCTTCTCTCTAGGGCTCAAAATTATGTTTTGGGTGAATGAACCCGTAAGCCCTCTGTTCCGCAATTTAATTTCACTGCCAGACCAATTTGTTCTACGCGTTCGCGATGCTCAGCTCGCGTTCGCGATGCTCAGCTCCAGTTTACCCATCGCGAATGCGACGCTCCACCACGCGTTCGCGATGTACAATCTCCCAGCCGCCGGGTTTTTCTTCTACGCGAACACGTACACTCCCACGCGAAGCTCTCCCCTTTCCTTCTACACGATCGCGACTCCCAGTCACGCGAACGCGAAGCTTCACCCTACCTTGTCTACGCGAACGCGACGCCCCTGCTCGCGAACGCGATGCTTTGATCCGCCTGGCCTTCGCGAACGTGGCCCATGCCACGCGAACGCAAAGGCTTAAATGCCTGGGCAGTAACCTGCAATTTTCTGCAGATTTTGCCAAGTTCAAAATGTCGGGTTGATGGTCCGAAATCATCCCAAGGCCCCCGGGACCCCAATGAAAACCACCAACATACTCCAAAACATGATACGGACTTGTTCCAATCACAAAAACACCATCCTAAATATCAAAATCACCATTTACACACGAATTCAAGCCTAAGTTTCTTCAAAACTTCCGAAACTAATATTCAATCCAAAACCCGATCAAACAATGTCCGAATGACCTGAAAATTTGCAGACATATCCAAAATCACATAACGAAGCTACAGAAATTGTCGGAATTCCATTCCGACCCCCGGATCAAAATCTCACCTACCATCCGATTTTCGCCAAAATTCAACCTTCGCCAATTCAAGCCTAAAACTACACCGGACCTCCGAATTCAATTCCGATTGCTCTCCTAAGTCATAAATGATCCCCCGAAACCAGTACAGTCATCGGAATCTGGTTTCAAGCACTATAATGCAATAGTCAACTCTAGGTTAACTTCCCATATTCAAGCTTCCTTCAAACATGCTATTTGTTTCATTTTCAACCCGAATCACTCCTAACTCACCCGATATACTATAATATTGATAATAAAGCATAAGATATGTAAATTCAAGGTAACGGGGTGGTAATTCCCGTAACGATGGGCCAGGTCGTTACATTCTCCCCAACTTAAACAAACGCTCGTCCTCGAGCATACCCAGAGTTGTACTAGAAGCAATTCAATAGCTGAAAGACCTTACCAAGCATATATGCGAGGTGGTACCATGTCACCCTATCTATCATAGGTCCGATAACACAATATAGCTGAACTTCCGCAGTCCATCTGAACCATAGACCACATTGCACTTTCCGAAATCATATACCAAATCTGACACCCACGTCTATACTCAGAATACACCTGAACCAACTGTAATAGCCCATACTCACCACTCCGGTTGAGATCTTATGGTGTACCAAACACCCCAATCACTCGAGACGATGGCCTCTAATCGCAACAATTTTCTACGATAACCAAATATTACTAAAAAACCTTTCTCGTTAGCAAAAGTCTTGTTCCAATATCTTCATATACTGCCCACGGCAGCTGAAACACGTGATATATCGAATCCATTTCTCAGGTCATCCATACATGATTCCATTTCCCTTTTAACTGATACCATAATAGATTTCGGAGCCAAACCTCGATATTACATTTCTAACCAACTGAAATCACATATGCCCGCACTCATTAATGGCTCCAACGATCATTTCGATTATAATACACCGCACTGGTGATATGACACCTCAACACCGGCCTAATCCACGATGAGCATAACACAGGCTCCAATAAGAAACATCTGAACATACTCAAATCATGACAACTAACTCAAACACAAAAGCTGTAATTCAATTCCTCCGAACCATCGTAACATAGGACTGAAATCCAATCTCGCATTATAGAAATAGAGTACCTGAATTCTCCTCGAAAGGTCATAACATCATATGGCCTTGCCACAACTTATGATTCCATCCAAACACTATTACTCATGAAGCACCTTAAGTCATTTCATCATGCTCAAAACAGTCAGCCACACACAAATCTAGGTCTGAACTCAAGCAATCAATCTCACCTGCGGTGAAACAATTAATATACGCCATCAAATCTTGTTAGGACACAACCGATGCGCCATTTGCCGAGCGACACCCAACATTAATTTTCCTCAGAGACTAGGAAGTATAATATGCAAGGTAACCTATAGAAAATAAAACTATGCTCCATATTACACGGTTGTGGCGTGCAACCTGCTCAAAATGACATACCTGTGGCGGTGTGCCACCCAATCCAGATACCATACCTGTGGTGGCGTATCACCCGATCCAAATAACTCGTGGCGGTATGCCACCAGATCCATGCATAACTCTCGCAAAAAGAAATGCACACCGAGTCAAATTGCTCATTACAATAAACATATATATAGCCTCAAGCTCGGCCACAAGAAACACATCCTACAAAGTTCCCCAATACCGAAACTGAATCAATAGTAGAAACCTCTGCACTAATATCCACCACGAAGGCCCAATTGATAAAGCAATACCTACCTGCTGCCCGCTGGTCCTGGGTACAACTACCCTGCTGGAGCATACTCTGATGCACTCTGCTAAGCAATTTGTTCCATTTCCGACATAGTCCATATCACATTAGTCTAGGCAACCTGACTTATGACAACCAGTCTGAAATAAAGTATCATAACCCCAAATTCATCATATCAAGCTAAGAGAGAGCCACTAGGGCTTCCAATTTCCAATGATCGTTAAACGGTGTCGATACACACGATATACAACCACTGCGTAGGTGGATTACGAGAACTTCTAGTCTCCATCACCTATGTAACACACGATTCACTGTGCCTGATTCCACACTCCACACTGTACGAATACATAGCACACATCAAGCATTCATTCATACAACGAGAGTCATTTAGAAATTTCCCTATGTCATCATCAACTCAATCATCACAGTCGATCCAATAAGAGAATACCACCATATGACTAGATATTATCAGTTTACAGTACCTTGTCCCTTTTTGACCATATACCCTGTCAAATCACTAGAATAGCGGTATCGTTTTTTCCCTTAATCACCAGAAAGATCGATTCTTAAATTACCCTGCAGCTGCCTGCGCTGCTCACTGATTTTTTTAATGACTTCCCATATATTATAAACTGATCTCAAAACCTTGAACATGCCATTATCAACTTTCCATAACACATTGCATATACCATACCACACTAAGATAACATGGAAACTTCTATCCCTTTTCTGCGCCGCAAACATCGACACACTCAACTAGTCAAGGACTTTCATGATTCCATATAGAGGAAAACTCATTACATATTCCCAACTTCGCATACCAACAGGAAATACACTCATTTTCAAACCACGGTTGAACACATCACAAACTCTTTCTCTCAATCCATTGCATAAGTTTAACTGTCAGGACTGAGTCCTTTTACCCACATCGAGCTACGTAATTGCCAACACTCAAGAGCTTTGTTGCACAATATCTGCGAGTCTCATTACTTCGAACACATACCAGGAATTAATCGTACCATTATCATACCGTTTTAGTTTATTAACAAGTTGTTCCATTTACTCAATTTCCTTTCTGAATCATCTTTAACTTAGTACTAGCCTTTACTGTAGCACTACATTATCTCAAATCATCTTACCACACGAGACTCATACACAAGACTACACAGTCTAAGGCTCACAGGCCGCTGAATACTCTCTCAATGTTTCCCAGAAGTACCACATTCTACAATACTTTATTTTGAAGAACTTCTTGCGATTTCTGAATTCGTTATCATTACTCTCCAATATAGTTACATAGAATCTCATCATTCACATATCATTACACAAGCCTTGATCTCTTCTAACGAAACCACCGTCTTTAGCCACATACACAATCTTAAGACACCTTACCGTTACAAGCAAAATCTTAAACACCGCAGGACTATTCTCGGGCGTCATTCACCCTTATTCAATTATCATTCAACTGTCTTATTGGACAGAACCACTCGTGCCTTGTTAGAACTCTGACACCAACAAAACATGATTACATACAGATGCACTTAGCTATCTTTCTTTTCTATACACCGAACATTCTTTACCAACATCAGTTCAAATCATCCTAGGATTTTTTTCACATCTATGAAGCACCATAACCTTTATCAGAATTTTACAAACATACTTAGAGACAGAACCAACATAGCACACAACAGTGCAATCAGTTAATCAATAACAACCTCCCCAACTTGGCTCGGAGCCATACATCAAAACACTTTTAGCGACCTATGTCATTCTTACTCAGATGATGCCACAATGTTATCGTGAGATTAAACTCAAGTCATTTACAAGCTTGACATAGACTCGAATCATCAGAGACCTTAACCCTTCTTCAATTCTTGCATTTATACACACACCACAGTTAAGCCTACTCTCTTTAAGTGACAGAAATATTTTCTAAGTCCCAAATTTTTCAAAAATTTTGGCAGAGTTTCCTTCGTAAATTGGCCTATCCACCTGCCAGAGAATCAACAAACCATTCTAACAATACATCCACAACTCAACAAGACATCACAATGTATTTCAAAAACATTAAATCTCAATACTATACAAATCATATTATCACAATTTATACCTGAACCTGCGCTACACCTGCTCGCATCAGAACACATATCAAATACCCTGCAATTACACATCCGAATCAACCCACCTACTTTGCATTAATTCGATATTTCAACATACCTTCCACCATCACATAGCATAATCACTTTAGTCTTCCTGAGTCTAAACTCGTTTTACTACACGTAAGGCACTTTACCTTCCCACTAAGAGATATGATAAATATTCACCATGCCTATAGCTCGGGGCTAAACAACAAATTATAATAAGGATGTAACACCTGACAGCTCATACATTATTAAGCTGCCATTTCCACAGTTAGGAACAATACCGATCACACGAAATTTCATAATACCAGTTTGTAAAATCAGCACTTTGGTGCTCTAGCCATAGACAAAGATCTGGCCTCAAGTCCTCCCGACTGGCCCAACATGAACTCACGAATATTATATCTCGCCCCTCGACCAGGGAATCGCAAGCCATAAGTCAATTATATTACAGAGCGCTTGAAGCATACACAGACGTGCGGAAGGAGTTTCAAAAAGGTATATCTCAAGCTAAATCAAGTACGCACAATAAGAATTCCAAGAAATGTGAAGTGTTTCCTAAAGGTTTGCAGCCTCCCGAGGATAAGTACAGGCGTCCCCGTACCGATCCACAAGACTCTACCAACCGGCTCAAGACTCATGAGGCCTAGTAACCTAGGCTCTGATACCAACTTTTCACGCCCCCAATCCCGGTCGTGATGTCGCCCAACACAACTGCTAGGCAATCCCAACCATTTACCCTCTCATCCCGAGCATGAAGCTTAAATTAATTACCCGGATATTATTTTCAACAATAAAGCTAAACTGAATAGTCACCCCAAAGATCAGGGTCACGAGTCTAGAGCCTCTAACATGATCGGATACAATATCTAAACGAAATACTCAAGTCTCAAAGTATATATATATATAAATAAAACTGGGATAAAGAGTAGCCAGGTCCTGCGAATGTCAGCAGCTACCTCAACAAGTCTGATAACTCTGTAAAACGAGACTCCTCAGCTAAACCTCCAGCGTACATGAATCCGCACACAAAGGTGCGGGGAGTAGGGGTGAGTACTAAGTACTCAGTGAGTAAAAAGTATATACAAGTAGCTGAAAGTAAGAAATCCACAGAATACCACATAATGAAGCTAAACTATAGTTTGATTCCTCAACTAGCAACAACAGTAGTACATTACCACTATCAGAGATAATTCACAGACAAGGATGCAATGCAAAGCACATAACCGCTACGGCGTGTAGCCCGATCCATTTAACGTCGACGGCGCTTACTGGGGTGTGTACAGACTCCGGAGGGGCTCCTACAGCCCAAACGCAAATACCGCTGCGGCGTGCAGCCCGATCCTCATATCATAATAACCGCTGCAGAGTGTAGCCCAATCCATCCTCAGTCCACAATAATCAGATAAGTCACAAACAGTTCATTTTTCTTAATTCCAGTTTCCAGTTCATAATTTATGAAAAATACTTTAACTTTATTAAATTTGTAAAAGTCGGTGACTTAGCATACCAATAATGTGATTTCAATTTCCAGGACTGAGATTGGTGATTAAGCAAATATAGCTATCACATAAATATTGTCCTCTAAAGACGCCAAGGTCGGCACAAGGCCCCAAACAAGGCTTACCGCCCACAAATATATCAAATACAGTGTATTTCCAACACTAATAGCATATTATTCACATCCGGGATGGACCAAGTCTCAATCCCAAGTCACAATCAATCTCGCGCCTACCACGGTGTGCGAGCCACGCCCTACTAGTATCACAATGTGCTAAGCCGGGGTTTCGAACCCTCAGGCTACCATATACACAAACTACTCATCTCTAGCCGGTCGTAGATTCGTCCGCGATGCCTTTTTCTTTGAAATTCGCTCCCTCGTGCATAGAATCTAGTCAAACCACAATAATTATATCAAATACGGGTCAGAGAATCATAACCCATTTCAATTTACATGAAATTCGCATAAACACACTAAGTTGGTAAAACCCGACCCCGGGCCCACTGCTCAGAAAATTCCGAAATTAGTACCAACGCGATCCTCGTCTCGCTACGAGTCCGTGGATAGAAACTGTATCGAAATCGGAGTTCAAAAGGCCTTTCAAAACTCAAAATCCCGTTTTCAATACCTAGGCCACAATTCTTCAAAATTTCTACCCAAATTCATGAAGATTGATGTTAATTCTACCATAATATTATGTTTTTGAGTCAAGAATCTTACCTCCGATGAATACCCGATGATATCTCAGTGTTTTCCTCGTGTTTTCTTCTCTCTAGGGCTCAAAATTATGTTTTGGGTGAATGAACCCGTAAGCCCTCTGTTCTGCAATTTAATTTCACTGCCAGACCCTGTTTGTTCTACGCGTTCGCGATGGTCTTCACGCGTTCGCGATGCTCAGCTCCAGTTTACCCTTCGCAAACACGATGCTCTACCACACGTTCGTGATGTACAATCTCCCAGCTGCCGGGTTCTTCTTCAACGCGAACGCGTACACTCCCACACGAACGCGAAGCTCTCCCCTTTCCTTTTACGCGATCGCGACTCCCAGTCATGCGAACGCGAAGCTTCACCCTACCTTGTCTACGCGAACGCGACGCCCCTGCTCGGGAATGTGATGCTTTGATCCACCTGCCCTTCGCGAACGCGGCCCATGCCACGCGAACGCGAAGGCTTAAATGCCTGGGCAGTAACCTGCAATTTTCTGCATATTTTGCCAAGTTCAAAATGCCCGTTTGATGGTCCGAAATCATCCCGAGGCCCCCGGGACCCCAACGAAAACCACCAACATACTCCAAAACAAGATACGGACTTGTTCCAATCACAAAAACACCATCCTAAACATCAAAATCACCATTTACACACGAATTCAAGCGTAAGTTTCTTCAAAACTTCCGAAACTAATATCCAATCCAAAACCCGATCAAACGATGTCCGAATGACCTGAAAATTTGCAAACATATGCAAAATCACATAACGATGCTACAGAAATTGTCGGAATTCCATTTCGACCCCCGGATCAAAATCTCACCTACCATCCGATTTTCGCCAAAATTCAACCTTCGCCAATTCAGTCCTAAAACTACACCGGACCTCCGAATTCAATTTCGATTGCTCTGCTAAGTAATAAATGATCCCCCGAAACCACTCGAATCATCTAAATCTGGTTCCGAGCACTCTAACGCAATAGTCAACTCTAGGTTGACTTCCCATATTCAAGCTTCCTTCAAACATGCTATTTGTTTCATTTTTGTCACGACCCAAACTGGAGGACCATGACTAGCACCCGACTATACTTGCCGAGCACCAACGTACATTTTATCTAACCTTATTTATTATCTTTTAGGGCTAACGAGACCAATATAAATGGTAGACATGGATCATGAGCAACCAACAATAAAATATGATTGCATGAACCTACATAACATGGGATGACCAGACAATCAAGAAACTATATACATATGGTACAAGCTACCACGCTAAAATGAAAGACTAATCAACAAAAACCAGCCGACAAGGCGTACCAAACTATACATGAGTCGACACTTATCTATGAGCCTCTAACGGAACATAAGTGCTGCAACATAGCCGGAACAGGGCCCCGACATACCCGTAATGTTTATAACAAAAATGCATACCAAGACCAAGGAAAGTCCAAAGAAGGGATCTCGCCAATCACCGCTGAACTGGACAACCTACTGTGATGGGGGAGCTACACCTGCCTGTCTATCAGGACCTGCAGCACGACATGCAGCGTCCACAAATAAAAGGACGTCGGTACGAATAAAGTACTGAGTATGTAAGGCAGAGAACCATAAATACGAACAGTAATGTAAGCGGGGATAAAGAATATACAACCTGTAACATCTGAGTACCTCTGAGGGCTACTGACATGAAATGCATGATACATATGTATAAATACATAATCTTTAAAACATACGCCTCTGTGGGCATCATCATCATCATATCGTACCTGGCCGTAATAGGCTCGGTAAAAACATACCCGACCATTATAAGGCTCGGTAGAATATCGTACCCGGCCACGTGGAGCTCGGTAAAACCCAACTGATCAGTGGTTGCACAATACGTGCCGTACCCGGCCGACTATAGCGCGGCTCGGTAGAGTAAAATAGATACATATATATAATGCATGTTCGACTCCTAGAAACACCTTGTAGACCTTTCGGAGTGACGTAAGGTCGGTATCCTATGTACAACTTATTAGGACTAACTCTTCACTATGAACCTTATAGGAATCGGGAAGTACCAACAAGATTGATAACATAAGAATAAGAGAAGCAACATCAACATCAATCGTTCCATAAGAGGGGAAACAATGTAAGTACTGCTTAGCTTCTAAGAATAGAGTATCTTTGGAAGCTCGTTCATTACATTATGTTAATCGGATTCATGCAAAAGAAGGAAAGGGATAGCCACACATACCTTGTATATACTTCCACAACCTCAAGCTATGCAAACGTCACGACTCCTTAGTCTACAATAGGAGAAATGACACTATCGTTAACGTTTAAGTGTCGCAACTATTATGTACCAATCACAACCTATTTTGTGATGAAACGGACAGCACCTCCCCTATATATATGACTTCACACCATTCAAAAAAATCACCAAACAGCCTAAACAATATCAATAATAGACATATTGAGCCTCCCAAAACAGTCCACACACAACCTAATCACATCACACATATGACGGCCACTATAGTCGTATCAAACGACCTAAAAATATTACGAAGAACTAGCAGACCACAACCCAACATATATATGGTGTTTATCCACACCATGCCTCCTCCAAAACTCCACAAAACAATAATAAAAAACACAGCCCAACAGCAACACAAAACAGTCCACAAAATAGTCCGCTACAAGTGAATAACTTGAACTCACGGCTTCCGATCACCGTCCCATGAGTTCTTACATGTATATAATGAATTACCATGAATTCACAGCAGAATAAATGTATGAAATATAGCAATAAACTCACCTTAAGTGGTGGATAACTTAGCCTTTAACTTGGTTCTTCAAACTTTAGTGTTTACCCCCAATTTGAACTTGAAAGAGAGGGAAAATCAATTAGGGTTTGTGGATAATTTTGGGGAGGAAGTTTGCAGGGTTTTAGGTCTGGTTATGTAATGACCCGACCAGTCGTTTTAGAAAATTACGCCCCAATCCCTAATTTAACTGTTCCCCTAAGTTCATTTCTGCGATTGTGGGTTGCTGGGAGAGTCGGTTCTGAAAATTTGAGCATTTTGGGACACTTAGTCCCTAAATAAGAGCTTTGAAGCTAGAAAATGCCCCGTAGCCGGAACAGTGTTAAGACGATCTCGGAACGGAAATACGATGGTTCTATTAGCTCCGTTAGGTGATTTCGGGGTTGGGAGCGCGTTCGTAATGTATTTTGGAGGTCCGTAGCTCAATTAGGCTTGAAATGCCGAAGGTTGAAATTTTGGCGAATCCGAACGATAGGTGAGATGTTGATCCGGGGGTCGGAATGGAATTCCAACAATTTCTGTAGCTTCGTTATGTGATTTTGGATATGTCTGCAAATTTTCAGGTCATTCGGAAGTCGTTTGGTCGGGTTTTAGATTGAATGTGTAATTCAGAGAGTTTTAAGAAATTTAGGCTTGAATTCGATGTGAATTATGGGTTTTGATGTTGTTAGACGTGTTTTGAGGATTGGGACAAGTTCGAATAAGGTATTTGGATGTGTTGGTGTGTTTGGATAAGATCCCGGGGGCCTCGGGGTGGTTTCGGATGGTTAAATGGGAGAAAATCATGGAAATTGCAGGTTAGGGAATTCTGCCTCTGTTGTTTTCGCCCCTGCGGAAATGGAACCGCAGAGGCGAGTCCGCTGAAGCGGACTGGAGCGCAGGGGCCGTCCTTGTCCGCATAAGCGGCATCGCAGATGCGAGGATGGGGACCGCAGAAGCGGTCGGGAGACGAGTTGGGGAATTTCGCAGAAGCGGACTGCTATTCGTAGGAGCGGAGAGTTCCGCAGGAGCGGACCTTTGTCCGCAGGAGCGACCTCGCGGAAGCGGCTTTAGGCCCGCAGAAGCGGAATGGGCCAGCCAGGCCTGGGCTTCGCAGAAGCGACAAAATGTCGCGGAAGCGGATCCGCGGAAGCGGAATTTCGTCCGCAGAAGCGGAAATCGCAGAGAGTTAATTATATCAAAAGTAAGAAATTTCAGAAACATTTCCAAACTTTGAGGGCTCGGCTTAAAGGGCGATTTGGGCGATTTTGAAGGGAGATTCAAGGGGTTTCTTCAGGTAATCAACTATGGACTCAAATTATGATTATTGTTGACAATATTATGCAATTATCTCATGAAAATGGAGGAATTTGGGTGTTTTATGGGGGTTTTCACCCTAGGCTTGAACTTTAGAAGATCAAGGTTTTGAGTGGGCAAATGGAGTCCAAATTTGATAAACTTTATATGCTTAGACTCGTATTCAGACAAGGGTTCCGAAAATATAACTTTCGTGATTTTTTGATAAGCGTACCGAAAGTCGGGTTTTGGCAACTTGTGGGTTTTGGTGTATTTTGAGTTATTTTTGATTGGGTAATGCCCAATTTGCCTATTTTGATGTGATTCTATTGATTTTTATCAGATTCTACACTTGTGGAGGCCGACATTCACGACAAGAGAGTTGTTTCATAGCGGTTTTGTACCGGAGTCGAGGTAAGTGGCTTGTCTAACCTCGTGTGGGGGACTTTCACCCCTAGGATATTGTGATACTTTAAATGCCTTGTACGCGAGGTGACGGGCGTGTACATGCGCTGGTTGTTGAACACATACTTTACTCAAAATGTTCAATGAGTGATATTCCTGTTTTTAGTTGTTAAATTCGATATTCCTACCCGGTAGTAGTTAGGAAAGCATGATTAGATAGAATCTAACTGTCTAGTTGCTTAATTGACTTACTTGAGTTTTCTTGGTAATCGTTGGCGATGTTCATCGGCGAAGTTATCGTTAAGCATATTATACTTCTCTCTGTGTATTCCTTTACTTGCTGTGGTTGTGGACTACGGGTTCGATTCTCGAGATCCCGAGATTATTGAAATATGGACTATGGGTTCAATTCCCGAGATCCCGAGATTATTGAAATATGGACTACGGGTTCTATTCCCGAGATCCCTGAGATTATTAAAATATGGACTACGGGTTCAATTCTCGAGATCCCGAGATTATTGAAATATGGACTACGGGTTCAATTCCCGAGATCCGAGAGATTATTGAAATATGGACTACGGGTTCAATTCCGAGATCCCGAGATTATTGAAATATGGACTACGGGTTCAATTCCGAGATCCCGAGATTATTGAAATATGGACTACGGGTTTGATTCCCGAGATCTTGAGATTATTAAAATGAGGACTACGGGTTCGATTCCCGAGATCCCTGACTTATTGGTAGGGACTGCGGGTTCGATTCCGGAGATCCTGAGTTATTGAGATATTATTGAGACATGGGGCTGCGGGTTCGATTCCCGGAGACCCAGAGGTACTGAGAATGGGACTGTGGTTTCAATTCCCACAGATCCTAGATTTGTTTATTTGAGTTGGTTATTTGTTGTTAGCTTAATTGTAGACAGTTGCAGTAATCATCATAATGTCGTTATTTCGGAAATTATTATCATTTAAACTGTTTATTTTGTTATCATCATTATATTATTGTTTTCTCAGTAGGGCCCTGACCTTCCTCGTCACTACTCCATCGAGGTTAGGCTTGGCACTTACTGAGTATCGCCATGGTGTACTCATGCTACTCTTCCGCACACTTTTGTTGTGCGGATCCAGGTACATCAGGACATGCCCATACTAGGTAATTCAGCAGTACATTTGGAGACCTCGAGGTATGATCTGCTACGTACTCGGATCCGGAGGCCCTCCTTCTATTCTAGTATTACTAGTTGACATTTTTCTTCATTTCGTTGCTAGATACTCTTTACACATAGAGCCACAGTTGTATTTCCCTTTTAATCTGTGTTACCGTGGGGTTTCGGATCTTGGTAGTGTTTTATTCATTGTGTGACGGATGTATGTGCCAAGCGGCACGGATTACATATCTTTTATGTTATTTTTCCGCTGTTTCTTATTTAAGTATTTATAACTTATATATTCCGCAACGTGTTAGGCTTACCTAGTCGTGGGGGACTAGGTGCCATCACGACATGTTCACAATTGGTGAACTAGGGTCGTGTCAAGTTGGTATCAGAGCTCTAGGTTCATAGGAGTCACGGGACACGGACCGGTTACTTAGAGTCTCGCTGATCAATACGGAGACGTCTGTATTTATCTACGAGGGGCTATGTAACTGTTTAGGAAACTCTTCATTTCTTTTGGATTCCTTGTCGTGCGACATTTTTGACATCAAAGATCTAAACTACTACTTTCTATTCTCTCACGGATGGTGAGGACACGAGCTACTCGCGATGATCAGGTACCCGCGCCCCCTGTTGCCGCCGTCGGAGGCCGGGGCCGAGGTAGAGGACGAGGACGCGCCGGGGTGTAGCCACGGCACCGCGCGCGCTGTCGCTGAGGTGCCACAGGTAGACCAGGTTGGAGCGCAGGCACCTGGTACGCCGACTACAACTACCACTACTCCAGCACTCCAGGAGACCCTAGCCCAGTTATTGAGTATGTATACCACTTTAGCTCAGGCAGGACTGCTTTCTCTTGCTGCAGTTACATGCCAGGCCGGGGGAGGGGCCCATACTCTCGCAGCCATTACACCTGAGCAGCGTGTGCCAGTGAGACATGTTCCAGAGATTATGGTTATGCCTCCTACCGCCCCAGCACAGCCCGAAGGTGAGCCAGCTGCCTCTGAGGAAGAGCAGCGTAGATTGGAGAGGTTCAAAAAATATGACCCTTCAGTGTTCAGTGGGTTGGCTTCAGATGATGCATTGGGTTTTCTGGAGGAGTGTCATCGTATTCTTCGTACTATGGGGATTATGGAGACCAGCGGGGTTTCCTTCACTGCTTTTCTGTTTCGTGGGGCTGCTTACGATTGGTGGCGCACGTATGAGTTGGATAGTCCAGAGGAGTCTGCTTCATTGACCTGGATGCAGTTTCAGAGCTATTTTTGAGAGAGTTTGTTCCTCAGAGCCTTAGGGATTCTTGGCGCTCGGAGTTTGAGCGGTTACGACGGGGCTCCATGTCAGTATCGGAGTATGCTATCAGTTTCACCCGTCTAGCCAGGCATGCACCGACTTTGGTAGCCACGGTTCGGGAGAGAGTGCGGAGATTTATTGAGGGCCTTGTTCCGCCTATCCGATCCGGCATGGCCAGAGAGCTGGAGACAGATATATCTTATCAGCAAGCGGTTAGCATTGCCAAGAGGATCGAGAGTATGCTCCCTAGAGAGCGGAGAGAGAGAGAGGCCAAGAGGTCTCGTGAGTCGGGCCATTTCTGTGGTGCCCGCACTTCATCAGCCGGTCGTTTTGGCAGGGGTTATTCCGGTCGACCGGTTCACTCGGCATTGCCCGCGGCCGGTAGTACTCCAGGTCCTCCGGCACCTCGGGAGCCTTATTATGCTCCCCGGTTTCCGGTGCACCTCCTGCGCGGGGTTCTTTCAGGGGTCGGACTAGTAGGGGTGAGGCCGGTCGGTCACGGCCACCGCGTCCTCCCGAAGCTTGTTTTGAGTGCGGGGATACTCGCCACCTGGTTAGGGAGTGCCCCAGGGCAGGAGAGGAGCCCCTCGTCGGTCGTCACGACGTCCGCGTGGTTCTCGGGGCCGGCAGGCTATCATTCCAGCCCGAGTGCCACTCCACCCGCCCGGCCATCCGGGGGCGGGGGTCGGGGTTCCGGAGGCCGCCCTCGAGAGGGGGACAGGCCAGATTCTATGCTATTCTCGATTGCGGCTGCGGCTGTTGCATCGATTCTGTTATCACGGGTATTATTACGGTTAGTCACGGGGAGGCATCGGTTCTGTTCGACCCTGGTTCCACTTTTTCATATGTGTCTTCTTACTTTGCTTCTCATCCGGGTGTGCCTCGGGATTCTTTGAGTGCCCCCATTTATGTTTCCACTCCGGTGGGTGATTCTTTGGCTGTGGACCGCGTATATCGGTCGTGTTTGGTTACCATTTGTGATTTTGAGACCAGAGCGGATCTATTGTTGCTCGGGATGGTCGATTTTGATATTATTCCGGGCATGGACTGGTTGTCACCCCATTATGCTATTCTTGATTGTCATGCCAAGACCGTGACGCTGGCTATGCCAGGCATTCCACGTATTGAGTGGAGTGGTACTCTAGATCACACCCCTAGCCGTGTTATTTCTTTTCTCAAAGCTCAGCGTATGGTTGAGAAGGGGTGTGCTGCTTATCTAGCCTATGTGCGGGACGTCAGTATTGACACTCCCTCTATTGATTCTGTTCATGTGGTACGTGACTTTGCTGATGTATTTCCAGCTGATCTTCCGGGCATGCCGCCCGACAGAGATATTGACTTTGCTATTGACTTGTTGCCGGGCACTCATCCCATTTCTATTCCACCGTACCATATGGCTCCTCCTGAGCTAAAGGAGTTGAAGGATCAGTTACAGGAGTTATTGGGCAAGGGTTTCATTCGACCCAGTGTTTCGCCTTGGGATGCTCCTGTATTATTTGTGAAGAAAAAGGACGGTTCTATGCGTATGTGTATTGACTATCGTCAGCTGAATAAGGTTACAGTGAAGAACCGGTATCCTTTGCCCCGTATTGATGATTTATTTGACCGGTTACAGGGCGCACAGGTGTTTTCTAAGATTGATTTGCGCTCTGGGTATCACCAGCTGAAGATTCGGGAGCCAGATATCCCGAAGACTGCCTTCGGGACCCGGTATGGTCACTATGAGTTCCTCGTGATGTCTTTTGGGCTGACTAATGCCCCAGCAGCCTTTATGCATTTGATGCACAGTGTGTTCAGGCCTTATCTGGACTCGTTCGTGATTGTCTTCATTGATGATATTCTAGTATATTCTCGGAGCGGGAAGAGCACGAGCAGCATTTGAGGATAGTGCTTCAGATCCTGAGGGAGAAGCAGCTTTATGCCAAGTTCTCTAAATGTGAATTTTGGTTGAGTTCGGTGGCATTTTTGGGCCACGTGGTGTCGAGTGATGGTATTCGAGTAGATCCGAGGAAGGTGGAGGCCGTGCAGAGTTGGCCCAGACCCTCTTTCGCTACTGAGATTCGCAGTTTCCTTGGTTTGGCGGGCTATTACCGTCGTTTCGTAGAGGGGTTCTCTTCGATTGCAGCACCTATGACTAGATTGACCCAAAAGGGTGCCCCTTTTCAGTGGACGGACAAGTGTGAGGCGAGCTTTCAGAAGCTCAAGACAGCTTTGACTTCGGCCCCTATATTGATGTTGCCTACAGGTTCGGGGTCCTATACTGTATATTGTGATGCCTCACGAGTTGGACTCGGTGCGGTATTGATGCAGGACGGTAGGGTGATTGCCTACGCGTCGAGACGGCTGAAGGTGCATGAGAAGAATTACCCTGTTCATGATTTGGAGCTGGCTGCCATTGTTCACGCCTTGAAAATTTGGCGTCATTATTTATATGGGGTTCCTTGTGAGATCTACAATGATCACCGGAGCTTGCAGCACTTGCTTAAGTAGAAGGACCTGAATATGCGTCAGAGGAGATGGTTGGAACTACTGAAGGACTATGATATTACTATTCTCTATCATCCGGACAAGGCTAATGTGGTTGTTGATGCCTTGAGTCGTCGGGCAGAGAGTTTGGGGAGTTTGGCGTATCTACCAGCTTCGGAGAGGCCTATGTCGATGGATGTTCAGGCTTTAGCCAGACAGTTTGTTAGGTTGGATCTTTCGGAGCCCAGCCGGGTTCTAGCTTGTGTGGTTTCTCGGTCTTCTCTATTTGACCGTATCAGGGAGCGTCAGTTCGACGACCCTCATTTGCTTGTCCTTCAGGATAGAGTTCGGCGTGGTGATGCTCGAGATGTTACCATCGGAGATGATGGAGTCATGAGGATGCAAGGGCGTATCTGTGTGCCCAATGTAGATGATCTTCGAGAGCTGATTCTAGCAGAGGCCCATAGTTCGCGGTATTCCATCCATCCGGGTGCCGCGAAGATGTATCAGGACTTGAAACAGCATTACTGGTGGAGGCGGATGAAGAGGGATATAGTTGATTATGTTTCTAGATGCCTCAACTGCCAGCAGGTGAAGTATGAGCATCAGCGTCCGGGTGGATTGATGCAGCGGATTGAGATTCCAGAGTGGAAATGGGAGCACATCACCATGGACTTTGTATATGGGCTTCCACGGATTGTTAGGAAGTTTGATTCCATTTGGGTTATTGTGGATCGGGCTGACCAAGTCCGCCCATTTTATCCGGTGAGCACTACTTATTCATCGGAGCGGCGGCGGAGATCTATATCGAGGAGATAGTTCGGGCTGCATGGTATTCCGGTTTCCATCATTTCGGATAGAGGCACTCGGTTCACTTCACGATTCTGGAGAGGCCGTACAGCGGGAGTTAGGTACTCGGGTGGAGGCTGAGCACGGCATTTCACCCCCGGACGATGGGCAGTCCGGGCGCACTATTCGGATTTTGGAGGATATGCTACGTGCGTGCGTGATTGAGTTTGGAGGTTCATGGGTTCACTTCTTGCCGCTGGCGGAGTTTGCTTATAACAACAGCTACCAGTCTAGTATTCGGATGGCACCGTACGAGGCCCTATATGGTAGGAGGTGCAGGTCTCCCGTGGGTTGGTTTGAGTCGGGCGAGGCCAGGTTGCTAGGTACTGATATGGTTCAGGATACTATGAAGAAGGTCAAGGTGATTCAGGACAGACTCCGTGCAGCCCAGTCTAGATAGAAGAGTTATGCGGACAAGAAGGTTCGCGATGTGGCTTTTTTGGTTGGCGAGCGGGTTCTACTTCGAGTCTCACCCATGAAGGGCGTTATGAGGTTTGGGAAGAAAGGAAAGGTGAGTCCTAGGTTTATTGGCCCTTTTGAGATTTTGAGGCGTGTTGGGGAGGTTGCTTATGAGTTGGCCTTACCTCCCGGTCTAGCCGGAGTTCACCCCGTATTTCATGTCTCCATGCTCCGGAGATACCATGGTGACCAGTCGCATGTGTTGGATTTCACTTCTGTTCAGCTAGACAAGGATCTGTCTTATGTTGAGGAGCCAGTAGCCATTCTAGACAGGCAGGTCAGAAAGCTAAGGTCGAAGAACATCGCTTCGGTAAAGGTTCAGTGGCGGGGCCAGCCGGTCGAGGAGGCGACTTGGGAGACCGAGCAGGATATGCGCAGCCAGTACCCTCATCTTTTCACTACTCCATGTATGTTTTATATGCTCGTTCGAGGACGAACGAATCTTTAAGTGTGGGAATATGTAACGACCCGACCGGTCGTTTTAGAAAATTACGCCCCAATCCCTAATTTAACTGTTCCCCTAAGTTCATTTCTGCTATTGTGGGTTGCCGGGAGAGTCGGTTCCGAAAATTTGAGCATTTTGGGACACTTAGTCCCTAAATGAGAGCTTTAAAGCTAGAAAATGGTCCGTAGCCGGAACAGTGTTAAGATGATCTCGGAACGGAAATCCGATGGTTCCATTAGCTTCGTTAGGTGATTTCGGGGTTGGGAGCACGTTCGGAATGTATTTTGGAGGTCCGTAGCTCAATTAGGCTTGAAATGCCGAAGGTTGAAATTTTGGCGAATCCGAACGATAGGTGAGATTTTGATCCGGAGGTCGGAATGGAATTCGACAATTTTTGTACATTCGTTATGTGATTTTGGATATGTCCGCAAATTTTCAGGTCATTCGGAAGTCGTTCGGTCGGGTTTTAGATCGAATGTGTAATTCAGAGAGTTTTAAGAAATTTAGGCTTGAATTCGTTGTGAATTATGGGTTTTGATGTTGTTAGACGTGTTTTGAGGATTGGGACAAGTTCGAATAAGGTATTAGGATGTGTTGGTGTGTTTGGATAAGATCCGGGGGCCTCGGGGTGGTTTCGGATGGTTAAACGGGAGAAAATCATGGAAATTGCAGGTTAGGGAATTCTGCCTCTGTTGTTTTCGCCCCTGCGGAAATGGAACCGCAGAGGCGAGTCCGCTGAAGCGGAAATTGGAGCGCGGAAGCGGACTGGAGCGCAAGGGCGGTCCTTGTCCGCATGAGCGGCATCGCAGGTGCGAGGATGGGGACCGCAGAAGCGGTCAGGAGACGAGTTGGGGAATTTCGCAGAAGCGGACAAGCCTCCGCTTAGGCGAGTCCGCAGAAGCGGACTGCTGTTCGTAGGAGCGGAGAGTTCCGCGGGAGCGGACCTTTGTCCGCAGGAGCGGCCTCGCGGAAGCGGCTTTAGGCTCGCAGAAGCGGAATGGGCCAGCCAGGCCTGGGCTTCGCAGAAGCGACAAAATGTCGCGGAAGCGGATCCGCAGAAGCGGAATTTCGTCCGCAGAAGCGGAAATCGCAGAGAGTTAATTATATCAGAAGTTAGAAATTTCAGAAACATTTCCAAACTTTGAGGGCTCGGCTTAAAGGGCGATTTGGGCGATTTTGAAGGGAGATTCAAGGGGTTTCTTCAGGTAATCAACTATGGACTCAAATTATGATTATTGTTGACAATATTATGCAATTATCTCATGAAAATGGTGGAATTTGGGGTGTTTTATGGGGGTTTTCACCCTAGGCTTGAACTTTAGAAGATCAAGGTTTTGAGTGGGCAAATGGAGTCGAATTTGATAAACTTTATATGCTTAGACTCGTATTGAGACAAGGGTTCCGAAAATATAACTTTCGTGATTTTTCGATAAGCGTACCGAAAGTCGGGTTTTGGCAACTTGTGGGTTTTGGTGTATTTTGAGTTATTTTTGATTGGGTAATGCCCAATTTAGCCTATTTTGATGTGATTCTATTGATTTTTATCAGATTCTACACTTGTGGAGGCCGACATTCACGGCAAGAGAGTTGTTTCATAGCGGTTTTGTACCGGAGTCGAGGTAAGTGGCTTGTCTAACCTCGTGTGGGGGACTTTCACCCCTAGGATATTATTGTGATACTTTAACTGCCTTGTACGCGAGGTGACGGGTGTGTACATGCGCTGGTTGTTGAACACATACTTTACTCAAAATGTTCAATGAGTGATATTCCTGTTTTTAGTTGTTAAATTCGATATTCCTACCCGGTAGTAGTTAGGAAAGCATGATTAGATAGAATCTAGCTGTCTAGTTGCTTAATTGACTTACTTGAGTTTTCTTGGTAATCGCTGGCGCTGTTCATCGGCGAAGTTATCGTTAAGCATATTATACTTCTCTCTGTGTATTCCTTTACTTGCTGTGGTTGTGGACTACGGGTTCGATTCCCGAGATCCTGAGATTATTGAAATATGGACTATGGGTTCAATTCCCGAGATCCTGAGATTATTGAAATATGGACTACGGGTTCTATTCCCGAGATCCTGAGATTATTGAAATATGGACTACGGGTTCAATTCCCGAGATCCTGAGATTATTGAAATATGGACTACGGGTTCAATTCCCGAGATCATGAGATTATTGAAATATGGACTACGGGTTCGATTCCCGAGATCCTGAGATTATTGAAATATGGTCTACGGGTTCGATTCCCGAGACCCTGAGATCATTGAAATGAGGACTACGGGTTCGATTCCGAGATCCTGACTTATTGGTAGGGACTGCGGGTTCGATTCCCGGAGATCCTGAGTTATTGAGATATTATTGAGACATGGGCTGCGGGTTCGATTCCCGGAGACCCAGAGGTACTGAGAATGGGACTGTGGGTTCAATTCCCACAGATCCTGGATTTGTTTATTTGAGTTGGTTATTTATTGTTAGCTTAATTGTAGACAGTTGCAGTAATCATCATAATGTCGTTATTTCAGAAATTATTATCGTTTAAACTGTTTATTTTGTTATCATCATTATATTATTGTTCTCTCAGTAGGGCCCTGATCTACCTCGTCACTACTCTATCGAGGTTAGGCTTGGCACTTGCTGAGTACCGCCGTGGTGTACTCATGCTACTCTTCTGCACACTTTTGTTGTGCAGATCCAGGTACATCAGAGCAGGCTCGTACTAGGTGATTCTGCAGCTTTCTGGGAGACTTCGAGGTATGATCTGCTACGTCCGCGGATCCGGAGGCTTCCATTCTATTCTAGTATTACTAGTTGACATTTTCTTCATTTCGTTGTTAGATACTCTTTACACATAGAGCCACAGTTGTATTTCCCTTTTAGTCTGTGTTACCGTGGGGTTTCGGATCTTGGTAGTGTTTTATTCATTGTGTGACGGATGTATGTGCCAAGCGGCACGGATTACATATCTTTTATGTTATTTTTCTGCTGTTTCTTATTTAAGTATTTATAACTTATATATTCCGCAACGTGTTAGGCTTACCTAGTCGTGGGGGACTGGGTGCCATCACGACATGTTCACAATTGGTGAACTAGGGTCGTGTCAGGTTATTTGTGAAATATAAAGAGGGATATATTGCAGAAGATAAGCCTCTTAATGGGCTGCTTTTCTGACCCGAAATTTCCTCTTTTGGGCCGACATTTAACCAAGTAGCTGACCCACCTACTTGCACCTAGCAGCTTGTGCAGTCTCACGAAAATGTCTATATCTCTCTATTCCAATGTCGTATTGATAAACTGTTTAATGCGTTGGAAACTAGACTCATAGATCTTCAATTTGGTGGGTATATAACCCCGTAATTCCAAGTATATTGGGAGAAAGAGGTAATAACATTTGACCTAAAGTTTAGGTAAAACTATGAACCTAAGTTGCAACAACTTTTGTCGACTTTTGTTTCATAACTCGTTTGACTTCAAGAATTATGATACGGATATTATATGATTCTAATACCTTAAATCATGACCTCCTAAGTATACTAAGCATCTATAGGTTTACCCAAAAGTACGAGTTACAACATCCTTGATTCGTTTAACTTCTAATACTTGTTAATCACCCTTATGCACACTTGTATCACTTAAGATTAATCGGATTAACTTCTTATCATCTCAAGGATAATTCCTTCTTGGATTTGTGTTATCTAAATATGGCATGAACTAACGTGTGTGGATATGGGTTGTAACACCCTCCCCCCCTTAGGAACATTCGTCCTCGAATGTAAGGGTTTATGGGGAGTCCAAATCATCGTGGATTCCAACGGAAATTTTTTTGGTCAATTTTCCCCTATAAAATGGTCACTAGCAAAATTTGCAAGCGGTGAAGCTCAAAGTATGACCACACAAGGCTACACAAAGCATTATGGACATGGACATTATTTAAATACACCACTTTGTATTAAGGAAGAGAGTTCTCAAGTTATTGCTTACCTCATAAAGCCATTTCACCTTTACAATGTATCTTGCGTTCCACCAAAATCCTTGTTATCATCATTCTGGAATAGGTAAGGGTATTTAGATTTCATCTCTTCTTCCGCTTCCCATGTCATTTCTTTCATATTCTTGTTCCTCCACAATACTTTGGCGGAAGCTACATCTTTTGTTCTCAGCTTGCAGACTTGTCGATCTAATATGGCCACTAGCACTTCTTCATATGATAGATCCTCTGTAACTTGAACATATTTGATAGGGACAACTCGAGAAGGGTCTCCAATACATTTCCTCAACATAGATACATGGAATATCGGGTGGACAAATTCTAATTCGGATGGCAATTCTAACTCATAAGCAACTTGTCCAATTCGTTGAAGAATTTTATACGGACCGATATACCTTGGACTCAGCTTACCTTTCTTCCCAAAACGCATAACACCCTTCATTGGTGAGATCCTCAGGAAAACCCAATCACCAACCTCAAATTCTAGATCACGACGTCGGACATCGGAATAAGACTTTTGCCTGCTTTGTGCCGTCCTCAATCGTTCCTGTATCACTTTCACCTTCTCAATGGCTTGGTGAATCAAATCTGGCCCATATAATTCTGTTTCACCGACTTCGAACCATCCAACTGGTGATCTACATCTCCTCCCATATAGTGCCTCATATGGGGCCATTTTAATATTGGAATGGTAGCTATTATTGTAGGCAAATTCTATGAGTGGAAGATGGTCATCCCAATTTCCCTTAAAATCTAGAACACATGCTCGTAGCATATCTTCCAATGTCAGAATGGTACGTTCAGCCTGTCCGTCAGTCTGCGGATGAAATGCAGTGCTGAGATTCACCTGTGTGCCTAAACCTTTCTGAAAAGACCTCCAAAAGTTAGCCGTAAATTGAGCTCCTCGATCCGATATAATAGATACCGGCACACCATGAAGCCTAACAATCTCCTTGATATACAACTTCGCATAATCTTCAGCCGAGTATGTTGTCTTAACTGGCAGAAAATGAGCACATTTTGTAAGTCGATCAACTATCACCCAGATAGAGTCAAACTTATGATAAGATCGATGTAATCCAATAATGAAGTCCATATTAATCACCTCCCATTTCCATGTCGGAATTTCTATATTCTGAAGCAATCCACCGGGTTTCTGATGTTCTATCTTTACTTGTTGACAATTGGGACACTGGGCTACAAATTCTGCAATAGACTTTTTCATGTTATCCCACCAATACTGCTCCTTGACATCATGATACATCTTTGTTGAGCCATGATGGATGGAATATCGGGATTGATGAATTTCATTCATAATCTTTTCTCGTAACCCTGCTACATTCGGCACACATAATCGGCCCTGGTATCTCAGTGCCCCATCTCCCTCGATCTCAAAAACCATATTTTTACACTGCTGAATGTTCTCTCTCAATCGTAGTAAGATAGGATCTTCATATTGCCGTGCTTTTACCTCGGCTACCAAAGATGATTCTAATGTATTCTGTACAGTACCACTTCCGTCATCAGAGTCTAACAATCTGATTCTCATATTGGCTAGCTGATGAAGCTCTTTAGTCAACCCCCATCTACCTGTATCAATATGTATTAATCTTCCCATTGACTTACGGCTGAGAGCATCTGCCACAACATTGGCTTTTCCGGGATGATACAATATCTCGACGTCGTAGTCTTTCAGTAATTCAAGCCACCTACGCTGCCTCAAATTCAAGTCTTTCTGCTTGAAGATGTATTGTAGACTCTTGTGATCTGTGTAGATGTCAACATGGACGCCGTATAAATAGTGCCGCCATATCTTCAAAGCATATATTACTGGAGCCAATTCCAAATCATGGGTTGGATAATTCTTTTCACGCTTCTTCAATTGTCTTGATGCATATGAAATCACTTTCCCATGCTGCATCAACACGCACCCAAAACCTATACCTGAGGCATCACAATATACCACATATCCTTCTGTTCCTTCAGGGAGAGTGAGCACCGGTGCGGATGTCAATCGATCCTTCAGCTCCTGAAAACTACGTTCACAAGTGTTAGACCACTGGAACTTGGTAGCTTTCTGTGTTAACTTAGTCAATGGTGCTGATATAGAGGAAAAACCTTCTACAAAATCGCCTATAACATCCTGCTAGCCCCAGGAAGCTACGAACTTCTGATGGTGTTGTAGGTCTCGGCCAATTCTTTACTGCATCAATCTTCCGAGTGTCGACACTAATACCCTCGTCAGATATCACATGGCCAAGGAATGCTACTGAGTTCAGCCAGAATTCACATTTGGCGAGCTTAGCATATAATTTACGATCCTGAAGCATCTGTAATACTATCCGCAAGTGGCTCGCATGTTCCTCCTCCGAACGAGAATACACCGGAATGTCATCAATGAATACAATCACGAACACATCAAGATAGGGCCTGAATACAGTATTCATGAGATTCATAAAAGCTGCTGGGGAATTTGTTAGCTCGAACGACATCACCAAGAACTCAAAGTGTCCATATCTTGTCCGAAAGGCCGTCTTTGGAATATCCTTCTCCTTAACCCTCACCTGATGATACCCTGAACGTAAGTCAATCTTGGAGAAATACTTGGCACCCTAGAGTTGGTCAAACAGGTCGTCAATTCTTTGAAGTGGATACTTGTTCTTTATAGTAAACTTATTCAACTGCCGATAGTCGATACACATCCGTAATGACCCATCTTTCTTTTTCACGAATAGGACTTGCGCACCCCAAGGTGAAGTGCTAGGCCTAATGAAGCCCTTATCCAGCAAGTCCTTTAACTGTGCCTTCAACTCTCGCAGCTCTGCCGGGGCCATTCTATATGGAGGGATAGAGATCGGTTGAGTGTCAGGCAACACATCAATGCTAAACTCAATCTCCCTTTATGGAGGAAGGCCTGGGAGTTCATTTGGGAAAACATCTGGAAATTCATTGACCACGGGGATAGATTGTAGAGTAGGCAGCTTCGCCTCTGCATCCCTAACGCGAACAAGATGATAAATATAACCTTTTGAGATCATTTTCCTTGCCTTAAGATAGGAAATAAACCTACCTTTCGATGTAGCAATGTTCCCCTTCCATTCAATGACGGGTTCACCAGGAAATTGAAACTTAACCATCTTCATACGACATTCAACATTTGCATAGCATGAGGCCAACCAGTCCATTTCCAGTATCACATCAAAATCAACCATTTCTAACGCAAATAAATTTGCCGAGGTTTGACGACTACAAATCATCACGGTGCAACCTCTATATACCCTTCTAGCAATCACAGAATCTCCTATTGGAGTAGATACCGCAAGGGGTTTACTTATCAATTCAAGTTCAATGCCAAACTTATTAGCCACAAAGGGTGTAACATATGATAATGTAGATCGCGGATCAATCAACGCATATACATCATAAGAAAACACAGATAATATATCGGTAACAACATCTGGAGATGACTCGAGATCCTGTCGACCTACTAGAGCATATGTTCGATTTTGAGCACCACTCGAACTCGGTCCTGCACCTCTACCTCTACCACGACATGTCGACTGCTGAAAACCCCGTGCTGGAGGTCGAACTGATGAGGAAGAACCAGACACAGATCTAGTCGGTTGAGCCATACCATCACCTCCCCCGTTAGGACAATCCCTCATCATATGGCCAGGCTGTCCGCAAGAATAACACGCATCAGAACCTCGACGGCACAGTCCAAAGTGGGCCTTGCCGCACTGATCACAACGTGGTGTTGGGGGTTTCGTCTGACTAGTATCCCTGTGATGTTGCGATCCAGATGCCTGCGAACTCTGACCTGGACCAGAATAGGATCGATCATATCGAGGCCTTTGAAACTGTGGAGGAGCACTAGCTACTGATGGCACCGAACTCCTCGAAGACTGGGGCCTGGCGCTGCCTCTGAAGTCATCAGAATACCTTGCAAATCTCGCCCTCTTATGCTGGCCCCTATCGTGCTCCCTATCTGCCCTCTGCTAGCGCTTACGATCCTCTAATGTCTGGTCATAAGCTTGAATACGGGAAATATCCATGCCTTCTACCAATATGGCTGTCATACACTCATTAATCAGATGGGGTCCCAACCCGTTCACGAACAAATGCACCCTATCACTCATCTCGGCCACCATATGGGGAGCATTCCTTGCTAAAGAATCAAACTGCATACTATACTCTCGCTCACTCAAATTACCTTGTCTAAGGTTCAAGAACTTATCAGCTCTAGCTCGTCGTATCTCAAGTGGCAAATAGTGATGAAGAAAGGCCTCAGAAAAATCCTTCCACACAGCTGGAGGAGCGTTCGGACCCCTGGATCTCTCCCAACTATCATACCAAGAACCGCTAAATCCCGTAGCCGATAAGAAGCCAATTTTACTGCCTCTGTATCACTAACATGCATAACCCATAGTGTACGATAAACCTGGTCAATAAAAGTCTGCGGATCCTCCTTGGGGTCTGATCCGGTAAACACTGGAGGGTCTAAATTAATAAAATCACGAACTCTTGTACTAAGTGGTTTATCAGCAGCACCTGTATTCTGCCTCTGAGCCTGAGCAGCTACCAAGCTAGTCAATAACTACAAAGCACTCCGCATATCCTGGTCTGTAGTGCCAGACGGAGGAGCTGGAGGTGCTGGGTGCCACCTAATATCCTCTGGAGGAGACGGAGTAGATGAGGTATGAGACGGCATCTCACTCTGAGCCTCACTTTGGCCTGCTCTGGCTTGGGGCACCTGACTGGTACCCTCTCCCGCAGTTGTATCAAGCCGTCTACTAATTGTTTGTTTCCTAGTCGAAGGCATTGCTGAAAGAAAACAAGGTGAATATTAGAGACGAACACTTATGACTCAACTCTATGCACGATCTAGATTCAGGAAGAAGGTAACAACCCTAGATGTCATGTAGCCTCCTGATTATAAATGTGGCACGCTACACATCCATAATCAAGACTCTACTAGACATGGCTCATAGACAATCCCTAGGACAGACTTGCTCTGATACCAAGTTTGTCACGACCCAAACTGGAGGACCATGACTAGCACCCGACCATACTTGCCGAGCACCAACGTACATTTCTTCTTTATTATCTTTTAGGGCTAACGAGACCAATATAAATGGTAGATATGGATCATGGGCAACCAACAATAAAATATGATTGCATGAACCTACATAACATGGGATGACCAGACAATCAAGAAACTATATACATATGGTACAAGCTACCACGCTAAAATGAAAGACTAATCAACAAAAACCAGCCGACAAGGCATACCAAACTATACATGAGTCGACACTTATCTATGAGCCTCTAAAGGAACATAAATGCTGCAACATAGCCGGAACAGGGCCCCGACATACCCATAATGTCTATAACAAAAATGCATACCAAGACCAAGGCAAGTCCGGAGAAGGGATCTCGCCAATCACCGCTGAACTGGACAACCTACCTGTGATGGGGGAGCTACACCTGCCTGTCTATCAGGACCTGTAGCACGACATGCAACGTCCACAAATAAAAGGACGTCAGTACGAATAAAGTACTGAGTATGTAAGGCAGAGAACCATAAATACGAACAGTAATGTAAGCAGGTATAGAGAATATACAACCTGTAACATCTGAGTACCTCTGAGAGCTACTGACATGAAATGCATGATACATATGTATAAATACATAATCTTTAAAACATACGCCTCTGTGGGCATCATCATCATCATATCGTACCCGAGGGACATGACCGGCGCCTGACCGGGTTGCCCCAGTCAAGCGGACCTGGGTGCCTTCCATTCCCACGCGTTACCCCTGTGTTGATTGTTACTCATTAACCAAAATATCTTACCAACAATGACTGATTTCACAATGCATAAACATAACCATGTGATTTATTTACTAACAAGTTCATAATTTATATTTACAACGCCCCATACATATACATAGGCCACAATCCCACGGTTTACATGTCTACGGAGCCTCTAGGATACAAAAGGAAATGTAATACTTGCCGGTAACAAGGCTCCGGCTATACCTTACAAACCAAGATGAAATCTAAACAAAAGTGGAGTGAACCACACACTGTGCCCCGAGGAAGAAAGGGGCTCACCAAAACGGGCAGTGGAAGGAGAAGGATACTACTGCCGATGAGCTGAAGTGCCTGCTACCGATCCACCTACAATCATGATACGAATGTAGCGTCCCCGGCAAAAGGGACGTCAGTACACTTGAATTGTACTGGTATGTATGGACAAACTTTGTCCCAAGTAAACTCAAGCCATTAAACAAGAATCACCGTGTTAAGACAGCCAATAGATTACATCAAGAAATCAATTAAGCTAACTAACCATGTTCCCAACCTTTTACTCATTTCAGATAAGCCTCAACACAAGCACATTCAAGGTCACAAATGGAACAACGACCAATCAACAACATAAATTGCAAGTAGTCAAACATAGGAGCAATCAGTGCTCCCCAGGTTGCAAACTCTCCTGTTGTCTCCTTTCACAATTTCACATTATTGATTTATGTATCAATTTTCAATAGCGATTTCGATCGCTTTCCATCCTTATTGCCCCTGACCACCCTTATTACCTCGGCCACCCTTATCACCCCAACCCAAACCTTATTTCACCACGTTGCGGCGCGCAACACGACCCCGCCTTACAGTTGAAAACACAACAATTTCAAATAGCAGACAAGGTACCACACACAATTTCAACAAGTTCAAATAAGCAACTTGCACATTGTTTCATGTTCTCAATTACTTCTCAAGCCAATATCACAACCAAGTTACAATGTTTCCACATTCAAGAATATTCACACATGTATTTTCAACAATTTTCCATAATTCAAGTGTTTCATCCCTTTCCACAATAAACCAATTCTCAAGTGTTTCGTTTTCTTTTCCACAAGGTGCCATATAGGCCATCATAATCATTATTCACAAATTCTTTACCCAATTCAACTCTCATTTACCTTTCGGTTCATATTTCATACCACAACACTCATAGTTCAACAACAACTTTGAATATCCAACAACAACGTCAAAAAAATTCACACAATTTGTCACTTTAACACGAAACAAACAAACTTCACACATATAGGCGATTTCACAAGAATCAAAATTAGCCATACATACCTGGTGATGATTTTTCCTCCTACTTTATGCTTACACAAGATATCCTACTCTTGCCAACCTTGTTCTTGAAGACTCTTACTTCTACTCACTTCTTTTTACTAGAAATCAAGTTAAATAATCATGCATGAGTGTAAAAATTCTATTTTCAAAAGCTATTATATGCAAACCTCTCTTTACCCAATTTAAAACTGAAAATCAAAGAAAATAGTTAGGGTTTTTACCTTGAAAAGATTGGGGATGTTGAATCTTTGCCCTAGAATCCTTGGAATTAAGTAGTTGAAACAAATCCTTGAAGATGAAAGATTTCTCTCTCTAAAAACCCTCTCTTCTCTCTCTAATTTTGGTGAGGTGATATGATAAAAATGAAGAAGAAAGGTGTTATATTAAAGAAGAGATCGGGTCAAAATGTTACAAAATCTGGGCCGGGGTCGAATATGCGGTCACTATGCGACCGCAGAACCCACATGCGGTCCGCAAAGTGACCGCAGAATGGCCTCAAAGTTGAGCAGTTTCTGTTAAGGAATGCGGCCGGAATGCGGTCCGCATGTTTGATCTGCGGTCGCAAAATGCACCGCAGATTTGACATGCGATCGCATATCGACCGCACATTTGACGGATTTTGAGAAACTCTCTGGAACGATTTGCGGTCGGAATGCGGTCCGCATGTTGATTCTGCGGTCGCATTCTTGACCGCATATTTGACACTTTTTCGGAAAAATTATTTCTCTACATTTTTGAAACTTAAATCACTACCCAGGGTCCGAACCGCGGCGAGCAAGCTCGCCGCGAAGAATTCTACGCATTCCTAACACATCATTCGGACCATGACACCACATCTACTAGGTTTTATGCACAAAAATTTTACGGGGCCTTACATCCTCCCCCACTTAAGATCATTCGTCCTCGAATGAGGATTTTGAAATAAATGAGTTTTGAAAGACATGATATGCAAGCTATCAAAATTTTGACTAACTCTTATATTTTAGAAAAATTTCGCCGGAGTTTCCTTTGTATTATGGACATATCCACCTGTCAGAGGGCCCCCGAAACACATTACCAAACAACAATACACAAATACAACACTTTTCACAACTTGTATATACTTTCTTGCCTCAACAAATGCACACATTTTATCACATTGTTACTATTGCACATGACTAGTCACTTCAATGAGTCCTTTCCTTATTCAACCATTTTAACACAACATGTACACACAAACAAACCACTACCAATCTACACTTACTATTAGTCGCTTACTTAACACATAACTCTTTACAAAATGGAGGAGGCTTTTACTAACACTAAGAGGGAAACAACTTGGACAAGATGACAGTTACTAGAAGTAGAAGGATCGCCTAATTTCTTCTAAGCTTGATCAAACAAATGGGGGTACTTTTCCTTCATCTCTTTCTCTGCTTCCCATGTGGCCTCCTCAACTTGTTGACTTCGCCAGAATACTTTAACAGAGGCAACCTCCTTATTTCTTAACTTACGGACTTGCCTATCAAGAATGGCAACTGGAACTTCTTCATATGACAAATCTTCATTAACCTCAATAGCCTCGACTGACATGATTGCGGATGGATTTCCAATCACTTTCTTCAACATGGACACATGGAATACCGAGTGCACCGATGACATCTCAAGAGGCAATTCTAGCCTATAAGCAACTTGACCAATCCTTTGAACGATCCGATATGGACCAACATACCTAGGACTCAATTTCCCTTTCTTTCCGAATCGCAGGACTCCCCTAATAGGAGATACCCTCAAGAACACCCAATCATCGACTTGAAACTCCAAATCCCTTCGACGAACGTCTGCATAGGACTTTTGACGACTCTGTGCTGTTTTCATTCTCTCTTGAATAACCTTGACCTTTTCCATAGCTTCGTACACCATATCTGGCCCTAGCAATTCCGCTTCACCTACCTCAAACCACCCGATTGGCGATCTACATCTTCTCCCGTATAATGCCTCAAACGGGGCCATTTGAATGCTAGCATGATAGCTGTTATTGTAAGCAAATTCTATCGGTGGCAAGTGTTCATCCCAATTACCTTTAAAATCTAAGACACAAGCCCGCAACATATCTTCAAGCGTCTGAATGGTCCGCTCGGCCTGTCCATCGGTCTGCGGATGGAAAGCTGTGCTGAGATTCACCTGAGTTCCCAAACCTTGCTGAAACTTCTTCCAAAAGTTAGCTGTGAACTGAGCCCCACGATCCGAGATAATAGAAAGTGGAGTGCCATGAAGTTTTACTATCTCCTTGATGTTCAATCTTGCATATTGCTCTGCAGTATCAGTGGACTTGACAGGCAGGAAGTGAGCTGATTTGGTGAGTCGATCCACTATCACCCATATTGAGTCGAACTTTCGCTGAGTGCGAGGTAACCCTACCACGAAATCCATATTGATCATCTCCCATTTCCACCTTGGTATTTCTATAAGCTGAGTTAATCCACCGGGCCGTTGATGCTCGGCCTTCACTTGTTGACAGTTCGGACATTTAGCTACAAAGCTTGCTATATCCCTTTTCATACCGTTCCACCAATAAATCTCCTTAAGGTCATGATACATTTTCGTGGAACCTAGTTGTACAAAATATCTGGAAATATGTGCCTCTGCCATTACCTTTTCTCGAAGTTCGTTCACGTCCGGAACACATAATCTGCCTTGACACCGCATTACACCATCTTTGCTGCTGTGTACAAATGTTGAGGTCTTGTCATTCAGAACTGCTTCCTTTACCCGAACTAATGCTGGATCCATGAACTGTTTTTCCTTGATTTCCGCAACCAATGATGATTCTGCTCCATTATGCACCAAAACATTCCCCTCGTCTGACGCAGAGATACGAACCCCCAAACTGGCTAATTGGTAAACCTCTCGAGACTGGGGTCTCTGATACATACCCAAATGAGCCAAACTACCCGTGGATCTCCGACTAAGAGCATCGGCTACCACATTTGCCTTCCCTGGATGGTACAATATGTTCATCTCATAGTCCTTGAGCAATTTTAACCACCGCCGCTGTCTCAGATTTAGCTCCTTCTGCTTGAACAAATACTGGAGGCTCTTGTGGTCTGAAAACACATCTACATGAACTCCATAAAGATAATACCGCCATATTTCAAAGCAAACACAACTGTCGCAAGCTCCAAATCATGTGTCGGGTAATTCTTCTCGTGATTTTTGAGTTATCTCAAAGCATACTCTATAACCTTTCCGTGCTTGCATCAACACACACCTAACCAACCTTGGAGGCATAACTTTCACCTTAATACTTTACATCGATAGCGGAACATCCTTACTATATTCCTCATACATAAGACCTTCCACGAATTGAGTTCCACTATAATTTCCTTGATGTGGTTACGACCCCATGTGAACAATTGCTACTAACTCTTCATAATTCTTAACCCAAGGCATTGTTGAATGAGTTTTCTCATATGACCTCCTGTCTCAAATGAATAGCACTGGCTAACTTTGCACATATACCCCGAATAACACTAACTTGCACGGCATTGTATCGAATGTAAAGTAGCATTGTGCTCTAACTTTTCTTAACCAACCTCTTTCTCCCCATATGTGCATTATAGACTTTAAGAAACTGCACTACTTCCCCTGTGAAATTTCCTACCATCCCTCATTACGGTTAAACACCTCTCAAAACGTATATCAACAACCTTTATATGCATATGACTTACGAAGGGTCACTATCCCGAGAAGGGTATTCTATGAAACTTTAAATCCTCCTCAATACTTCAACAACAACTTTTGGTTTCACTCTTAAGTGTAAGGCTTAGTCCACTTGATTCTATCTCGGATGAGTAACTCGCCTTATTCCCCATGTTATAGTTACCAATAAAGTTCCCTGATATTGCCGCTTAAGAGTTATCATGCCAAACACGTCTAGTCTGTCACGAGTTTTCATCCTCTTTCAATCCATTCCGAACCTTTCATTCCCATCTTTTTTTGCGGATAGTGCATAATTAATAGCTTTAATGTTCCACACATTTGTCTGTCTCCTGTGAATTTGAAAAAATCATTATGTCTTGTTTAATCATTTTACAGTACCACAACCTCACCAACGATAACCTCGCTTCCCATTGTGTGTAGACATGAACTATCTCTAGACCTCTTTAGTTGATATTCAGTGTCATCCAAGTCGGTTGCATTGCGGTTAATCCCTTATAACTTTCATTAACACTTGTGCCCTAAGTGAGTCCACCATTCTGATGCAAAAATTATTTTAAATAACCATGACCATCTCAATTTAAAGATTTTCTCCCTATTTCTTCTCACCTCATTCTTCTTAGTTAGTGAATAGCCACGCACTCTTCCATATATTACGTGGTCTCTTACCTTAGGCATTCCATCCGGCTCACCTCTTAACTCTTATTGGGACATATGTAGCAAGGAGTGTTTGTCCTGAACATCACTTAACACTTATCTATTTGTAAGGCTCTTTAGAGGCTCTCTATCAAGCCCCAATTACCATCTTGGGTTGTTGTGGCAACACATTCATTTCTCTCACTCGTTATGGCTTTCTTAGTATCCCGAAACTTTGTTTAAATCACAAATCTATGATTAGCCCATTCTAGGAACTCACAATCTTTCACATTTGACATATGGTACCTCCTTGGGTCCCATTTCTCCTGACCTTATGACAAGTAAAAGTCTCTTTACAAACATACTATTATTTTCTAGAATCGTTGACCCTATCGGTCACATTGCCATGCGTGAAGAATTTACATTCCTTAATCTCTTTTCTAGACCACACATGTCTTCACCAAAATATTCAAATATCATAGCTACATGGTCTCGCTCTTGTTTTATTGTATTTAAGTGGCCTCACGATGGTCCTCCCTCTCCCACATGGGGAATATATCCTGGATCTTGACACAAGTCTTGAGTGTAGAAACTTTAGGAACATATGCCTCATATATCTATCCCTCTTATATATATACTCGACCATTAGGAAAATTTAAGTCACCGTAGTATTGATCTCCTAAGTTCCCTTCTCCTATTCAGCCACGTAGGTATGGGATTCCAAGTCCCCACGCATATCCTTTATGAGTGTAACGCAACTTCGTACATTTCTGGGTCCTTATAACGTTCGTAAGACAAGGGTCTTCTCACCTAGGGTCCAATTGAGTCTTATTTCATAACTTTTTACCTCATATGAGAGACTTACACTCTCCCCATTGATCTCTTAGTCATTATCTCATATATCACGTGCTTATATAACCAATATTCTTTCACACCTTACGATCAATTATATACTTCTTGCACTAACCATGCTTGCTATTTAAGCTTACATATCAATTATCAAATCAATGCCTCTTCGTGCGGGTAATCACTTCTAATCCTTTCCCCAAATAAAGTATACTTGTAGTACTATGTACTTATACTATATATATTCATACAGTTTATTCAACAAGATACATGTGCAATCTCCATAGCACCCATGTCTTTTCCCATTGGTCATGACATATGACAACACTACATAAAATAGACGAAAGAGCATTTAAACTTACCTTGAATCTCAACGCACGGGTTACAAAACAATCTTATAGTCAAGCTTTATCGCACGATTTGGAGTGATGAAGAAGGGTAATATTCCTAAATGTCCGTGCAGCCCCCTACTTATATGATGTGGTCGACAACACACCTATAAGAAGGGCACTACTAGACACGGCTCCGAGACATCCTAGGACACTTTAAAAACCACATGCTCTGATACCAAGTTTGTCACGCCCCAAATCGAGGGACATGACCGGCGCCTGACCGGGTTGCCCCAGTCAAGCGGACCTGGGTGCCTTCCATTCCCACGCGTTACCCCTGTGTTGATTGTTACTCATTAACCAAAATATCTTACCAACAATGACTGATTTCACAATGCATAAACATAACCATGTGATTTATTTACTAACAAGTTCATAATTTATATTTACAACGCCCCATACATATACATAGGCCACAATCCCACAGTTTACATGTCTACGGAGCCTCTAGGATACAAAAGGAAATACAATACTTGCCGGTAACAAGGCCCCGGCTATACCTTACAAAATCCAAAAGAAAGTCTGAAACAAAAGTGGCATGAACCACACAGGGCCCCAAGGAAGAAAGGGGCTCACCAAAACGGGCGGTGGAAGGAGAAGGATACTACTGCCGATGAGTTGAAGTGCCTGCTACTGATCCACCTACAATCATAACACGAATGTAGCGTCCCCGGCAAAAGGGACGTCAGTACACTTGAATTGTACTGGTATGTATGGACAAACTTTGTCCCAAGTAAACTCAAGCCATTAAACAAGAATCACCGTGTTAAGACAGCCAATAGACTACATCAAGAAATCAATTAAGCTAACTAACCATGTTCCCAACCTTTTACTCATTTCAGATGTATCAACTTTTGTACTATTGAAACAATAATAAAAAAACTTTTATACTTCAAAGCAAATCGTCTCTTTTCCTCATAGATATGTGCCTCTGCACTTGGAAGAATTGACGTAATGATCCGATGGCGCCAAACTTTTTTTTTTTGAAACTCATGCGACTAAACTTAGAATGAAAGTCTAAGCTGCCTACGTACCTCGGTGAAGAGGATCAAGTCATAACGTAGTTCAGAATGGGTGAGATTTGTTTTTTTTTTGGGGTGTCGTTCGCAGTTTTGGCTCGTGCGGGCCAGGAGCATTGCAGCATGCAGTTTAAGCTCATGCATCAAGGAGCACCATGACTTGCAGTTTAGGATCGTGCGTCGTGGAGCACCATGACTTGCATTTTAGGCTCGTGCGTTGAGGAGCATCATGACTTGCAGTTTAGGCTCGTGCGTCGAGGAGCATCATGACTTGCAGTTTTAGGCTCGTGCGTCGAGGAGTATCATGACTTGCAGTTTTAGGCTCGTGCATCGAGGAGCATCATTTTTTCTTCAAGGATAGTACCTATTCAAAAATTTCCTGTTGATAGGGCCAATCCTCATGCCATCTGCACAACTAACTTGTAAGCTCCGCTTGAATAGGCTTCTTGCACGACATATGGGCCATCCCACTTAGAAGTGAATTTGCCCCCAGATTTGCGAGAGGTGATAATAGGTCTTCTTACTGCAAGAACTTGATCACCAACTTGGAAGGACCTCAAGCGAACCTTTTTGTCGAAAGCACGAGAAAGACGAGCTTGATAATATTCGAGACTTTGTTGAGCTTCTAGACTATTTTTATCAAGTGACTAAAGTTCTTCAAGGCGTAGACGAGCATTTTCTTCTTCAATAAGACCTTCTTGGACAGCGAGTCGCAAGGACGGTATTTGACGCTCAAGAGGAAGAACTGCTTTGACTCCATAAACAAGAGAATAAGGAGTTGCCTGTGTCAGTGTGCGATGAGTTGTACGATATGCCCACAAAGCTTCTTCCATTCTGTCATGCCAATCTCTTTTAGATTTGGAGACAACCTTTTTTAACAAGTTGCAAAGCGTCTTGTTAAATGCTTCGGCTAATGCATTTGCAGCAGTATAATACATTGACGAATTACGTTGCTTGAAGCCAAAAAGTTCACAGATCTTGGTCATCAATTTGTTATCGAATGGTTTGCCATTATCTGTTATTATATAACTAGGAATGCCGAAACGATTATATGATGTTCACTCGAATGAAGTTTGCAACATTCTCCTTCTTCACTTCCATGAGAGCGACGGCCTCGGCCCATTTTGAGAAATAATCGGTTGCGGCCAAGATGTATAGATGTCCTCCAGAAGATTTTGGAAGTGGTCCAACAATATCTAATCCCCAAGCATCAAATGGCCAAGATGCAACGGTAGGATGTAACACTTCAGGGGGTTGGTGTATGAAATTTGCGTGAAACTGGCAAGCCTTGCATCTTCGAGCATAATCTAAGCAATCTTTCACCATTGTTGGCGAGTAGTAACCCATCCTCTTAATGTGGAAGTGGAGCTTTGGCTCGGATTGATGTGATACACAAACTCCAGAGTGTGCCTCTTGCATAGCTTGTGTTGCTTCATCTTCCCCTAAACAATGCAAGAGAACTCCCTCGAATGATCTTTGATACAAAGTGTCTTTGTAGTAAAGGAAGCGAGGGGCACGCCGACGAATTTTTGTCTTTCTTCTTGGATATTCTGGAAGTATCCCATAACATAAGTAATCGATCATGGTTTGTCGCCAGTCAACCTTCACAGCTTTAGCGACGGCTACCAAACGACCGAGCTTGCTTTCTTCATCCTCGTTCTCATCTGGTAGCACTATCCATTTTTGGCAGACAGTGATTTGTGTCTGGCAGGGCAGAGTCAATGTCGAAGCTAGAGCAACTAAGGCGTCGGCTTTCTTATTTTCCTTCCTTGGCACATGCTGAAGAGTTACGTTGCCAAGCCATGCAATCAATTTCTGTGCATAATCATAATAAGGACACAATTCTGGATTTTTAACTTCGTAGCTACCTAGCAATTGATTGATCACTAACTCAGAGTCTCAAAAATATGTAATCGGAGTTGTCTCATCTCAAATGCCATGTCAAGCCCAAGTATGAGTACTTGATTTTTTGCAACGTTGTTAGTGCAATGTTGTGTTAAAGTGAAGGAATATGGCAAGACTTCCCCGTGAGAAGTGACAAACACAACACCTGCACCCGCTCCCTCACAATGTGCGGCACCATCAAAATACATTTTCCATGGTGGTTGCACTTCCATGACCATCGCATCTTTATCAGGTAGTTCATCAGTCAACTCCCAATCATCAGGAATTGGATGATCTGCCAAGAAATCTGCCAAAGCTTGTCCTTTCACAGCCTTTTGTGGGATATACACAATCTCAAATTGTTGAAACTGGAGATACCACCTTGCTAATCGATCATTGAGGACGGGTTTTGACATAAAAAACTTGATCGGGTTCGCCCTTGAGACGAGACGGATGACATGAGCTTGAAAGTAGTGCTTCAGCTTTTGAATTGCAAAAACCAATGCCAGCCATAACTTTTCAATTGGAGAATACTTTATCTCATTTGGGGTCATCATTCTACTCAAGTAGTAGAGGGAATTTTCTTTATTTTCACAATTTTCTTGGGCTAAAAGGGCTCCCACTGACCTTTCTTGGGCTGCAATATATAAAATCAATGGCTTTCCTGGTATAAGGGCTGCCAGAACTGGAGGTTTCATCAAGTAGGATTTGATGCTTTGGAATGCATTGCTACAAGCTTGGTCCCATTCAAAAGATACACCCTTCTTCATGAGACGGATAAAAGGCTGGCACTTCCCTGCTAGATTTGAGATGAATCTTCTAAGGTACACCAATTTTCCTTGTAGACTTTTTAGTTCATATATGTTTCTGGGCTCTGGCATCTTCAAGATTGCATCAACTTTGGCTTGATCTATCTCAATCCCTTGATGTCGAACTATGAAGCCAAGGAATTTTCCAGAAGTAACTCCACAGGCGCATTTCAACGGGTTCATTCTAAGTTGATATCTCTGGAGTCGTTCGAACACCATTCTTAAGTCTTGCAAGTGGTCTCCTCTCTTTCTTGATTTCACCACTAAATCATCTACATAGCAATCCACATTCTTGTGGAGGATGTCGTCAAAGATATTCTGCATTGCCCTTTGATATGTGGCGCCAGCATTCTTCAAGCCAAAAGGCATTACTTTGTAGCAATAAATTCCTTAAGGAGTTCGAAATGCAGTAAGCTCTTCATTTTTTGGCGCCATACGTATTTGATTGTAGCCAGATGATCCATCCATGAAAGACATCGCCTCGTATCCGGTGGTGGCATCAATCATAAGCTCTGGAATAGGGAGCGGAAATTCATCGTTAGGGCATGCATTATTGAGGTCTCTAAAATCGACACAAACTCGAAGTTGGCCATTCTTCTTCTTCACAAGAACAATGCTTGAAATCCATGACGGATATTTAACCTCCCGAATGAAACCAGCTTCAATGAGTTTATTGACCTCTGCTTCAATTGATGGGATCAATTCTGGCCTGAAGCGTCTTTGGGCTTGTTTAACAGGACGAGCTCCTTTCTTGATTGCGAGATGATGAACTGCTACTTTAGGATCTAAACCAGGCATCTCTTTGTAGTTCCAAGCGAAGACATCTCTATATTCTTTGAGTAGCTCTACATAAGTGTTTTCTTCATCTGTGGTTAATAGGACACTTACATAGGTGGGCCTGGAGTCTTCTACAGTTCCAAGGTTGACTTCTTTCAATGTATCAACAGTCATTCTAATTCCTTCTTCTTGTTCCGTAGGAGCATCCTCAACATCTTCGTCTTCTTGAGGATCACCATCATTAAAAGATATATGGCCACACCAGGAGGCATCTCCCAAATATTCGTCAACATTCCTTAGGGATGAAGTGTATTGATCCTCATTCGTAGTAATGTGATATGAAGATCCTACACTTTCTTCATCTTCATCACGCTCTCTAGTATGGACCACTGTGCGAGTCTTCGCCTTGAGTACCTCCCCACATGAAATCAAAAGCTCTGATTGTTGCCTCATTATGGAAGGGATCAAGCTTCGACACTCCTTGGAGATACTTTGGACTTTAGATGGCAAAGGTCTTCTTATCTCTTCATAATTTCTTTGGGACTTGTTCTCCTTCCTTTTCCATGGCCCCAACCTCTCAAATACAGAAGTTCTTGTAGTTGGTTCTCCAAGTCGATCAAAGACATAAGGCCTTTTATTAGGATCAGCGGGTTCATCTTCCGTCGTGATATAGTTAATACTTGATCTTCTAATGGAGATGCGAACTGGTGGGGGTTGTTTGTAACCTAGACCCTCACGTGATTGTTTCACCACATGCTCCTTTTCCTTCACCGTGTTTGCTTTCCTAGTAGCTTCAGGTGGGAGCTTCCCTAGCTTAGATGGTTCATTGGGGTCATATCCATCCTTTGCGAATAACCTATAAGCATTCGGATCAAAACCTTTATTTGTGCGTTTCATGGGGAGTGCCTTATTTTGAGGCATACTAGGGGCCACAAACTTTTCCCGTAGCTTTGAAGATAACTTTATGGTATCAATCTGCTTGATAGGAAGGGTTAATTCTCTTAGTGCATCCTTTTGGAGGCTTGATGATCATCCTTCTTCTTTCTTCACTTTTGGGATGTAACGAGATAAATGAGCTATTTTCTTGCCTTTGGGCTTCGTGTAGTCATCAACTTTTACTGCATTCTTGATGCGGTTCTTTAAGTAGAACTTTGCATCAGTGAAGTATGCCTCGGCTTCAGCAAACGGCTTGTCGTCAACAACTATCTTCTTCTCGACTCCATCTTTATTATATTTCAAACATTGGTAGTAAGTTGACGGGACAACTTTGTTCTCGTGTATCCACGTCCTGCCAAGCAACAAATTGTATGAAGTCTTTGCATCAATCACATGCATCCATGCGGTTGATTGCATATCTCCCATGGCGATCTCCAACTTGATAGATCCTATGGCCCTTTGTCCACCTTGATTGAATCCTTGAATCATCAGTCGGCTTTCAGAAAAAGTCTTCAGTTGAGATGCCAAGTTCCTTCATTATGCGAATGGGAAGAATGTTAACTGCAGATTCGTCATCTATCAAGATTCTGTTTATTCTCAGCTCCAGCAAATAACCGACCATAAACAAAGGGCGATTGTGTGGTGTCTCACCAAGTAGGAGATCGTCTTCAGTGAAGGTGAGTTTTGCATTACAAACATCTATTTTTTGAAATGAGGACTCAACAAGACTATTAGACTGTGATGGAGAGAGTGTTGACTTGACTTCGTTCTTTTCCTTTTCTTCCTTATCAGCATTGCAGCACAAGGCGTTATCATCATCGTCAGAAATCCTCATGCAAAACCAACTCTGAAAAAATTCTCCCAAAGTCACCGGGTGACGTGGCTTTCGATGATGGTGTGCCTCTATCTCCACCTTCTTTGGGTTCTTAACCATTTGTAGCTTCTTTAGTCTTACCAATATCTCATTCCTTGTAGGTTGCTTCGTTGATCCTTTTTTGCAGACTCGATTTGTAGCATCTTCGAGTCACCAGGGTCCATCCTTCTTCATCAGTTTGATCAACTTGGACTTTGTCATTCTCCAACAATTTTTTATCTTTATTCCCTTCACAGGTGAATATCTCGATCGGATCGAATGAGCCAAAGGTAATGGACACATGGTTTGTGCTTTCCTTTTCGTCTTCGAGCTCGATCTTCTTTTGGCGAGCCAAATCCATAACTTTGTCCTTGAAAACAAAACACTTCTCGAGAGGGTGACCTACAAGACGATGGTATTTGCAGTAATTCGGGTCATTTCTTTTTCCAGCTTCATCTGGCCACTTCATTTGTGGCAGCTCAATAAGCTTTAACTCGAGGAGTTCTTCAAATATTACAGGCATATCAGAGTCTAGAAATGGGTACTCCTTTTCTTGCATCTCTTTGAGAGTCAAATTCCGATTTGCAGTGTCTTGAGAGGAAGTTGTTTTCATACTCTATTTCTTGCTCACCTTGGTGGTAAACTTCAAAGGAGAGGCATTGACGTTCATGGATTCTTTGCTTTCATTCTTGGACACGAACTTGCTCCATTTCTTGACTTCTTGCTTATCCCTTCCCTTGCGAGGTTCATTGATGGGCAGCCCTTCATTTCCCATAGAAGCCATGCTCAACTCCATGTCATGAGCATGGGTGGCAAGTTCTTCAAATGTCCTAGGCTTAATTCCTTGCAAGATGTAACGAAGTCCCCAATGCATTCCTTGGATGCACATCTCTATGCCGGAAGCTTCGCTTAGCCTATCTTTGCAGTTAAGGCTTGCATTCCTCCATCGATTGATAAAGTCAATAACTGGTTCATCTTTTCGTTGGCGAGTATTCGTAAGTTCCACCATGCTCACAATACGCCTCGTGCTGTAAAAGCGATTGAGAAACTCTTGCTCCAATTGGTCCCAACTATCGATGGATCCGGCCTCGAAGTCGGTGTACCAATCAAAAGCATTCCCCTTTAGTGAGCGGACGAACTGCTTGACAAGGTAATCTCCATAAGTCCCTAGATTGTTGCATGTTTCAACAAAGTGCGCGACATGTTGCTTTGGATTTCCTTTGCCGTCGAACTGCTGAAATTTGGGAGGTTGATAGCCGGCAAGCATCTTCAAGCTATCGGTTCTCGTAGTATACGGCTTTGTGTATGTGAGAGAGGACTTTGCGTATGTGAGAGAGGACTTTGTAGCAACCTCATACTTATACTTGATAGTTCCCATAATGAATTCCTTCAATTGTTCTATGGGAATTGATCCTTCGGAGGAGACATGAAGTTCTTTGGCGGATGTCACTTGTTTTGCTGGAGGATCTTCCTTCTCGT